>OZ012659.1:14144253-14595253 GCA_963942545.1 Oxycera nigricornis
GATCCATACTTATCGAGAAAAGAACTGGTTAACATTCAAACAACATCAACTGCGAATGCATAAACAATGCGGAAAGTTTCGTTGATTTATTTACTTGTCTGATCCATCAAGTGATGTACTAAGTATAATCTTCTCGGCTGGAAGCGTCCTACTCCCTTTGAATGTTTAAATTAGCGAACTTAATAGCGCAACAGTCGCGAAGCGTTGATGATGAGTGGGCAAGAGGATGAGGAACAACAAGTCAATCTAAAGGAATGGCGAACAAGTTCCTGAGCGCAAACAACCGCATATAGGATTCACATCGAACCACGAAGACTACAACCGTGCGAACTTGGAAATTGTGTTGACTTCGCCAGGAATGGCGGTGTCATGTCGCTCATTTGGTTCGATTAATGTTATATGGGCGCCATTTGATGTTGTTTGCCACAACCATCGGCGAGCAAGAAGCTAGTGCACGGCCGAATGTCGCCAAATATTTTGATGGGAACGAAGGCTGTGCGGATCTCTTGATGGTATCGATGTCTTCTACATATCTAACTTATGTATGTGGAAAGGATTCCAATCATTTATAGTGGCGGGCTTTCTAGCTAGCGAGGAGCACCTAGTGCTATGGGTCTGTAAATGAGGTGATATTGAATTAGCCTGCAGGAAGAGTGCCATGCAGGAATATGTTCCATATAATCGAGATTGTTTTGAAACAGATGAACGGGTGAATTCGAAGTTCTTTGCGGATGGTTTTCGTGAAATTTCAACTAACTGGGCATTTGATGTTGCGTATCCGACACTTAAAAATTTCCGCCGGCTAGCTTCTATCTAGATTCTCACTAGTCCCTCACGAGACTGCATTTCCACCGAATTAACTTCAGCTCAGAAATCATCACATTTATAGTATTCGAAATGTGGAATGAATTTGTCTCAGCTACACTTGCCGATAAGTGTCCTTTCTCTGGAATGAAGGTCCTGAAAGTTATACGACATTTTCTTTAAGTAAATAGAAATTAATTGCGTAGTGAGTATCCAATAAAATCTCTTAAAGAGACCCCAACATTTCCATTCAATCCCATGCTTCAAAACCTCCTAATCCAGCGTTTAATGTAGCAACGTTAAATTTGCAACTTTTTGGGATAATTTAGCTAAACTTAGACTAAATCAACACTTATAAAATAATGAGTCATAAAACCAACCCCGTAGTAGTAGTAGCGTAGCAAGCAACGTTTTAGAGTAGTAGGAATAAAATGAGGATAAGGAATAAACTGTAGCTTTAAATATTTTCGCAGTTCAGAAAGGCGCTCCAAAGTAAATAACATGAAAAACATTTGTGTGTTATTTTGGACTGTTCACTATTTCTGAATCTTAGCCTACTGTTTTGTGTTTGTATGTAATTCGTAGATAAAACATTGGCGCCCCTTCAACGTTTATCGCGACTAGGCAACTTCCTAGTTTGGCCCTAGTTGTCTCAATCTCTGAGTATAGATGCCCCTAAAGGCATTCATCCAATATTTCTAAAAAAAATGAGTCTGATAATAACGATAACGTTTCAATTGAAGATAAGACAATTCAGAATGCAAATCATGCTTAAAGGATTATAGCAATACTAATTCAAAACCTTATTGGATTTAGTACTTCATATGCAAACTGTAGCCTCATGAAATCGTAAATTTTATAACAACTGCTGTGATAGGCTTGTCCAATAAAAAGGGCTCCAGTTTTTGAAAACCGTTTAAAAATGATTTAATCGAAGTTCTTAGTATACAGACGAATTTTTCGAATATTAATTGTAAGGCTGATTTATTTCTTAATGGAACCAAAATTTAATTTATAATTATAAGAATGGAAAAGTTATTTCCATAATGGAAGCAAATAGATGTCATTGGATTAATAAACGGAGTCCACATTGATTGCATGTTATAAAAATATGCTTTTAAATCATGAAATTTTATGTACGAGGGCATCTATCCTCACAGCAATGTTTGCACTCACACATCTATCTATTCTCATTCATTTAGGGCTGCTTGCAGTTTAGTAGTATATAAGGACTAGTGTTCTAGTATAAAAATGTTTCGTATGGATGTTTTTGATACTTCAAAATATATAAAATAATTTAAAAAGTGAAGAAACTATCCCACCTGATCCCTCTATTACAGCAATTCTTTTTGGGCTGTATTGATACATCCTCAAAACCGTTTGGCAAACCGCTGCGGTTGCCGCCACCTGAACACGCCCGCGTGCTGTGCATACCCAGAACGCCCGCTTATGGTGAACCTGTGACTCAACGCATTCAGGACATGAAGAAAATTTAACTGTTCTGAAAGATAATCAAAAGTGTCAAAATTATGTGTTTTATAAATTATTGGCTTCGATCAATGCACACAAAGTGACTACAAAGTCCTGCGAAAATTGATTTGTAAATATCATCACATATGATCATTATTTATCCTCCATATACAGTGACCGACAAAAGTTTATATACGACCCCTATTTTCGCTACTTGACGAGCCCCATGGCACTAATTAAAAAAGTAATGATGCAGTTATATTCTAAGTCTATTTCAGTTGATATTTAACAAACAAAAAAACTAATCAAAAGTACAGAACTTGGTGGTAAAACATCGAAACGAAAGAAAATCTTTCGGAGAAATAGCCAAATTGTTGAATTTAAGTAAACAGTATTAAACAACTAAAAAAGTAGGTTCTCTGTCGAAAACAAGCCAAGCAGTGGTCGACCGAAGAAGCTGGTTTGCAGAGATGTTTTTTTTATTTTGAATGAAGTAAACCGAAACCCAAAGGCGAATGCCACAAAATTGACACGGTGCATTCAAGAACAGTTCAAAGGACATTAAATAATAAAGGTTATCACCGCAGAACATCACGCAAAAAAACCTCTTATACCTAAGCGAAAAAAACACAAACTTCGCTTAGAATTTGCCAAAAAGTATCTACACAAAGGACTTGATTTTTGGAAGAAGGTTTTATTCACCGATGAATTGAAGTATAGTATATTTTGAAGTGACGGTAGAGCTAAAGTATGGTGAAAGAAAAACACGGGAAGGGGCCCGAAACACTTATTCCCACAGTCAAATATGGCGGTGGCAATGCGATGGTTTGGGGTACTGTCGCAGCGTCGCGTGAAGGAATTTTGATGTTCATTGATGGTGTAATGGATCGCTATCTCTACAAAACCATCCTGCAACACAATTTAAAGGAATCGGTCGACAAGTTGGGCCTTGGTGAGAGCTGGATATTCCAAAAAGGTCAAAAGTCAAATCGTCAAGGACTAGCTACTATATTATGCTCTATTATGCTCCATGACAGCTCAATACACCCAAAGTCGGGACTTGAATGTCATCGAGCACGTTTGGGAGCTTCTGGACCGAAAAATAAGAAAACACAACATTAGAAGTGCTACAATGCTAAAAGAGAAGCTCATTGAAGAATGGGGTCAAATAACGCCTAATGAGTTAGATAATTTGGACGCATCAATGCCAAGACGCTTGTAGGCAGTTATAGTAGTATAGTAAACGTAGTAAAGTATAGTACATAGTTAAGTTTTGAAATGAAATGTAAATTCCTTCATGAAGATTTTGATGAATCTCATAATCGTACTTAGACTTTTGTCAATGCTATTTTTTAGTTTTTTATGAAATTTTTGCAAGTTTAATATGATGTGTGCTATTTTATATATAACACCACGTTCTGACACTATACCATAAGTAATTTTCACAAAGACATTACTTTTAGATCAAAATATTAGCTTAATTGTTCACACGACCCTTAAAAATAGTGCTCCGCGGTGACCGTCAGTACTTCTGTGTTGCTCATCCAAAATCAATAAAGCGAATAGAAATTATTAGCTGAACAGTTTATCTAGTGCTTAATTTTTTTATGTCTCGTTAACACACGGTAAGTAGTTCAGCAGTTAACTAAATTTAAATTTAACTCACGCCTGTTCACCGCGCGGTAGAATTGAGTCTATATACAAACACTTAACTAATTAATTTTCCACGTATTGAGGGCTATAATTTAGTGTATAAATAAAAAATTTCATGAGGGGAACAAATTTTAAAAACAGCATTTTCTTTGAGCAAGTTTTGAAGATCCTAGATAAGTGTCAACCTATAGAAACCTACATTAAAACATTGGAGCAGTTTCCAGATTTAGTTTCAATTTTAATCTATTATAACATTACAACAAACAAACTAAATAACAAACCTCGGTATGTGGGAAAAATTTGGAGCAGTTTTAAGCTGAAGCCCCAATTGCAACTAATTATCAAAACTATTTTAATGCGTCAACGCTCAACCCTTACATTGAATGAATCTTGTGAAACTATAAGTTCGTCCTTCGATACATGAACCCCACCGTTATCCTAGCACAACCTTGAATCGGTTCGCATGCTAAAAATTCGAAACAAAAACTGGATATTTACTTGACAGTGCGTGATGCGTGTGTTGGTGGTCAATTACCTTCTTGGGAATCGGTGAATTCCTCAAGAAGATGGACTCAGCCAGGGCGAAGCCAAAGATTCCACCCTATCGGCCTCGACGGCACAGCGGTACTCGTCGCCGCGCCAGTTGTCAGTCTTGAGTCTCGAGTCTCGACCCAATTAGGCGATGGTCCGTGCGCGCAAAAAGGATACTGGCAAATGGAAACTGAAGTGGAAAATAATTTTTCACGCCGAATTGATTGTTGATTTGGTTGGTGGACGTGGACATGGACGTCTCCGTCCGTGCCGAGGAGCCGGGCTCCGCGTCCTTATTTGTCGTCGCTGGCCTGGCGTGCAAACGTTCCAGCGCCCCAGACAAATTGGAAGCCCTCTGCAGACAATGCTCCAGGCGACGAGGATGGTCGTCGTCGCCGTGTCGAACGTCGGGCGCCAACATAAAGTCACGTGTGCCAAGGCGATGACGAACAGGACGACAACGTACGTCCCTTTGTTACGAGTGCGAGGACATTGCGAGCGAGTCGAGGCAACAAAGACTGCCACTGAGGCGTCCAATTTTCGCGAAATGAAGAAATTACTATTATCTTTACGTCCGCCCTGGCGAAATCGAAGCCGACATCGCGCCGCGCCGACCGTTGAAATTGATACGGAAGTGCTGTGCCGGCATCAGCGCCACAGCAGCGCCATCATGGAAACGCGTACTTTGTAACGGTTCTCAAGCAGCTTCGGAGATGGAGGCGTGGATTCAGGAATGAGGCGTCCCTGTTGCGTTTCGATGGACAGATTTGTTTTACGTTGACGAGTGTGGAGTCACTTTACTGTACGGTGCAAAATGGATGGCATGTCGTTTTCGCAAAAAAGGACTTCGCGCCTGGATAATTAACCACTGAGCGTGGAGTCTAGCGTCTGTTGAGCGTGTAATAGATTGGTTTTCGTTAGTAGATTCAGCCTTTCACGTGCATGGAAATCACAACATGCCAGCTCCCACGAAATGCCTTCGAATAATTCGCAGATGATGACTAAAATTAACGGATAAAGTATGCCGTAAATGAATTGCAGTTCTGAAGGATTTCGTGGGGATCTCAAACTAAGCGACATGATGGGTTGTGTATCCGTTGTTCTAAATCCTTCCAATCCCTGCAACTTTGAGCTATTCTTTGAAGAGCCCACATTCACCTGGACGTCGAAATTGAGATTTTATGAATTTTCGCAGTATGTGGGAAGAAAGCTCTTGTAATCGCTCCTAATCCTACGTAAAATTTTATATTTTTTACATATGTATATTCAGATATTGAATTTTTACTGCATATTACATATTGCATACAGATATTAAGATGAACTGCAAAAAAAGAAATAATTATTGGTTTTTCTATGGTAAAATGGCGGAATAGTCCAAATACAGTGTCTAAGCAGCAATGATGGAAATTTTGAACACAACTACCACAAATGGTTACCACGCGATAAATTCTCGTTCAGTCTGCGTAAAAACAAAAACCGCATTCACCCTGAAATCCCAATTTTGCCAACATTTTCGCTTGCGTCGTTTTGTCTTTCTAGCGTCGATAAAAAAAGCTTTGCAAACATTCATTATTCCTATTATTTATAATATATAAGTAGGTATTACTGTGAAGGTGTCTGTGACCTCAAAAGACGCAACTAGCGACTTGTTTAAGGTAGTTCTTGTTTCCGCATCGAATGAACTAAATTTTGTCGCGATTTCGCAAATTGTCGCTTATGCCGTTTGACCTTTCAACTGTCGATAAATAAATTCTTATTGAGATGATTTAACCGTTCTTTTCTGTTGAATTTTTTTTGTAATTACTAGCAGCTTATTGGATTTTCGTAAATATTTATTTTCATATTCAAATAAATTTTAGAAAATCCAGTAAAACTGTAATTGAAGCTGAATCAATCTTGGATAGGGCATCTTCTTTATGCTTCAATTGAAGCACGAGAAAACAATATTTTTAGGTTGAATACTTACTTCTTGATTGTTTATTGTTAATGGATAACATTCTGCTTAAGTAGAAGAAGAAAAAATCCAATCACATAGTAGCAGTTAAAAAACCGTTAGGTCTAAAGAAAAATATATGCTATTTCTTAGTTTAGATTTTTACATATAAAGGAAGTTGTCGAAAGAAACAAACTGCATGTTGTTATGCTTCCTTTGTAAACGAATCAGAGGCGAGTTGAAATTTGCATTAGACGTAGTTGTAGGACGTGCAAAAAGATTGGGATTTCTGCGAGGATAGAAATGAAAATCACTCCAAAGAGGAGTATCAAAGAGATGCAAGAAAATCTTACCAACACTCATCAAGATATAATCTGCGATGTTGCAGAGTGACGAAGTTGAAGTACTTTATGTACTTTTAGTATTTCTCATTCAAAAAAGGATTTTTTTGACTCAAATCGGGAGTTTTCTGAATGAACTTAGGAGCATGACGAGTAGCTTCATAGGTATAACAAACATAGAAATGTTCTTGTTCAAAACTTATCTGAAAGGATTTTACACTGAAATTTATTTCTGTAGGTATTTTCGAAATTTTCACTATGTAAAAATTTGAAAAACTTTTCCGAATTTTGTTGACAAATTAAAACGAAAAAATATTCCATCTGACGTTTCCATAAAATTGTTAATGAAACTTTTGATATTATTCAAACATTGGTCACAGAGCCAAGCATTGCTTTCAGTATACAAATTTGAGTTAGCGATAATTTCTGCATTTCCTGAATGGCTTGCTCATATTTTTCAACTAAATACTTGTTTCACAAACGTAGTACATAGTACAACATTTTAGTTGTGATATATTGTATAGTTTTTCCTTCGCAAAAACTTTCATATGATCCTCAGTTGTTTTTTATTTCTTCACCAAACTGTGAAAACCGTTTGTAGAATTGTTGTTAATCTTTTTTTTTCAAAATGACTGTTGTCGCCGTTACCGTTGCAAAGTTTTGAGTCGATGCAACTGAGTTTGATAGTTATTCAATTTATTGATGCATAGCAAACTTTGTTATAATATCTTTTAATGCCTTTTACTTAATTTCTCACTTTAAAAGTAAAGTAAAATTCAGAGCTTCGTATGACCAATGAATTAATGTACCTACATAGTAGGTATCTAAAGCTTCTATTGTTAACACGCAAAAGTTATTTTTCGAAAGGAATCCACAGGGCTTAAATATTTTGATTAGTCAACGAAACACAGAAATTAATCTAAGTCACACTTTTCAAAAAGTATTTATACTTTAGGAACTCGACAACCCAGGGTAGAGAGGATATTTAAATACAGTACTGGCTGTATTTTCGGTACTCAAATTGAATTGATGTGAAATTCCCTGGACCCAATAATTTTTAGTGCGAGGTTTAATTAATCCAGCCAATAACGCTATTGGCAGCTATAAGCTGTAACTTTGTTCTTCAGCCTTGGAAAAGCAATAAAAACTGACTTACTATCTTTTTTGTACACATTCCCCCACAGGATCGGGTTCCTCATAAGCGTTCATAAGAATTCGCTACAAACATACTTTGCTATTGTTGAGTTAGCGTGATTACCAATAAAACCGTACATTCCGCGATACTGGCGCCCGGCTTGACATCCGCGAGCCCTCCAAAGCAGAGCCGCTCACCCCCATTGAAAACTCCTTAAAAAATAAGTCTCGGAAACAAAGAACCCCAAACACAGAACGGCGAGCGTATCTCGGTCACTCATTGCTGATTACGGTAAGGAGTTTCGGTCGGTTGGATCGTGTAGTACGGATGCACACATGTCGCATCGGGCACATTCGAACAGGACTCGAGCGGCAGTCGATATAAAATTCAAAGGCCGCAAGCCGACGGTTTGGCGAAGTGATGGAGGGTGGCTCGTTCTAACCCCACAGGAGATGATGCGTTGTTGACTAGTAGCCGACAGGAATGTTGGCGGCAAACCACGACAGTCGACTCGGACTGGCTCGTCTATTTCGAGTATACGCTACGAGGACGACAGTCTCTTCGAAGCGTCTCGACACACACTGGCGGCAGGAACGCAGGCACCCTATCTCTTGGAGGAAGCCAGGAGCCGCCAAAATATTTCTATGGCATCAAAAAGCTTCTGATGCAAATCGGGGTGAATTCGAGTTGGTCTCGGTTTTGCCATCATAATCGCATGTGTTACAATTGACCCCACTGAAAAATGTCCCTACGAGAAGATATGACGCTGAAATTTTCCATGTGGATGCTTCACCACATCAGCATTTTGAGAATCTCATCCTGTCGCTGGAAATTCTACGTCCTTTACTAATATCTTGCAGTTTAGTCCTTTTTAGCGACATGTATGGCTCGCTTGGCCCCAATCTCCCTACAAGCATGCCACCACGGAACCAAATAAGATCAGAGAGTGGCGCCAAGAGACAAGAAGCTCCACTGAAATTTACACTACGTCCTTGTTTTTGTTTGCAACGTGCTTTCAGGACCGAGTCCTTGGCGCTTCGATGCCGAGCCAAACTGAGACATTTCGCGCGTCTGGCGCACAATCTACGAGGAGTCATGGAAGCAACAAATAACAACCGACGTCGTCGCCACGCTGAGCGCCATACAATTCCCATATCCCATTCCTTCGGCCCAGAACGAGGGCGAGTCATGTTTATTTGCAAAAACAAACTGTTTTGTCGCGCCATTATTACCAAATTAGCTTTTCGAGCTTTCGACATCCAATCGCCGAAATAAATATTCTATGAATCCATAGCAGTTCGCCCGCTGGCCCCATGTCCATTATTTCCAATGTTTTTGTGCCGTTCGACATGTCGAACTCGGACACAAATTGGACAAATGACTGTTACTCAAGTTTTGCCGGCGGATGAACCCCCCCATGTTCAAAAGTTGGCGCTACAGTCTCGTCTACAAGGGTTGCCAAGCATCGATGTCTAGTCAGGGACGTTGGTGTGGTTGAAGAGCAAGATTCGCTATATTCAGGAGCTAATGGAGGAGGACAATGCAGCTCTTTCTCGTGATTCATCATGAATCGATCGTTTAAATAGAACTAAATCAATTTTTAATTTGTAGCCAAGCCTGAATCGTAGTTGGTTCAAGAAATTCTAATAGTAAACTTACCTAGTTATATAATGAATGGAAAAAATGCATCCTTGACTCTATTCATAAATCCGATCAGGTTACAGCAATTTAAGTAATTGATTAACATTACGAATAACATACATATTTCGAAAATATTCATAAATCGGTTAGATAAGAAAAAGCCCTACTTTAAGGACATCGGTCACGAAACTTTCAACACGCATTTTCGCATTACTTTCCGTAAAAGTATGGCTGAAATACTTGACGAAAGCGACATAATTTCAGAATAGTGCATCAGTCCAACTCAAGCCTTGATCTTTTTTAGTTTCCACCTCTTATTGTTTCCATCCAAAGATTACGTCTTCCAATTAAAAGTCTCAATAACGATGTACGCTGAGTCCTTTTAACGTTTACAATTCTACTTTCATTTTGGTTGATAAGCCTGCAATACGAATATTAAAATCATTTTCCACAAGGAAACATTTTTTGAATCCGACAAGTTTGGAATTCATTTCAATTTGGATAAGATTGCCTTAAATGCATTTCGAATAAAAATATCCTAAATTTTTGTAAGATTAAGGTCCTAAACGCTGAAAAGTTTTGTCTTCAATGAAAAAATGCATCGTGAAAATATATTGAAAGGATCCAAATTCAACAACATTAACCGTCACCAAACTGCCAACACATTAGAAAAAAGCACCAATGTCTCGCTAACAAGTTTCATGTGCTTTTCTAAAACACTGGCGAATATCCTTAGCTAGTACAACTTATGAATGGACGAAAGCTTTCTTTGTTGCTTGCGAAAAAGGACATTGAATCGAATCAATCGTTCGCTATTGAAATGTACGAGTATAGCAAGGAGCTAGTATAAAAAGCCGCATAGCACGCGGAGTCTGTTTAGTTGGTTCGACAACATTCACCCATCCAGAAGTTGGATTATTTTTTTCGTTAAGTTCGCTTGTCGGACAATAAGGACACGATTTCCGTTTTTGAAGGTTTATGCATTCATAAAAACAAACTCACCCTGATTTTTCTTAATGAAATTAACGCCAATGACGTTGAAGTGCTCTTAATGAATGAACTGAACTTGGTGCTGTAGTACAAATAGTTTAAGGATTTTCCGGTTAAATAAAAATTTCGAATTTAACAAATGCCACGCGTGTGGTATGTTTGAAAGTTAACGGACAATAGTGAAGTGGTATTCAAGTAGCCAAAAATAGTTGATTAAAAGTATTGTAGTAAGTAGTTGATATGATCATTGACTTGTTGGAGGATATTTTATGCATTACTAATTTATTTCGTGCGGAATTTTAACAGCTTGAGTATTAGTTTCACTAAAAATTTCGAAAAAATTCATCGATTAATCAATTTAGAAAAAAATAATCTTAAACCCCAAATTCGATGCAAAGTGTTTGTTAACTATTTTTAATTTTTTGGACAATTGTGAGAGCTCGTTTTTGAGATGAAAATTCTTGAAGGAGTATAAAAACTAAATTGCCCTATTAAATCACCTCCAGACCAGAAATAGCACACAACTGTTATTAATAAGTTTTTATTCGAAAGGCTAGCCTTATGAATTGCAGCTGTTCAACTAAAAATAGGTGCACTTCAATTCCATACTCACTTCCTCCATGTACTGTTAGATTTTAATTATATTCAGTTTATGGAAACAACTTTTTAAACACCATGAATGTTTCCTTCGAATCAGTTGAAACAATCTTTAAACATTTTTTTCGACCGAAAAAAATTATAGAAGACGGAATACTAATATATATTAATTAACTGACAATAATTTTCGTCAAAACAAGCGTACAAACTTATGGGCCAAGAAGGGTTAGGTGAAGCCTTTTTGGATATTTTTTTGAAAGAATTTATAATTGTCATTAATCTTTAGTAACAAACAGAACTTTCTAATTACTGCATAAATTTCAGATACTAGTTGAGAGTGATCCGACACCTTTTGCAGAATGTATTTTTTTTTGCCTCGATAATGGAATTTAAATATTATTAGCGAATATATTTTATGGATGTCTAACATTGTTAATTATTATCAATTATTATTTCATTAGCTTACGGTTACTAATGAAAAATAATTGATAACACGCTTATAGTTCAGGTATTGAAAAACAATTCACGTGACATCAACTATTAATAAACACTGTTTCGTATAATTGTAACTGCAAACGTGCTGTCACTATAAAATAGTTGAAACAATTTATAAAAAAATTGTTGTATGGAAGTATGAGCTCATAAGTTGGCTCAACATTTCAAAACCGACTAAAAAGTTTTTTTTACAGACATCAATACTTGTATCTAGTGGGTTGCTTATTTTAAAGATACATTTTCCTATGAATTCTGTTTAAAAAATAAACATATTAACTGAAAATCAAGTTACGTACAAAAATTTAAATTTAATGCAAGTATAAAATAAAAACATTGTTGAAATTTACTCTTGAAAAATGTGCTTTTTTATAAAATGAAATGCCTGCGGTCGTCAATTATCCAATCTATCGAATCTGAATAATTCGACATTTTTAGACCGAAGTTCACTCTGAAAAAGTGTTCAATTTAGTGAATGTGTTCTACACACGTAACAATGGTGAGAAAAGTTTTTTTTTCAGATAGTTAATAAATTTTTATTCATTAGCAGCTAAAGAAAAATCTTGTTACATATTAATTTCTCCTGGGGAACTGAATTTTCCACTTTCGCTTGTTTTCCATACACTCAACGATATTAGGTTTTAATTTCAAGTCGATAGTTCACTTCGTTTAGAAGATAGAAAGCTTGTGATAGGCAAACGGAGAAAGTTGACACAATAATAGGGTTCCACGAGACGCAACGGTACGAGACTCTTGAGAGTTGCTTACATTTTATAGGAAGTATTTTTTAAAACCTCACTTCAATAAATGCGAGCAAATATTTAATAAGTACAAAAAACTCAAAACGTGTGAAAACACACTTTTCGTCGTATGAAAACACACTTTTAAGGTACTAGTCCACTTTTAAATTTCAAAAAATGGATTTTTCGACTCCTTAAAACTTCAAAAATGACCCCCAGAAATATCTTTTTGAAATTCGAAAGTTTAATATATAAATTGCGGCTTTGAGTATCTATGTGCGCGTTTTCGGCTTTTTGCAGATGTTCGATCAGCTGTCGGTCGCGTAGCCTCTCTTTCATTCCCCTTCTCTAAAATACCCGTTTCTCCAATATAAATTATATTTGCGGCTTTTTTACCTGTGCTTATTGCTTATTTAGACTTCTACATATCAATTGTGTATTTTTGAAAAATGGCTAATTTTCCAATTTTCAAACAATATTTTTCAGCAAAATGGAACAAAAACTTTAAACGCGTGTTTCGCAAAACAACGTTTTTAACATGACATAGAGATAATCTCCGGTTCTGCCCAACCGATTTTCGAAATCTTTGATGCGTTTTGATTGTTAGAGTATATTACACCGTAATCCACTAGAATGTGATCAAACATTTGAAGAAAAAAAATTTTAGCGTTAAAGAAACTACGAAAAAATGTCGATTTTTGACATTTTTTTCACAAGTCCGCCATATTTTTTAACTGATTTTTTTTGAAAACGGTAGTGGATTACGGTGTAAGAGACCTTTCTTTTTAAATTGCCGTTAATTTTTTTTGTTGCAGATCTATCAATCCATAGAATATTTCTCTGCCGTGGAATAACGATTTTTTCAGAACTTAATTTCAGTGCCCTCCATAAAAGAGAATAATGAATAAAAAATAAAAGTTTTATATTACACAAATATGAAATAATACTATAAAAAAAGATTCATGCCAATATATAATGAAGTTTCTGAGAAACAAATGCTTGAAAAATGGTCTTTTTTCGCTTTCTAAAGTGAACTGGTACCTTAAACTCATTCGGCACTCATCATTTTTCATTTACTTGGCTCAATATCATTTTCAAGACGCCATTTTAGCGTTGCCATTTTGTCGGGGCCAATTTTTTTTGAAAGATCTTTAATTCGTTGGGAACCACCCCAGAAATCCTTATATTAAGCGCCAGCCTTAGCCATCCGGGCATTCAGGGTATCTTGTTTCTAATGATGTTATTCTTTCTTAATTAATTGAGCCGTCTGTCAATGCACTGCCAGGGCCCGATCTAAGGGGGGGGGGGGGCAAGCCGGGCAACTGCCCAGGGCGGCAAAAATGAGGGGCGGCAAAATTGCCTTAAGACAACTGCCAAAAGAAGAATTGTTAGAACATTGTAAGAGCCTCGAGACTATTTTAACCCACGACGACTCATCTGATATAAATGGAGTAGAACTTTCAGAGGAGTTGTCAGTCCTTTGTATGATTTTAGATGATAATTTGTTTCCTACAGATGTTTTAAAATTTATAACAGATTTAAAATTTGGGGCAAACATCAGTATTGCTCTCAGGATTCTTTTGACTTTACCAGTAACAGTTGCAACTGGTGAAAGCTTTTCTAAATTGAAAATAATTAAAAACTATCTAAAGATTTTGCAGAACAAAAAGTGGGAAGAAAATTATTTTAGTTACTAGGTAGAGTTTAAGGTTCTCAGAAAAAAGTGTTTTGCATTAATTTGTTTATTTCTTAAGAATGACTAATTCGTTGTGTGGCTCGAAATAAATATTGTATTGTTTTATTTCAATTAAATTTTTAAAAAAATATTTCTTGTGTTTTTTTCATCCGTTTAAACTGCAGAGAAAACATGTCATTAAGAAGTCGATGTAACAAAAGTTACTTAAATTTAAACCAATTTTATATGATATTTTCTTCTATGTCTTTAAAACTACTGAGTCGGATTTGATGAAGTTTTCACTGTTTCCTAAGTTGAAATACATAGATAGTGTCTGAGAAATTCTTGAGCAAACGTACATCTATACAGACACTCATGAAATTTTTCATACTTGTTTAGAAGCCCTTACCTACAATATTTCATTATAAAGGGCGGCAAAAATTATTTTTGCCAGGAGCGGCCAAATAGCTAGATCGGGCCCTGTGCACTGCATTAACTCACGAGATTTGAGCGCCCAGAGTGACCGATCGAGTCGCTCTACCTTAAGCTGTTACTGCTTGCACCGCCATTTTGATTGCCGTGCTAACTTAACAAAATTTCTGAGAACTTGAGTTGTTAATGATAAATGTGAGCTTTCTAATTTCATATGCGATCAAAGGATTGGAGTTGGTATTATCCTTTACCAATAAAGTGGCCTGGATAAGCTGACCCTAGATTTCTTCCACTATTGATAGCACAATTCAAAAACATCATGTTTACAGATCTGATGGCTTACATTTTCTATTCTAGTAGTTTTGTGTGTACATGCACAAATTTTTGACAAAGTTTATTAGGAGGGGAACCTTTTCGTAGTTTATTAAATCCTACCTGAAATCGCTTTCGTGGAAAGATGTTCTTTATTTTATTTATTATAAGCATATTTTTGCATTCTATAAAAAACTGCCAGCAACGAGACCGTCTCTAGAAATAAGAGTTTTATTCCGTGAAACGTTTCGCAGAATGCATAAAGTCGTCAATATAGTGGTGTTTTTTCTGCACTATATATTTTAGCAAGTTATTCTTTGCAGTTGACGTGCAACCATCACCACTATTTACTGGCAAATTATTTGAAGTGATGTTCAGGTGCCACTGCCACTGAAATATGGAAATGATTTATCTCCATTGCTGGTAATTGAAATTCTAAGATCGAAAGTAGAATGTTAATGATCTCCTGGAATAGAACGATTCCCCTGTACTACAGCCGAGCTTTTACGTTATCTGTACTAGCAATCGAATGCATTCTGTGTTAGTGTTAGTAGCATTCTAACACCTGGTAGTCATCGCGAATTGAATCTCGAGTGCAGACACGATATTATCGTCAAAAGTTTGAATAATAGCTGCCCGATAAAAAGGTAGGCTCATTCTGTTGGCCAATGACATTAAGGCGTACTAATGTTATTACAATGCGTTCATTAGGCTATGAGTCTCAAGCGAAAAAAAACAGTAGATACAGCTCATTTATGAAAACGTGGGTATGTATTTGTTTTGATAAGCTTTAAGGTGAGCAGCCAAAAAAAAGTTATTAATGAACCTTGGGAAAAATGGAGGTTCAATATAATATCGCATGTTTGCCGAAGATCCGCGGAATTGATATGACGAACAATTTCACACAATTAACAACAAATTGTTGCCGAATCACACCCTCGAGATGTTTGTGATTTAGATTTAAAAAAATAGGTACTTGTGGTTTACGACATTGCTAAAGCCCATGAAGACAAAAATTGATATTTTGGCAGGGCTGCGACTACTATGGTACTTACACTAACCTTGACAACCACTCACAATACTGGGCAGGATTTACTAGGAAATTACCAACTAATATTCATGTTTAATATGCGCGTGATTTCAAAATAGACATACTTTTCGCGTATTTCCAGTGTTATTTCGCTAACTTCATTTCTGTTGCTTCTAACGTTGTACCAAGTGAAACTTTTTTTTGCATTAACTGTTATTTATAAAAATTTATACACGTTTAATTGTTTGCTCTTCATTCGTCCTAAGACTTTATATAAAGGAGCCATCAATATATTACGTAACGCAATTTTCAGAGTATTTCAACTCCCCTCTTCTCGCATGGAACATTTTCAAAGGCACCCCTTCTTCTTGGAGTTTTACGTAATATATGGATGGCCTCACAGCAATCCTGACTCGAATATTTACGCTCAAAAAAACCGATGGTTTAAAGATTTTCGCCACACTTGGAAAAACAAGAAATCAACAAAAAATTCTGCAACTTGGGACACATTCGTTGCAATAGCATCGAACAACATCATTCGCCTTGATTTTTTTAACTTCCCAGTATATGGGAAGTTCTTGTAATCGCTTCGAAAATCGAAATTGAAATTTTCAACATTTCTTTACGTTTTGAGGTCTTTAGAGTATATATAAAGATATAAAGTGTTTTTAGAAAGGGAGATGTATGTGTGTGTGTGTGTGTGTGTACGTACGTTCGTGGACACTTTTTTCTACGAGCATCACTCACGTAAACAAAATCGTATCGACTTCGTTGGGGTGTCAATCGAAGCGTCTTTGCAATCTTAAGAGCTGATTAGTTTTTGGGATACTTCGGTCGGGGGGGTTTGTTGTTTTGCCCCTTTGAAGGTCATTTCTGTCATGCGTTATATCTCGCGAACGAAACATACGATTTCCTTGATCAAGGTGTCAATCGACGCATATTGACATTTATGTGATTCTATCAAGTTTTTAAAAATTTCTTGAAGCCGTTTTTTAATTTTTAAAAAACAGTGCAAAAAATTAGGTTTTTTTTAATAAACAATAAATTTTTAACCTGATTTACGGAAGATAGTATTCAATTTTTATAAAATTTATTTACTTCAAGCAATGCTTGTAAAAACAACATCAAAACTTTTTCTCATTACCATGTAAAAAATTAAATAAAAAATAAAAAATCATTAACAGGCATCATGATCTTCAAGGTCATTTCTGTCATGCGTTATATCTCGCGAACCAAACATACGATTTACATTGTCAAGGTGTCAATCAACGCGTATTGAAATTTTCGTGAATTCCTCGAATTTTGAAAAAAAAGATCGTTGGAGTCGTTTTTTAATTTAAGAAAAAAAAGTGCAAAAAATTAGGTTTTTTTTAATAAACAATAATTTTTTAACCTGATTTACGGAAGACAGTATTCAATTTTTATAAAATTTATATACTTCAAGCAATGTTTGAAAAAACGTCATCAAAACTTTTTCTCATGAAAGCAAGAAACATTAAATAAAAAATAAAAAATCATTAACAGTCATCATGATCTTCAAGGTCATTTCTTCCATTCACTATATCTCACGAACCAGATATAATATTTGCATTATTAGGGAGTCAATCGACATGTTTTAACATGTTTTTGATTATTTTAACATTGTAAAAATCCGTTTCAGCGGTTGTTTTAATTTGATAGAAGAAAATGCGAAAACTTAGGGTTTTTTCCTTAAATTTTTTTTTTAACCTGATTTGCACAACACAGTAATAAATGTTTATAAAATTTATACATTCCTATCAGTTTTTGAAGAGAAACCAGCAAAACTTTTTCATGACTCTGAAAAAAATTCAATTAAAAATAAAAAAATCATTCAAAGTTACCATATGAAAAGGGTTCTTCCGAATGATATTACCTTATATGTTTTATTCTAAAGACTTTGTTGTAAAGTCAATCAAAGTTTTAAAATGTTTGGATAATTTGAGCAGATTTTTAATAGTTTTTGCAGTCTTTTCATAAAAATAAGTGGCTTAAATTTTAAAAACCATCAAAATTTCAATCAAATTTGCATTTGTGGTAATCAATCATCATCACTCATCCACTAAAAGCCTTGCGTAATCAATGGATGCTCCCGTAGATGATATGATTAATATTAACTCATTCCTGTTACTGCTATGAATACCTCTCATTATTATAATTTAAAGTAGTACTATTTTCAAAATTATTATTGTGTTTAATATTTTTAATGTTTATCTAGATATTACTGGGAAGTTGACCGTGTGGACCTCAAGGGTCGCACTTCGCGGCTTGTTTAGAATTTTTGTTGTATCATTTCTATAAAATCGCCGAAATGCACCCCATGTGCTACAGTTTTGTCGCGGAGTGTATGTATATTTTATCTCTGCTTCTAATGTGCATGTGTGCGAAAATCTAGCCATAAAATCGCGCGAATTTCCTCGTCGAATTTCAAATCTAGAACGCGGTGACGACAACGACGGCTTCCGCAAAAGGCGGAATGACTGCGCCACCAGAGCTAGCGGGATTTTCCAAAAAAAAAGTGTCTCCGATTTGGCGGCAAATCGCGCGAATTCGCAGCGCTTTTGTTGCGGTTTGCGGGACGCATTGCACTCCATTGTGGTGATGATTCATTTCGCGATGGCACGTTTAATGGCCGAGAACAATTCCACCAGATGCGGCCTCTGCCCTGCAGGCGCCAGTCGTCGCCCGCCATCCGCCGCGCGCCCGCTCTAAGCAAACAGTCACCGCCAGCCGTTAGTTACCGTTTCAGTCCGCTGAGCAAAGCGTCCGTCGTCTATGGCGGAAGCGCAGGTGGAGCCAAGCCGGGCGGAACGGCGCGGTGCGTTGTTTTGGTAGCGCCACTTCCGTCACGAGCTGGCGCCACATTATCGCGACCGGGCGGGCGGCCTCGTTTCGCGTTCTCGAGCGCGCATTTGCATCCGACCGGGATGAGATCGGGTCGGCACCGCCAGGCCGCGGATCGCGCCCGATATGATCGCCATTAGCCGCGACACCTCAACGCCAGGCACAGCCGCCCCTCAGCCGATCGTCGGCCCCGACCCGTACGACACCGACTGCCGCAGCAGGAAGACGTGCGAAATTTATTTGAAACGACGACGACGACGACCGCGAAGTGGCCGCTGCCGCCCGGCTCGCCGCCTCTGCGGCCCTGAGCTGGCGTGGTTGCTATGTATATATATCGCGGGAATGTCATTCATGGCGGGTCATTTATTACTCGTCGGCGCCTCGTCAATTATGCATAATGGCATCAACAGCAAAAAACAGAAACGGAATCGCACTCACCTCGCCTCGTCGGCGAAGAGTTGTTTCGGCGAGAGGTAAGGCGCAACACGTACCTACCTACATATGCACACACATGCATGCACAGGAAGGTAGATATGCAAGCGTCGCCGGTGTCCATTGTCCCAGGTGCGAGCTCTAATTGGTTCGGCCACATTTAACATGTCGCCGCTCATCTTTTCGCGGGCAACAGATCAACGCGATTGACCATGCCGGGCTGCGTGTAATAATTCCTGCATTATTGTTGTTGCTTTATCAACTGGAGCAGAAGCGACGCCGCATCCGATCTTATTTGTTAATAACAAATTAGTTGGCAACCGATAATTGTTGCACTAACGGAGAGTAGGGTAACGGTGCGCACCGTACTCCTCGGATGACAAGATCCTAGCTGCTGTGATTTCCTATCAGAAAAATATTTTTTTTTCGTCGTTGGGAGCTGGAAATCTTCAAAAGATCCCGATTTGTTCCTGCTTCTCTGCATGTCGGATTTTTACCTCCGAACCTCACACTCCACCACTCATTTCTTGCACTGTTACTGTGCAATGTATTCCCTGAATACTTTCTATTTAAAATATGTATATCCGTATCAAAAAAAATTATTCAATTGTGTTCAATATTTTCAATTTTGTTTCTTCTTTGCAGAATAAACTTTTGCATTTTTAATTATTAATTTTAATAAATGGTTGCGTAGCATGATTTTAAAGGATATTATGTTACACGCTTCTTTTATTGTGTTTGTAAGTTTTTGTTGCGGCGTTAATCGGATCCCTCCTCAGGCGCTCTGTCCTAGCAAATTTTATTAAAATATCATTCGCGTTTCTCATATTGTAGTCGTTCAACACCCCCTCCCCCCATTTATATCTAGCCTCATTGTTTTCATTTCTTCATGATGTAAATTTTTTTAAATGAATTTTCCTTTTTCCATGTAAATCAGTCCGTCTACGTTAAGGGGTTAGTCCACTGGTAAACTGCTCAAAATGATTTTTTTTAAAATGCTACCAAAAAAAAATATTCAAGATATCGATTTGAAATTTTATATACATCTTTATTGAGATTAAAAGTTAACATTTTCATTGGAAAACATTATTAGAAAAAACAATGGCGACCGCTCTAATGGATCGCCGCAGCACAGGCGAAAAAAAAGCAAATTGCGGCTTGTAAATTCCTGGAGAAAATAAGCATCTGGGAACAATTTACCAAAAATATTTCATTAGTTTTGAGTATAACGGACTGCATGGGTCTAAATTTAGAGCCCTGAAGCAATTAAACAAGTTTGGTGTAATTTTGAACATTGGTTATCCAATTTTGCGCGTTTTTCAATCAAAAAAATGTTTCCCAAATCGTCAAAAAAGAATTTTTTGTTCTAAATTTAGGTCCGTGCAGTAGCTTAGGGTATAATAAACAGCTGCACAAAATTTGAAATATGTATTTAATTTTAAACTGAGAAATAGCTGAAACGATGGAGCAGACCAACGATAACTGCTGTTTATTTTCTTCGGATCATTTATATGTGGCGTCCAAGTTAGTTTTTCATCGATTGTATGTCCTAAGTAAGAGTACTTAATACTTTCTTAAGTGTTTGATCATTTATTTTTATCAGTGGCTCCATATCAGTATTCTTAACTACTGCGGAAAACATCAGTTCAAGAGCACAAAATATGTTTCTAGTATTCGCGCACAATTTCCTTGTAATTTTTCAAAAGAGGACTAACAGTTTTGCAGTTTGAAGTTTTTATTTTTATTGTAGTTTTTAAGCAATCACATTTAGAAAAAAAAGTTTCTTATAAACGTTGCAGTACAATGATGTATCTACAACGTAATTTTGAATTTTTAACACTATCTAGAAAATATTAGCGATTTTCCACATAAGGCTTCAGTAAAAAGCTAATTTCTTTTTACAATTGTTTGCCATAAAACAATCAAAGCAATAAAAATTAAATTATTCATATCTATATTGCAAAGATTGTGGCCTAATCTAGAATATTTATTTCAATTTTTTTATTTTGTGCCTGTATTTTTCTCAGAGATACACACAATTTTCCAAACGCTCGCGACGAAATTCCCATATTTTTAAAGTCCCTTTCTTTAGGCTGTGCCGTATAAATGTAAGTAAAACTTTTTTTTGAACATTGTAGTCAATTGATGTTGAATGTTGAATGTTGTTTTGAATTTTTACCAATACCTAAATACTACTTGTTCCTTGCGGCTTTTTTACCTGTGCTTAGTGCTAATTTAGACTTCTACATATCAATTGTGTATTTTTGGAAAATGTCTAATTTTTCATTTTTCAAACAATTTTTATCAGCAAAATGGAACAAAAACTTTAAACGCGTTTTTCGCAAAACATCGTTTTTTAACATGGTATAGAGACAATCTCCGGATTTACCGAACCGATTTTCGAAATCTTTGATGCATTTTATTTGTTAGAGTATATTACACCATAATCCACCAGACAATGACCAGAAAATTGAAGAAAAAAATATTTTGGAGTTAAAAAATTACGAAAACAAGGTCGATTTTCGACATATTTTTGACAAGTCCGCCATTTTTTTTAACTGATTTTTTTGAAAACGCTGGTGGATTACGGTGTAAGAAACCTTTCTTTTTAAAGTGCCGCTAAAAAAAATTGTTTCAGATCTATCTATCAATAGATTATCTCCCTGCCGTGGAGTAAATATTTTTTTCAGAGCTTAATTTCAGTGCCCTCTATAAAAGAGAATAATGAATAAAAAATAAAAATTACAATTTTTTTGTATTACTCAACATTAGTAAAAAATATTTTGAAGTACTTTGAGACTTGTACTTTAAGGATTTCATATATAAAATTTTCTGAATAAACAATATATTTTTTTAAATTAATCTAAAATTAGCATTTTTTTAAAATTTACATGTATTTTCTCCCTTGAGAGACATTTCTCCGTAATGGTTTATAAAAAATCAAGGATTCCTACATATTCTGTGGTTTTCACGAGGGCGCTCGTAAGTTTTGGACGATGCGACAAGCGATTCCCTACAGCAAAACTGCTCAATAACATTTTTTGTATCTGACACTGTTCTCGCGACGTAAGCGGGAGTTCTTCTCCGGCGCGGCATGGCGCCAGACATCTCGCGGTCGTGTGTGTGTGTGTGCAACAAGACGACGTCGTCGGCGCGGTGTATTCCGTACGGATAGGCGAGACGCGAAGTGACGAAGCGGGGCCGGCATTCCGTGTCCATAGTTGCGGCCCGTTGCCGTCCGGTCTTAGGAACGGTAAGCCGTTCCCGGCACTCGAGTTGGGCTCGCTTCGATTTCGGTGTGTCACGGCACAGTCTACTTTTGAGGTTCGTCGCGAATGTGACGTGCGTGAGCTGAGCGGAGTGCGAAGTGAGCCGTCGCCATAATTTTGCTATTTTCTGTTGTTTTCGAGCCGCCACGGTCTTTTCGGTTCCCCGTTAGTTTTCCTTTGGTTTCCCGAGCCCTTAGTTTGTCCGGAAGAGTCGCTCACGCGTGGCCTTGGCAGCGCCGACGAAATCGAAACATATCAGCCGAAGAAAGGCCAGAAAGAGGGCGCCCGACCGACGTCCGCCGCCGTCCGAGCGTTCTGTGATTTGTGTAGAGTCGACAAAATCGGAGTCTCCGGTGCTGGTCGCATCGCATCCGCGGCGAAAACGCAAAAGTACTCCCCGAGCGCCGCCGTGCCCCGCGAAGCGAGCGTGCCGTGTCGGCCGTGCGACAGTTTTATCGTTGGATGCGGGGTCGGAGCCGCAGTGACGGTGCACGTTGTGCAGTCGCGGACCTGAGGACCACCGGCCTGAGTGAAGTGCGTGCGCCAGTGCGGGCGAAGTGGATCCGCGGAATGGTGCAAGGAGCCGCACTCGAACCTGACATATCACGGCAATTGTGATAGCCGATCCTGGGAGACGTTTGGAGGAATTCCTGGACGTTTGCAAGTGAAACGTAGGTGCAGAGTTATGGCTTTGTTGTTCTTTCGCGCTGTCACGCAGCGGTTGCGGCCTCGGCCCTCGCAATCGCTGCGATTCCATTTGACATTTTCGCTGGCGACATTACCTGCAGCTTCACTTGGTCATTTGGTGTCACTTGCCTATGATAACGGCGTGTAGGAATGCGCATGACTTGCATGTGTGTGCGTGCGGTTGTTTCCAACGTTCCGCTCGACATCCACACTCGGTGGCAGTGAAAACGTGACACTTGCGATTGTTGGGCTCTGCGTGAAAACGGCTTCAACTGGAAATGTTCGTGCAAACTTATTGGGACGTTCATTTTGTAGAGAATTCTTCCTTGGAAAGTTCGCAAAATTATCAATCATGCGCCGTTTTTATATTAAAAACATTGAAACCTCACTTTTTAAAAGTCAGATGGGTATACTCGTAGAAAAAGGACATTCGTAATTATAAAAAAATATTGTCGCATCCCAGAATATAAAATCGTATTTCTACAAGTCATTAAAATCTTTCATTTCATTTGTCTTGAACGTCTTAGACAAAACCATCCTAGAATGAATTTGGGCTACAGAAACGAGTTCATATTATAACACGTTTTTTTCTTCATGCGAAAGTTCAACGTTTAGTGTCATCTTAAATTTGCATCCCCGTGAACAACCCTTTTTCATGCTTCGACTTTTGCTCGAAAGTTTTCATCGGAATTTTTCATTGAAATCATGCAAGCTCAGAATTCTTCAGATTGGTTTCATCCTTTTTAATTTGAATGGAGTTGGCCATGCAGCTAGGCAAGAGAGCTGATTGGTATCTTTTGAAGATTTCCACCCTCCAACATTGAAGAAGAAAAATTGAAAAATTCCATTCAGGCGACGGGTTGGAGTTTTCGATGTTTGCCCTTCAATTTCCGGCGTACTATTTTACACAAATATTTAATTAGTTTGAATAGAAAGCAGATTCTTCGTCCTTGAAAATTGACTTGCTATGACGCAGGATTCAGAGCGATTGTTTTAAAAGTCTGATAAGAATTAGCGTAACTGCAAAACGTTTAAACAATTTGATTTTTTTTGGATTGAAAATTTTTCCACGCTCTTCCTGTTTTAGTGATAATATTAATTATTTATGAAAAATAGTCAAATTCTGTATGCATTGACATGAATTTCATTGAAGTATATAAAAGGTCAATTTGAAGCATGTGTTCTGTGGCAATCTTCCTTTGAAAATACTCAATTCGAAGGACTTTTCGAGAACTTTGTCGGTGTTCTGTAGTTTCGTAACAATTTAAAATTTCAACAACACAAATTTTGCTTGATAGCTGTTCAACCGCAGCCTTCTGGGCTTGTCACCTTAACTAAAGTCAGTGTTAACAGTTGAAAGTCTATGAGTTAAGTTCGGTCCTTTGCTTGAATTCACGTCGAATTTTCTTTCATTTGGCTGCCAGTCACGTGATGCTATCTAAAACCGTTACTTCTTTCTTTGATTTTCATAAAATGTTTTGAAAAAATCGCAATTGGATTATGCTTCGTAAAAAACTGTGGTAATTGTTTACTTTGACCGTCACCTGGTTTTTTGTCAATAGAAAATTTCCACCCCCTCCCCCTCCCATCTTCTCCGCCGCTATATATATATTCTAAATATTGGTTAAAATGAAGAGAATCGAATAATCAACTTAATTTTTTTATTTTTTATTAAATTGTTTTGTCATCTAGATTACAAAAAAACAATGCGCGAGGGAATTTATGGGGGGAGGGGGCTATATAAACACGCTTTTTAAGCATTTAAAGCCAAAAAAACTTGGTAAAGGTTAATATTATGCCCCCCGAGCGGGGCTCCCCTACTACTATGGCATAAAAAGTTCGTGGCGGTCACGGCGCCATGAGAAATTGTGGGGGTTCCCTCACTAAAAAAATGGTTATTTTGCCTATTTTTAGAGATAATATGAAAGCGTGAAATTCAGCTGGAAAATGTTTTTAGACATGTTTGAAAGTCGAAAAAATTAAAAAAATAAAAGATTTTTATTGGCAAAAAATAAATAAAATAAAAAAAATTATAAAAAAATTGATGAATGTCATTTTTACCGTAAATGTAATATTGATAGAAGTTGGAAACACGTTTATCACCCCCTCCAACCCGCCCGACCCCTTCACCCTCCCGCGCTGGTTGGGCCGGGGCCATAATCTTAACATTTACCAAAAACTTTTATAAATTTTCATTTTTTCAAAGTTCAGATATTTTTGTCATAAATCGAACACTTTGAAAAAAAATGAAAATTCATACATTTTTCGATTTTTTATTGCCAACAAACCAGGCTGCCGTGAAAGCAAACAATTACCAAAATTGGTTTGTCCTGTTTAGTAATCATTTTCATCGTCTCCAAAAAATCAATCCTTTTTTGAAATGCCAGGCATGTGTGAAAGTCCGATTTCGTTTCACTGTCACTGTTTCACAGCGAGTCCTGTTTCGAATCCATATTTAAGTTAACATCTGAATGCAGAATATTTTCATAATCTCCTTGCCGACTATCTCAAACTAAAATGCACCGTTCTTTTGTATTTCCAGGCTCCATCCGAGACGTAATCTTCGTGCACATCCGTGTCTTAGGATTTAACAACGCTCCGCTTTTGACCAATTGTGGGGTGTGAACACATATCAGATTTATTCGCTTGAAACAAGTTAAAATTAAAGTGCTTTACGAGTGTGCAATTATAAAATATATTAATATTAAATAGTTCATCGAGTCGCGTGTAAAAAGTTCGTGCGAACGAACAAACGAGTAAATTATTCGAAACGCATTTGTGACAAATCGCAAGCGACAACCACGTTCAGTGTCCTTTTCGCCGATTATGCCCAGTCGTCCTGGCGAGCGCAGCGGAAACCGTGTCGTCTGCTAGTGAACGCGAGCGTCGCCGGCCCGGAATCGTCGATCGACCAGTCCCCGCATCCCGTATTCCTGCAGCGGCCAGCAATCCGGAAGCGATCAATGGTCATATCCTGGTAGCCAAGATCGTCGTAACATGGTCGTTCATTTCCGGTTGGACTCAAAAGCCGCAAAGAAGAGAAGACCGTCCCAGAAGGAATCCCTGAAGTTGTTGCTGCTGTTGATCGGAGGAGGATCGGACGAACTCGCCGAGCTCCTGAGGGCGGACCTGCAACTGAGCTCAGCGCGCGCGGAGGACCGCGCCATTGACGCCGGTGCGCACGGCGCTAAGGCAGCCCACGCTAGCTGGGGTCGCGCCCGTTCGCTGCACTATTGCAATTCTCACCCTGAAAACTTTTGCAAGACCCATCGACGAAATACTCGCTGGTGGCGAAAACGAAAACTGTATACGAACCGCCGCAAAAGGCTCACGCACGTGCGCCGCGCCGTCCGCGTATAGTCGAGTCGAGAGCCTTAATAACAACAACACTAGCGTTAGGCCTAGCGATAAGTTATATGATAGTTCGATTGATAATGACGGTACGGTAGATAGATGTTACCAATGCATTTTACGTCCCCCCATGTTTTTTCAAAGCAAGAAGACACGATTATGGCGTTGTCGCGTCAAAGAGCCAAACGGGACGAGTGTGTCGTCCTGCCAGGTCAGGCACCGCCAACCTTACCCGGGCGCCAAGTGTCGGCCGCCGCCAGCTACGAAGGCGGGCGGCGACCGCGGCGGCTGCTGCAAAAGCGGGAGTCCTTGCAAGTCCGAGGACGACGACGACCAGACGATGATGTCGGCGGGGTCCGGGAGCGAGACCATGTCGCAGACGCCCCTGGCGCCGACAACAACAATTGGGTCGACGGCGGCGAGTGTGTTCCGGAACTGCTGTGGCGGCTCGTCCGTCGTGGACGAGGAGAAGCTGCGCTTCCAGGCGTTCGTCGCGAAGCTGTCGGACGCGCAAACATCGACCTTGTGCCAAGTGGTGGAGAGTGGCGGTGTCGCGGACGGCCGACCGACCGATTGCGTCCTTATTCCCCGCGAAACGATCATGAACGAGGACCCCAACGTGTTTGCCTGCCGCATTTGGCGATGGTCGGACGTGAAAAGTGCGACAGAACTGAAGCGGATACCGTCGTGCTCGAATCGTGTCGACCTTGTGTATATATGCTGCAATCCGTACCACTGGAGTCGACTATGTTTTCCAGGTGAGTGTTGTTTTCTATTTTTCCTAGAATCGTCCTTGATTATTCACGCTTCTAAATTGTTCGCTTATATTCATTTGGCTCCTGTTTTATCGTAATCCAATGCACGGAACAGTTCCAACGGCGAAGAGGATAGACCCATGCGAGCTAACTTCCATGGGATTCAAGCCGGGTGTTCGGCGCAAGGACCTGAGATACACATTCTTGCGCCCATATTCCATGACCCAAATTTTGTTGATAGTAGACTTGCACACGGTCTGAGACGAAATATTTGACTTTCGCTTCAAATGTAACTGGGACGCATCCGACCCAATGCGGTTTCAACAAGGATCCACGCACTTGCTAGTGCAGAGTGTTGCAGGACATCAAAGTCGTCACCTGTTCTATTGTTGCTGCTGCTGCTGAATGGAAGGCACTACACCTCCTGCTGTCGGCCGTTTTGCAGACCACACTTGCTGGTGGTAGGCGTCTGAACGTCCTGGACGGGTGTTGTCAGCGAAGGAAGTTAACATATTTTACGCCTCTCTACAAAAGGCCGGTCGCACGCCCTTCACATTTCTTGGTTGTTACGTTACATCGGGCAGTGGCGCGGCGGTGTTTGCTCCACAAGCGGCAGCAGCGATTACACCTACACGTGCAGTGGGGCTGGCTGACAGGCTACCGCGATAGTGTAGCGTGGTGCACTCCTCCGTAAGACGTTGTGCGGTGCTTCTGCCGCTGTGCCTGATCCCGAGCCCGTCCGTTCTATATATAGCGAGTGATTTGGTCGAATTCGAACAAAAACGCGGTTCGTGACGACGAGCGCTTGTTTATACACACACACACATGTCGCAGGGTAGTAGCGGCCCCACGCTAGGCTAGGCTAGCCGGTGCGGGGGTGTGTGCCGTGCCGTGGCCCCATCGAAACAACAGCCACGGCGGAATGTGCTGAATGTGGCGCTCGCTGCTATAGCCGGGATGTAGCGCTTGAGCGGGCAGGCGGGCGACAAGTGTGGAAAATTACACACAAATCACCGACTAGGCGCCAGCTGCACACTGTTAACTGAAAATAACAAGAACTCATTTCTTGGCCAACGATTAAAATCAATATTTCACAATAAATTGACGACTACTGGGTCCTGGGGTGGCGACGATGGCGACGGCAATTTGGGTGTGTGGCTCGACGCATCCCGATTTGCCGGCAGGGGTAACAAATCAAGTGACACTCACGCAAAAATGCATCCACGGGGTTGGAATTCATCAAAAATGCGTTCGGAATGTGAGGAAGTTTTTGTAGTGACCATTCCATCTATTTGTGATGATACATGGACCGCGAACACGGAGACCACACAAGGATTTCTGTAGGCTTGTTTGGATCCAGCTCGAATATGTATGAATTGATAATACGAAAATCTTGCTACTCCTCTAAAGATAGAATTTTATCTGCTTTACTTTGTGCGCGAACATGCGTCAGAGGAACAGATTATTTCGTTAAGGACTACCCACCCATACAAAATGCGATATATTTGCAACCAGTGTTACTTTGTCTTAGAATTGATGAAAGGCTCTCTTATCCAGGAAAAGTATGCGTTCTGTCCTGTGAGAATGGAAATATCGTGTTTGCCGTATTCTTTTTTGTACAGTGTCTGACATTCATATTCGCACAACATGTTTGAAATGAAAAACATTACATTCTTCGGAAGAAATACAAAAATATATAAGTGTGTCATTTAACTCAAAATATTCTTCACCAATATCAAATTCAATTGATGTAATTTTTTCAAAATTAATGATACCGATTATGACAAAAAATGAAAAATAAATCAAAACAATTACAAAATCTATGAGACATTCATATTCGTAGAATGTACAATTGTTGCTGTTAGAACGTGGAATCCGTGATTAAATCTACTCAGCATGGACTCTACTAAGTAATTAGTGTATTCTTGATTTATGTTGCCCCATTCCGTTGGGAAAATATCCTTGAAACGGTAAAGATTTCGAATTTCATGGGTTCTTAATTTATTTTTCAAAAAGGACGCTCTATCGGATATACATTCGATGATTAAGGTCTGTTCTATAACAATTAAGGGGGGAAATACATGTGAATTTAAAAAAAAACACTAATTTCAGATTAATTTAAACAATATACATATATTGTTTATTCAGAAAATTTTAAATATGAAATCCCTAAAGTACATGTCTCAAAGTACTTGAAAATATTTTTTAAATAATTTTTCAACACAAAATGGCGGCGATGCGAGCGAATGAAAGAATCAACTCAAAAAATGTCTCGTACAACTTTTGACGCCTTTTCCGCGGAACCTCCAACATTCAGCAAAAAAGTATAATTTAATGAGATGTATAGTTCATAGTTAAACCAAACAAATTTATAAAAAAATTGAACTTTTTACATGAATTTTAGATTAAACAAAAAAATTGATTATTTAAAAAAAACAATCGCGTTTTAAACATTAATAAACAAATTATTTCTCCGAAATTACAAAAATATGTAGGTTCAACTAGTGCACATAAGACTCTTTTGTAAATGTGGTATACATTTGAGCCGGATCGGTTCAATATTTTTTGAGAGATTTTGTACAGAAGTTGAAAAAGTACTACTTTGAGAAAAACGCGTTTAAAGTTTGCGGTAGATAAAAACCATTGATTATTAGTTTTTGTTATAACTTACTCGTTAGTCAGCGATTCCAGGTTATATTTCCTTAGAATTTCAGATTTATAAGAATATGGTAGGGATACACAATTAGAGAACCGCCCATAGTGCCGAAGAGAAGGCAGGCAGGGACGCGTGGCAAGTGAATTCGACTATAATTGACTATAACTGAAGAACTAATTAATACGAATATAACTTCAAATTTTTTTTGACGTATATTTAGAGCGTTTGGAACATTTTAATGTAATATTAAAAAAATCGTTGTTTTTTTGAGCAGTTACATGCATTTCCCCCCTTTAGTTTTTTATCCTTTCGATCATTACCCTGGTCAAATGAATGGTCATGACCCAACTCGATCTTGTTCGCTCAGCTTCTTATATAACATTTGAGAATATCTACATATGTTTTTCCTTGCATTAATGATCCAGCCATCAATAATTGTGAAATTGTCTAAACATCCTACTGCAGATCAATCCCACAACTATGGAAACAATATTTCTGCTTGGAGACTCGTACGCCAAATTTTCTGCCTTCCATCTCAAACACAGCGGAATAATTTGGATTCATATATGAAGACATTACGTCAGAAACGATAACTTTTGATCATATATTCTTTTTTGGAAATTTTCACCTTAGAGTGGTTATGAAGGTTTTATTTTGTTAGCCGATAACGATATCCATATTTTGTTAAACATCTTGAAATTATTCTAGCTCATACAATCTTTGTTGTTGTTTCCTTCAGTCGACTAGGTAGTTTTAAAGCGCTGAAGACAATGCTAAAATATTTATCGCTTCTTGTAAGGATCAAGACTGTTTCTGTGTAAAATTCAGTTATTCTGTACAGTTTTTTCAAAACGATACTTCTACTTCTATGTAATATAATGAATAGTAGATCGAATTCTATTTACAACCTTACTAATTTCAATTCAACTTCTGTCTTTGCTATGCATTGTAGTATTTTTTTAGATCTTCGTAGATATTTTTCGTCTAATTTTACTGTAGCTTGCGTTGTTTTCAATTATAAAAAAACGTATTTCGTTACTAGCATTTTTATTATTAATTCTAGAAAATCTTACCATCTAAAAATCGATAAGAATTGATAAGAACGTTGATTCAAAAAGAAATTATATTTTACTAAACTTGCTCGCAATAGTTTTTAGTGTGATACTCAGCTGTACGAATAGCAATGTCCGATACTGTATATTCGTCAGTTTCTTGTAAGCCGAAAACATGTACAAGAATTTATGTACAAGAAAATCTTCTGATTTGAATTTCCAAGTGATGCAGTCACGCTTTCAAAGAAAAGACACTAACGATTGCTTTAACAATTTTAGTCTTTTGATCCGTGTGTGAATTATTAAAGTTAAATCCTTCTAAAAAACATAATTTTTCATGATTGCTACTGATATGGCGTTACATTCCTCGTGCTTATTGCACGTTTATTCGGACACAATATCAAGGGAAACTTAATTATCCGGGAAAATTCCAAATTTTGATTGATTGATATCCAGAAAATTTACTGAATTCAGATCTGCAATTGGGACAGTTATATCTTTGGTTTTGTGCGAATTTGACATTTTTGATAGTTTTGATATTCGAAATATTCCCAAATGTTGCCGAAAAGGACTTGGACAAAATGCATTAAGGATAAAAGGGAATAGACTGAACATCGAAAAATAAAATGTGGATGAACGAAACGTCCATTCGTTTGATATTAATGCACGGATATGGAATTTTGACCCTGACATAGGCCTTAGAAGAAGCATTTGAGCGAGCTTCCTGGGACTTGTAAAGGACAAACCAGACTACTGAATTCGTTACAACCATGATGTGTGTGCACTTATAATAGTCCAGCAAAATGGTCCGGAGTTTGACGTCAACCGTGTATTTTGGGTTGGCAGGCTGAAGAAGTTATGACGTTCGAAAGATGATCCCCCCCCCCCTTTTCAGGTGTAACTCTTTTAATAATGACGTCAATAACAGTAATGTATGCAAAAGTTCTTGAAATTTAATTCTACGCAAGTCTGCCATACACAACTTTATTGTGGGAGTCATGGTTTCTGAGATATGGAGGTGTCCCATTTTTTTATTTTCAAGATGGAGCCCAGAGGATTAGAGCAGCGCCCCTAAAACTTGAACTTAAGTTTACTATTGAATTGGTCACACATCTGCCAGCTCCATTTGCACGGTTAAACTCCCATTTGACTGGACCATAAACGAACCAGCAATATTGACCCTCACGTAGCTACGCATGCATCGAAGGATCGGTTATGTGAAGAGTATGGATGATGGAATAACTCTCAGGACCACAATGGCAGTCTTATACTTGGCAATCCAAGCAATCATTCGAAGGACTTGGTGGACGCAGATAGCAAATTATTATTAAAATCCACAAACTGGAGGACGCGTCCATAAGATCCGGAATGCTAATGGTTTTAGGAGTCCAAGGGTCGGTTGAACTGATGATGAAGATTTTCTATCAAATATATTCCATTTTATTCTATAGGGATTGTGGAATTTAATACATAAGTGAATATGTAATATTATCTACTGGAACTCCCTTTCCGGTCGCCAATCAACCTATTTTCGTGGCAATCATTCTTTTTTTCGAGTATAAACATCATTTATTTTTAAAATAAGATCTTTAGAGGCTTCTAAATGTCAAAACGATAATGTTGTCATCCACAAACATTTGAAATCGTGTTGTGATTTTTGTTTCTTTATATTTTTTGCTCAACTTACAAAAAAAAATATTTTCAATTTATCTTTCGCCTGTGAAATCAGATAGTATAATATTTGATGCCAACAATTTTCGCGAAAAAAAATCATACGTATTTTAAACATTTGAAAAATACCTGATTTGTTTCTATAAATGAAAATTTGTTGATATTTTTTGTGGATTTTAATTGCTGCCAAACAATTCTCCTTCCACGCTTCATTTCCTGAGCCACGCGTAATTGAGGCAATGCTAAATATGCTATTTCAAAAAAAAAAAATTAATCGTTTCGATCTTGTTGTCTTTAGCGTTTAGAAGTGGTGTAACCAGATATGCAAATATCTTCAGATTAGGCTTTGTATTTCTATCGATCAATATGTGTATGTATAAATATGCGCGAAAAACTGAACATATGTATGTACACATGTTATGTTTGATATGTTGCGGCGAATGTCGTAGACATTCAGCCAATGATGAATCATCTCTATTTTTAGCTGTTGCTGCCAAAATTCAAATTTGCTGTTGGAAAGAGGTTGCGCGGCCTATCTTTTAAGTGCAAAAATAAAATATAAACAACAACCAGAAATGTCATTAATTCGTTGATGTATTGTTGTTTGTCGCTAGAGGATATTTAGCTTGAATGACAATCTGTCTATAGTAGCTGAAAGTCACTGTTGCATGCGTGAAGATCCTCGCTGAATGTTTCTTCATATCAGCGCTGAAAAACAGTGTTGAAAGATGCGTTCATGGTCTTTTTATAGAATGGTACATAAGAAGTTATCGATCGTGAAAGATCTTATTTATTGTTTTTTTTTTCTAAAGTTCGGATTGGATGCATATTGGCTTATTGGTAACAACAGAAATTGATGATTTTTTTAATGATTAATGGTTGTTTACTGTCTTCCAAACGAACTGTTCGAGTCGTCTGTAGAGGATTCTTGTTTCTACGATCGATTTTGCGTTCAAATGGCAAGAATTCACTGAATTTCATATATTCATGATGATAGAAAGATACTATTCTGATCGCTAATTGCCCCAAGCCGGTTAAGAAAGTAAATTGTCAACGGTATGGTTTTTCCCTTAATCTTAACATTAAATCGGATTCTTCGGCATACATTCTAAATCATGTCGTGTCGTAAGAGCTTATCGCTCCCGTACAGAATATATCTGACCACTTTCGCGGTCTTTGGTATGAAAGAACATCTCTTACTCGCTCGTTCTCATACGATTGTTTTCTTTAAGAATGTAATTTGTAGGTTGTGTACAGATATCATTCTTACCGACTTGCTTTCTAGTCGATCCAGTAAGAAAAGAAAACGATATGACGTGTACCTCCCTCAGCATTAAAACTCTTTTAATTTTTTCAAAGCGTCAATACTGTGCTGGTGGGGATAAACAAACGACATTAGAAGCTTGTGCTGGTTCATGCTCCTTCTGGCGGGGCTACTGGAATGTCGAAGTAGATATTTTCAAATTTGTGTCCTGACAAGTTAACAAGCTATTTTAAAAAAAATACATAGTTTGAAAGTTCAAATCGAATTTATTTGATATCCTTAATGTTGCGTTGAGTTTTCTTTGAATCACAGCCTTTTTTTTTAGTAATATTTATAAGGGATCGTCTAATTACGTCAGACTTTTGGGGGAAAGGATATCCAATTAAATTCTTACGCGGGACGAGTGACACCCAATTTTTTTTATATTGTCTATTTTTCATGATACTTAAGGATATTTTGGCTTTTGATGTCTGTTTTTCCCAATATATACATATTAGCCACCCCAGCTAATATCAAAATTGTCGAAAATAAAAAAAAAACCATAACTGCTTACTCATTTTTTTTAGAAAGAAAAACTAAAAACCATTTCCTCTTTTACAATATTAATTATTTGTATAGAAAAAAAACCGTTGGTCATATAAGTAAAACATAAAATCTTATGTAAAATATATGTGGGGGCTTTCAAAAGTTTACTAATTCTTAAAAGAGAAGAGAAAATGAAAATGATCCTTACATAATTTATGTACGTAACCTAACATAATGACGTCAATAAAAACTAGTTTGCAGTTATCTTATTATTAGAATTTGAAATGTAAAAAATATACTGTCGAAAATTTTGATTTAGACTTCGACGTCATCAAGAGTCAAACAATTTTTGTGCGGTGTACACAGTAAGAAAAATATTTGCAATTATTGAGAGAAAATTTAAGTAGAATCATAGCTTAATTGTGCTGATTTATAATTAGTAAAGCTGTTTTTTGTTGTTTTTCTATTTTTTTGGGATTTATAATTTTGGTATTAGCTTTAGATTTGAGTGAGACATTTTTCGGAATTGTCAACATTTTGAATTTTTTCATTTTATGAAAAAGGCTGGTAGTGTTTTCTGAATGATCCATGTTTTAAAGTAGTCATCGTAAAAACTGCCTTCGAATTAATGAAGCTATTTCTTTTATGCTGTAGAACACATTGTAAAATGATGAAATTTCTATCCAAGAAATTATTGTGAGCTCGAAAATCACTTCCTTACACTTCCTTTCAAGTAAACTAGCAAGAGAACCTCTCCAATTGTTGATGAACCCAATATCTTTTTTAAATCGTTCACTTTAAAAGCCGAATTTTAGTAGAAGAAGTTGTCAAAACATCTTTAAAGTTTTGGCAAACATGCATCGATCTGTTTAAAATTTGGTGGATTAATGCATGAGTCGTGCATTTTACGTTAAGAGGTGAATTTGTTGCGATGTAAGTAAAGGTGTGTGCTCGTCCGTGACCGACAATTAGGGGGGAGGGAGAGAGTTGTACGTTCAAACCCAGCAACTTGAACTCAAGTTCACCACTAACCTCTTGTGCATTGCAAAAAAATTCACCATGTCATTCATACCTAAAATGCACGGTTGACGTCATTTCCACGACGATTGTATTTCACTAGGTATGCAGGACCAAACTTAGGGCAGGTCCGGACACCTGCACATGACAAGTACCTTTACAAATTTTGATATTTTTGTGGAAAACAAAAATTTTCGTAATAAGATAACAAAAAGTTCGAAGGTAAAATGATGAAAATGATAATAAATAAATGAAAAATAAAAATAAAATTATGTTTTTTAAGGTAATGAGTACTTCTTTACTTAACTATTCTGTAGACTTTCAAAATCAAAATAATAAGACGTATTTTTTGCTTGTATATTTCTGACCCATTCTAATTGTATATCTCTTCTAGGGGAAGCCAGTTATATTTTAAAGGGTGTCGTGTGAAAGATTCGAACCAAATTCACAGAATAAAATTATTCGTTAAATTTTCATCGTCAAACCCCCACCGTATAAAAAATATAAAAATACGTGTCGTTTTTAATCCTAACCTAAGATCCTGGAATTTAAGAGTGCCCTTAGTCTAAAGACCCATGGTACATTTTTTCGCACATATTAAATATTTGCTGTCAGATTTAAATAGTAAAATTGCACGATCGTATGGTCAAAAAAATGCTTATTAGGTCTGAATTAACATTAAGTAGTTTGTTTAAGGAGGGGGTAAGGTTAATTTGTACAAAAAGGCATGTTTTTGTGAATTTTTTGTGACGACACAGCTAAAATCTCTGTATTAAAACGGATGGTACATTAAAGTATGACATTCAAAGAATATTGTATAAAATCTTCACGAAGAAATATTAAAAAATACGGCAATGGGAGCAATTATTCCCTCATAACTTGGTGCTGAATCATTTGAAATCAAAAAATTAAAGTTCATTCGTTAGATAATAGTTTTCCCCCGTTAACGATGGGAGAGTTTTTCGAAATTTCAATTTTTCATATTTTTGAAACACTTTGATGGGAAAAACGTGTTTTTTTGCTAAAAAATCGGCTAATTTGTTATTGTAAAATAAAAATTATTAACAAATTTAAGAAAATCTTTTTAGCGCTACCTCGTAAATTATGTACAGAGATAATGTTCAAAATTTCAAAAGGATCGGTGCAGTAGTTTTGAAGCTATGAGGGGCATCGACTTTGAAAACGTGAGTTGTGGGGAAAACGCTTTAAAGTTTTGAACACTAAAAAATCTGGTAGAAAACGTTCATAAGCGAATTTTATCATAATCGCATTATCTTGAGTTAAAAAAAATCAAAAAAAAATCCTTTTAATACCTTGACCCTTAACAAATTTAAATAAATGAAAATTTAGCACTAACTTATAGCCTAGTAAACTGATCAGTCTAGCATCACATCCCATTTCTGGAGACTAATTGTCGCCAAACAGTCTCGAACCTGGTACTGTATGCATAGGAAGCGCTTTAACCAATAAGCAACACTTACTTCTTAGCTTATTAAAGGATCCTCCATATTATGATGAAGACTTTGTCAATTTGGAACTTTTGAAGTTTCCCATGCAGAATTGATTGTAAAATGCAGGCTAGTAGTCAAAGCTGAATTTTAAATTGGTTGACATACCTACTAAGTTTTTCATCATAAATGTTTCATTTTCGTGAACAATTTTAACGAAAGGATGTTTTTTGAGTTAATCTAATATGCGCCAAATCCACTCCCATTAAAAGCAATCGGAAAATTTTGGTACGATTATTTGTGCTGTAGTTTCAGCAGTTTTCCAATTACATATATTCTGTTTCGTCCGAACAATTCTTCGCAAAACCGAAAATTTCTGAGCTACATTTTTATCTGTGCATAATTTTTTGGGTTTATTAACTGATCTACCCTAGAAAGCATAGCAAAGACGTTGTCAAAAGCTGGAGGAGGTGTTGGGTGAAAGTTTGCCGTCGAATTATTACGCTCGACAGTAATAAATTCTACTTACTAAAGATTCTTCACTTCGTGTTGTCCGATTTTCTTTTTTGGTAACGATTTTTGTCGTTGAAAATCCTAATTTCATGTGTCGATTGATGTGTGGGCAATTTTTCATCAAATTTAATGGCCAAGAAATTGCCGATGGAAGAAATTATTTTTTGGAACCTGAAAGAATTCTTGCACGCACGCTATCTTTTGCTGCGTAGCTGTAAAGTGTTCGCTCGAGCGAACTTGTGTGTGTGTTTGTGTGTGGCTGGTGGGTTTAGTGGCGACGACCACGGCATAACGAAGATACGACGGCGGCATCTCGACCGAACTAAACAAATAAGCCCCTAGCTTTCTCGTTCTTTCGCATGGCCGCACCCCCAGTGGCCCACCCGCCCGCCAAGCCGCCGTCGACCGGCGAGCGAGCAAGCGCTGAAAAGTATCTTATTAAATTATACGACGACGACTTTAAGAGATTATTTCCTGGCGCCAGCCGTTAAGTCCACGCAAACAAGTTGGAATCGCGAGCTGCCAAACTTGAAATGCGTTTATCGTCGCGGCGGAGCCAAGCGACGTTACACGTCGGACAAGTGTAAAAGCGCAGACCGCAGCCGAGCAGCGGCAAGCAGGAGCGGGCTGCGCGTACATCGGACGTTTCGGAAGGTACCCACCTGCATTGCCCCCATCGGGGATGTGCGGGGCCAAGTGCATCCAAGTAGCTCCGGTCCATTAATACCTCTGGCTCGAAACCAGCTTAGCCATCTTACCTTGCATAATTGGCCCCCTCGGAGTCGAAGTCGAGGAAGATGTATACAGAGGTCTTGGAAACAAATGCACTTAATCAGAACTGTTTGAAGAGCTCGAAAGCTTCTTCGGGCCGTAACTCATCCAAAGACATATCGAGCATCTTCACGTGTACCAGGAAAGATGTGTGTATTTCATTTGGGTCTTAGGCTATTGATGGTCATAGCTTCAGACCCAAATGCAAAATCTACTTCAGTATGAGCTTCGCTTCAATGTGTTTTTACTACGAGAACGTTGCTGCAATATTCTATGAATTTTGAAGGGAAAGTTCTTGTATCTTACCCGTAGAGAAGCGGACATCTTCCAGTTGCCCAAGTACCAGCATTCATTTGAACATTCAGAGAAAAATTTGAATACATTTTGTCTGATTCTCCTTATTGAACTGTTCGAAGTTTCCTTAGTTTGGAAAGATTGAAAGCTTTGGAATTATATACGGGAAGTTACTATCCTCTGTTCGATTAACTAGATCTGTTCGTCGACCTCTTAAGTCGCAATCACATAGTCAAACAAGTCAATTAACTTGTCGGATCAAACATGTCCTTTCAAACATTAAGAACTGTGTGCACGAAAGGTCAATTGACTTGTTTGACGGGAAAGTTTCAGGCACTGAGGAAAAGCCACTACGAGTACAGGGTGCGCCATCTGGAAGTACCCTATTTCAACATTGAATAACTCCTCCATTTTTCAGCCGATTTTCAGAAATGAACAAGATTTTTTAGGATATTCTATGCCATTTATTTAGAATACAACGTCGATTTTGATACACAAAAAGTCGGGCATTCTGCATAACATTGGTCAGCATTTCCGGCGTTATAGCAGCTATTTCAGCTCGTATATTAGCTTTGAGTTCGTCAATGTTCTTCGGCTTGCTGGCGTAAACTTTACTTTTTAAATAACCCGACAGAAAAAAGTCTGGTACCGTTAAATCCCGAGAACGAAGAGGCCACTCCAAATCAAAATTTTTTGAGACAACGCGTCCTGGGAACTTGCTCTGCAAGAACTTGTCTCGTTGAAAATAGTAGTTTTTCAGACCTATTTTCTGCATTTGTGGACAGACAAAGTGCGCCAAAATCCAACGGTGGCGTGCGCCGTCGATGGTTTCTCCAACTTTAAAGAAATAAAACCCGATGATGGTTTTGGAGCACACCCCGGCCCAACCAGTTACTTTCTGGCCGTGCAGTGGTGTTTGATGAATAACGTGTGGGCTCCGTGTTCCCCAAATGCGACAATTTTGTTTATCAACTCCACTGGAGAGGGTGAAATGAGCCTCGTCCGTCATTAAAATTTTGTCCCAAAAATCAGGCTCTGCATCGATCATTCTTGCGACAGTATTTCCATATTGCAAACGACGTGGTATATTCGTTTGCAACAATCTTTGAGTAAGTTGCACTTCGTATGGGAAAAGAAGGCGATTATGCTTCACAATCTTCCTTAGAGTCGTTCCACTCACGTTTAACTCCTGAGATCGGCGGCGATACGACGTATTTGGGTTATAGGCAACACCTTTTTTTAACCGTTACAACAACTTCATTGGAGCATCGCGGACGCTGTCGAATAGGAACCTGGCGAGTTGCCACAGACCCGTATTCAAAGAAATTCTTCACCAAACAACGAACTGTCTTTTTTGTAGGCGCCGTATGCCTTCCATATTTTTTACGATAAGCACGCACAATTTTCACAATTGAACGATCGTTTTCAATGTAAAGCGCTACGATTTCAGCACGTTATTTCGGTGTGTATCGACTCATATCTAAAATGGCACTGAATGACGTTTCAGAATTGTGTTTATCTGTCAAAATCGGCTGAAAAATGGCGGAGTTATTCAATGTTGAAATAGGGTACGTCCAGATGGCGCACCCTGTAGAGGTAGTGCGGCTATACACATGTTTTGTCGGTGCAGGTAGTGAACTGCTTGCTTGATCGTATGCCGTGCCTTTAGGATCCTGCGGTAGCTCAAGGCAGCCTATAATCCGCACTACGTGCTCTATCCCAAGCCACGTCATACTGTTTGATCTAACGACCTAAAGCTTCGATTCAACGTGCATCTGATCCATCATCCAACCTACTTCGATCACATCCTGTGATATTATTAAATTGCAATTCTGACAATTTGAAAAACTAGCGCGCAAACATCCGAACTGGCAACAAGGATATAAATAAAATGTTTGCGATCGCCACTCAGAATATTGCTTTGCAGCAATACGGCGAATAACGACACCGACAGCCCGATGGCAGCTTCCCACCCGGCTTTTGGGGGGTTTCTTCGAATTCCCACGACCTGATCGATCGACTATTCTTCAAAACGGACCGATTTAAATGATAACACTGAATATGCGAATAATCTCCTGTTCGTCATCGAGTGATGAGTTTTTCAGCTGCCCGATTCAGCTCTTTGGCACCAACTTGTTTTGGGGACGCATTCTTAGTCAATCGCTTGCTTACGTCACTGGGCGCCCACTGAAGGTGTTTTAATTTTTTTTTGGGGGGAATATGTTGAATAAATGGATGAAGTTCGTTCAGAAATAAAATGCGTGGGTGGTGCTTTCTAGAAAAACGGTCGTTTTTTGCGCGTTGTCTTGGCTGCCTAGCTGTGATCACTGAATCTCCACGTTTGCGTAGTTTTTCGAAATGTCGATATGTATTTGGATAATTGATGGGAAATTTTTCAGTTTTATGCAGCCGAATTGATAAAAAAGCGGATTTGAATATTTACATCTTAGCCCAAAACGTAACAATATTGCTAGGCATTCGCGGGGGCTTTTAACATGCTGTGAAATCGAACAAATCGGTTAATAAAATCTATGAAAAGTGTCTGGTAAAAATAACTGTAAGCCTAATCGAAATTAAGAATCATAATAATGTCTGACCGCAACAAAGCAACAAATTTGAAATGTATCAATTTTTTGTGGATTAAACTGTTCTATTAAAGCGAATTATTTTACATTCTCGAAACCATCAAACTCGTTTCATCCGCTAGCAGCATCATCACATCATCCTTTTATGTTTTTACTTAAGAAGAAAAAAATCCAAAAAAGAAGATTCTATTGCATTATTTTGTATCTAACGCATGCTAATAAAACAAATCAAACGAGATGTGACAGATTTTTCGGTTAATTGCTACTCATAAGGAATATTGTGTTATATCTTCTATAGATACAATTATGGAAGAAATGTCGGCAAATTCCAAGTGTTTTATCTCAATGATACATCAATTGAGAATCTTTTTCATTGCTTCAATTTGAAATCTTTCGCTCATGGGCACATGCGACGAAAAAAACAATACAATTAGCGCATAGGAGTGATTCGCATGTTTAAGCAACATTTGTTGCTACTGCGTTCCAGAGAAGGAACAAAAGATAAAAGTATTTTGCAGATAATTTAAGTCATTCAATATATGAAGGCATTTTCTTCACAATTTCTCCTACAACATATTTTTCTTCTCGTTTCTGTTGTAAATTAAAAATTGATGTAGCGTCTATTAATTACGTAAGAACTTTTCCGATTGAATTCTTACGCGGAGCAATTGACTTTTTTTGTATCGTTGCTTGGAAGGCAAAATAACATAAGTGAATGTAGTTTTTGTTTCTGCAACTGAAACCTTATAAAATATTACTTACCGTAAGTAAAAAAATTCCAAAATGGCCCTTGCGTAATCATGGACGCTCCGTTATCTGTTTTTAAAGTGTAGATCTGTGAGTATATTTATTTTCGATTCATACGAGTATAAAAAAATTAGAGACAATTTATCGTCGTCTCATAGAACTTATCCGCGGTAACTCTGCGAACAATGGATTTTTTACCGTCATCGATAGTTTGTGTACAATAAATATAAATATGTGTTAAGCGTTTAAAGTAAATTTGATAATAAGAAAGAATCCTATTAAAATCTACCTGTCAAATGTCTAAAAAAAATATATCTTTTGATTTTCTTATTCAAAACTTACCCCTGCGCAGCGTGGTATTGCATTATCAATTTAATTTAGTTTCCGAATTTAATGTTATTGCTTTTCCAAATCACATTGGTGCTTGTCCAATATCAATTGTGCTATAAACGTTCTAATTAGATATGTAAAATTGCTAATTTGATTCAGAAAACAATTGATTTCGTTCGAAAAACGCGTAAATTAAAGAGTACATGTTTCATAGTATTTCCTCATTAATTTAAATGTTTTCGGAATTGAATTTGTGGTTTTCCAAATAAAATTGGCTATATCGATTGGTTTGGAAAGGCTCAAATTCGGTTTGGAAAAGTATTTAATTGATTCGAAAAATAACCAATTTGATTTGCCTTTCGAAAAAGGCTCTTTTTACATTTTGACGACTTAGTACACACAAAATTACGTATTAACATTGGCATAATCTTTTTCTACTGACTGCCGGCTGTGTTTCCAGAGAGCCGTTAAGAATTTGAAAATCGACCAAAAGAGAACATCACTAAACAAATTTGGTCGGAATGATCCTAATTACACTACAAACTCCTTTTATTCGATTTTGTAGATAGAACCTATCTAGAGGCCACCATAAAAAAATAAAACTCTCGGAGGCTAGCACCTAAATAAACGTGATTAATTTCTAACTAATCGTAGCATATTTGTAAAAGTTTGCATAATTTAAATGACATAAAAATCCATTCAATTTTTCATATCAAAGAATTTCTCATTAAAAAAATTAATATTTGCATACTTGCCTTTGAAATTGGCTTTGGATCATTTGGTAGAGCATCGTCATTTTTAGTGACAGCCTGACAAGGAAGTAAAAAAAAGGTTACTTATGTCATAGTTGCAGTTTATTTCATTAATTATTTTTCGTGTATATATTTCATATGCAACTGATCAAGCCGAAAATTTGGGCATATGCGATAAGGAGAGGCTCCGCTTATGGAATCTCAGATTTGGATTAAATTTGGCACATAAGTAGAAGACATCAAGAATATTTGATTCTTAAAATATTAAAGTGCAATAGCCCAACCCCCGCCTACCTGGTTTTGAGAAAAACGCCTGTAAAGTTTTTAGCGTCGCTGGTTTATTGATTTTTGCCGAGTTGACTATGAGACACGAAAGGAACGCAGGATTGATTCTAGGAACAAAGGATGATCCTACCGGCAAGTATGATATTGCTTCGATTACAACAGTTTTTAACAATGAGTTTTTAGTATAATTTACATTTCTACATGAACGAACAATTTGCTGATATCTAAAAATAAATGTATTTGTAGCTGAACATTGCTGATTTACCTTAAACTAATAACATCCACAATTATTCAAAAAAAAAAAAAACAATACCCCGACCGGGGATGGAACACGCGATCCTTTGATCATGACCTAGTAGCGCTGCTACCTACACTACACCGCTGCTGTCAATTGCAAAAACTTACTAATCAATTAGCGGAGCTAAAAACTTTAGAGACGTTTTTCTCAAAAACGGGGTGGGGGTTGCGCTCTAATATTTTAAGGATCGAATATACTTGACGTTTTCTACTTATGTGCCAAATTTCGTCCAAATTTTCCATTCCATAAGCGAAGCCTCTCCTTGTTAGATGCGTTGTAAGTTATTTGGATTGGACATTCTTTGGGGTAGTTTTTGTATCGAAGTTACAACGAGCATATCCTATCTCTACTAATTGCATCGCCGTTAATTCCAGGATGAAGGTCAATCTACGTTTACTAACGTCTGAAATTTTTTTAAATTTGTATCTCATATAAGACAATTGACGGAAGAGTCGGAACAATCACATACCGATTTTTTAAAATAACAACATGCTAATTAATTAAATTTAATTACACTTCCCCAATATTGTAAAAACTCGTCATTAACGTACTTTATACATAAGAAAATATACAAATATATATATTTAATCATAAACTAGCGTAGATTTCTTTGAAAATTAAATGAAGTTATCTTGAAACTCATACACGTTGTCGCCAGTGGCAATGGCGACGTCGCGGCGACAAGAAGCGTCTGAACAATTTCTAAATATTTTCTTTGGGATTGTTTCTGTCGCGAGGGAAAAAATGTGGAAATTTTAAGCTGGTCTACATATGAAGCATGTGCCTTTAACATACACGACGATATGTGGCTTAAAGCACCCTTAGTGAGCCAAGTAAATTGATCAAATAAAATGATTCACAGTTAATTTACCCTTTGCTTAAATTTAAAACCTAAGCTACTGGATGCATACTTAAATTGTTCAAATTCCATGAAAAAGATATGATTTTTTTTGACTTTATGGGCTAGCTCTCTAGCTGAGCTAACGTGATTCGTCTGAGTAGCTTAAATTTGGATAGAATTTACTTTGAGTCTTGAAGGAACTTTAGGGATCTATGCGTTAGCTACCAAAGTATGAACAATCAAATGAATCAAAAGCTCTGACGATAATTGTACAACAACATTCGATCCTTTCATTCATAGTTTTTAGCACTTGCGGCATTGAAATAATTCGCGAAAGGCGTATCTATCCTAGCGGACGTGCCAACATGTTTGAGCTTGTTCGAAGTGAAGCCACGAACAATTGTACTCGATGTCTTCGCATTCTTGTCACACCTTATCAAATACCTTCGAGAAGACATATGTGCTTTCGTCAAGCGCAAGTAACACTTTCCACGACACTATTGCCAATCGCGCCAAGCGGTTCGCCGTGGTATCTCTGTAATTTCACGATTGTGTGTAGCAGCAGGTTCATTGTCTGGGCGCCTCGATACAAGAGGAATGCCAATGTAAAGCACACATATAAGTTTCAATTTAAAAAAAACTCTTATCAATGTTGTGTAAAATGACTACAACTCGTGGGGACTGCGTTATCTTCTCCTTGCTTGCCTGCAAGTGTGCAAAAAGTACTATGAAATTTGTTTCGAATGTTAGAAAAGTTGCATACAGTGCAGAAGCTGAATAGTTTCGCTATTCTCCCAGTTAGTTGTTGTTACGATGTCTGTGTTGCGTTCCTCAGTGTTGAGGAAGCTACATAGTTTGCAACGAACTTATTCATCATTCAAGCCGTCAATGCCGGCCTTTACTGTGCAAAAACAATATTCGGGCCACATTTCATGCGATTTTTTATCTTATCAGCGTCAAACTAAAGTTAATTCCCACACTTTTCAGGCATGCCGCGTGAAAAAAATTTTTGGCCTTTAAGATGATCCAACAATGGTTTTAATGTGAGCCTTGTTTTTCCGCTGTAAGGCAACATTTTACGTAAAATGAGTCAGTGAACTGGAACGTTCGAAGCAGATTAGTATGTTCGCACGATTTATGGCTGAGATGATGAAAATCTTGGCTACGTGATTTAGTGCAGCGATGAACGGTTTGATGCAACTGAAGGATCAAAGATAGATTGAATTCTAAAGAGAGAAGAATATCTGCTATTTAATGTTACCAGCATGCTATTTGGCTCTTTTGATGTATACGCTCAGATGATTTATGCAGACTTTATCTTTATCAGCTATAGATTAGCTGGTTGGTTGTAGTGGCAGCCCACTTTATCAAAAAGGTGGCTCATTTAGGCCACGATGGGTCCATTGTGATACCACAAAAAGGTAAGGTACGGCACTAGAACCTGTGGGATGAAGAGAAGCATTTAAATTCTTGTATGATGCTGACTGTGCAGCTAATATTTAAATTGGCTTTTTCCTTTAAGCTGCCCAGGAAAGGCGAGCTTAAAGTTTGCATGCGTTTCCTGGATAGTGCTGAGCATTCGCACAGAAAATGTTGGATCGTTTACTCCTTCGATCTGCAACTGCGGCAGAAATCATGGAAAGGGGCACCCAATCTTTCGGCATGTCTGCCAATGAGAATGCCCCGTCAGTACGGACATGATGAAACTTAAGGGGTTATACCTATGTGAATTTTTTTTTCATTTTTTTTTATTGGCTAAAAGTATGCTAACACATCCCTAGAATTGAAATCAAAAAGGTCCAAATACTAATATACTTCAGAAAAATTTTGAGAATCAATTTTATGAAGCAACTCCAATGCTCGAAACACGTAAAATTTGTTCGCTTTATAGTAATTAATATACACTGTATAGGGCACGTTCCTTCGTAAACGACGCTAGGAGAGCTTCTGTTTACTCGCTCGACTACACGCTGCATTTGAGGTTAAAGTACTATGTTTTGATTGATATTTTTACAGTTGTTTTGTATAAAAAAGTGTTAGAAATGAGTAGTAAACTGTACAGTGGCCGTAAAGGCAGTAAAGCAAGTAGTTCATCGCAGAAGCGCAACAAGATCAGTAACAGGTGTCCGCCTAATCGCCATTCGTTTGAGACTCATTAGGATTGACTGCAGGACCTAATTTTTACAATTTCTGCTTAGAAACAGACGCCGAGCGAATAAAGGCTGCTGAGCGGTCAATTTCCGACGTTGTAAAAGAGGCGAGACGCGGCCTTTTAGCATCAAGAAAGGACGAGGAGGAGAAATCCACGGTCTTGGAAGGCCAACTGTATGGTGCTGGGATAGCAGAGTAATGGTTAAGAAATTTGTATACAGTAAAATTTTGAAAATTCACAACTTTATAAGGTTTTGAAACTTCAAACGCATTTATCTCGAAAGTGTATTTTTGAAATTTGCCGGAAACGAAACTCTTTCAGTTTTCATCCGATTGACTTGCCGTTATAACTGTAGCTTCTTGATATGATTATCTAGTGAAGTACACACGATTTTAGCGATTGGTTTTGTTTAAAAAAAGTTATAAACAATTGAAGTCTTTTTTTTGGGGCGAAAATGCAATTTTTTTGTTAAATGGTCGCCATTTTGCGAAAAATCGATATTAAATTACTATCGTGTGTACTTCACTAGCAAAACTCATGAAGTTTATGAAAAAAAAATTATTGTTCCAGATGCAGATGGGGCTGAGAAACTTGTCCGGCCGCCGAACGTCTTTTGTAAATACTAGTGACTTTGACGTGCACTACAGCCGCCATTTTGTATTAAATTTAAAATAATTTTTTTTTTGCACTCCCGAAAAGTTGTCCTTCATATTGATATATTATTTATAAAAAAAAGGCTTGTTTTTTTAGCCTTCACATAGGTATAACCCCTTAATGTTTTACGGCTCGTGTTGAGAAGCTGCTTGGTGCGCTTTGAGCTCTGTGCGTGCCAAATTTGCCCGGTTGTCTTGCAGGTTTCGTCCAGCAGCCAGGCCCTATTTGCAGCCTCCATGTAGTGTTGCTTGAAACTTAGCTTGACGGAGGCCAGTGGATGGTCGACTTGGGGTGCTAGTGTATAATCCAGGAGCTCAGTGCCAGTGAGTTTCGCAATTTCCGGGTATATCACTATGACCCAGCACTCAGCAAAGGATCACGTAACGCAACATCGCGTTCAATTGTGTGCGACATTCCATTACAATTTTGGATGAGGTATACACGTTGGATAGTGATTAGATAGCAGCTTTACAGCCGGAGAAAATGTTGAGATTCCTTGTGGGAATTTTCTGATATCTCAACCAGTCCACTGCCTATCAGCTGTAAGTTCATTAATATTTTTTTTCTATACACTTTCGTGCCGCATCATCTATGTGGATGATGAAAACCATTCATGTAGGTCCGTAAAGATGTATCGATTCTGCTCGGTCCAAGATCTCGAATTTTTTAGTTAAAATCTAATTGATATAGTCAAGTGTAATGCACATTACCAGCATATGTAGCTGTTGAGACTCAGAAACTAGTCATTGGATCGATACATCTGATGGCAGTGTCCTCAGGAAGCTAAGGCTTGATTTGGGATGATACGCTATTTATGATGATGGTACATAACCAGATTCTTCCTCTTATTATGCCGACTCTTCCAGCTGCATTTCTAAAATTATCAAATTGCACAAATCCATCTTCAAAGTTTCTTCAATGTATTCAGTTTCGATTTCATTATAATTCTACTCTTTTTTTGAAGCCATTGGTGCCCGCATTCAGTCCTGAAATACAAACATTGCCTACAACTTCAGTCTCATCGAATATGATTAATCAGTGTTAATGGCGCAACAGCTCGAACCAAGCCTTCTTGTTTAAATTCAACGATCGTGTCTTCTAGTTCCAAAATCAAGCCAGCGTTTTCCTGTTCGCGTCGACTAAGTCGTCTCGTTGTTTCCTAGATTGTTCAAAGGATGGTTAATAGGCCTTGTAAGAGTATAGTACGCTTTAAGGCTTTACTAATATTCATTCACTCCGCTGAAGTCCACGCAGATTTGCCAGGACCGATACCAGTTCTGGTTCGTTAAAAAGTTCATACAACACATTCTCCTCTCTTTCGTTTTACACGAGTTCCAGGATAGGCTCTAAAATGCAGCGCTCAAAAAAATTAATGACGTTTTCTATCAGGATCCACGTTTCACATTCATTACCATCGGACAGATGATTGAATGTGTCCTCGATATAGTTCTATGCTTCTTCGAAGACTTTTGGCTATCGCCCGAACATATTCGTTAGTTCAAAGCAAATGTTTGATTTTTTCTCAACAACGTACTACACATTTTTTGATTTGTCACAATTTAAATAATAACATCTTGTAGAAATACTTTTCAGTCGCGAAATTATTTTCAACTTCCCAGTTCCCTATGGGAAGTTATTGTAATGGGGTCGATTTTGCGAATCCCAAATTTTGACATATCTCCACGTTTTAAGGTCTCTAGAATCCAAATCCATCGTTTTTAGAGAGATGTCTGTGAGTGTGTATGTACGTATGTGCGGATGTGCGTATGTACGTATGTGCGTTCGGAATAATTTTTCGTCTCGATTATCTCAAGAACCAAAGATCGGATTGACGTGGGACCGGTTTTAAACGACGCGTAATTACGTAACTTAGAACTGAATGACTTTTCAGCAAAATCGGTTGGGCCGTTTTTTATTTAGAATGAAAAAAAACTGAAAAAACGACTAAAAATTGCTTATTTTTAAACTGTTGATACGCACTATTAATTCGTGCAGATACCAAATACCTTCATGTTATTATTGTGCGTTTTAGCAAAATTGTGATCAAATTTGTAAAAAAATGTTATTTAAAAAAAAGATTAATTTATAAAATTCCAAACTTATATTATCAGGTTTGGGTGAATGGGAGTAGAGACGCTAATGCAGTTAATAATGGGATATTGTTATAAATAATTTAATATTGTTAATAACAATCGAATAATATTAGTTATAATCTGATATTGTATATATAAAGTCAATTATAATTATTCAGTAACGGTCAAACATTCTTAATAACGAATGGTTATTGTAAATAATAAATAAATACCCTCAATAATAGTTGTGGATTCCGAGGCCGAGATGGAGAACGAAGTTGAGGACGAAGTGGAGGACAAGAAGGATGACGAGGTTGCCGAGGCTTTGGTAGAGAATGAGCAGGTGGTGGAGACGTCTTCCTCTACCAAAGCTTTTATGGTTAGATAAAAAATTGATAAAAATAATAAAAGTAATTATATTAATTTAGAATAATAATGTTTAATAATAGTAATTATTAATAAAAGCAAATTATAGCTTTTTATTCACCCCACTGGGAAGTTAGTCGTGTGGGCCTCAAGGGTCGCACTTAGACCACATTTTTTAACATCTTGAATTAATATCAATGTTAGACCAGGGCGGATCTGTTTTCAGTAGGCACACTGATTTTTGCGGGAAAAGTTGTGGAATAACTCGTATAACAATAATTGACTTATGCTCCCTTTTAAAAAAGTCGGAAACATTAAAAAAATCGAAATGTTTAAAATATTTCAATAAAATCGTTTTATTCCTAGTTTTCTCACTCCTAACTTTAAAATGGTTCATTTGAGGTCAAAGCTGAACGGGAATAAAAGTTACGTAATGAAATTTTCTATAAGTTAGGATTGGTTAAAAATCTTAAAACATATAACCCTTGTCGCAAAATTGCAATAAATATTTAAAAAAACGGAGAAAAAGCCTATTTTTATTTAATTGTTTTTACCACGTAAAATGAACTCAGGACCTTCATAATAATCGAGTCATTAGATTACCCATAATAATTGTGCAATCTGAATTTATTTAAAAAAAATCAAAAATTTTGAAAGCTTCAATGAAAGTCAGAAACTGAAGCTGATAAAAGTTTGAATTTTTTTCACATATAAAAGAGCACTTCACCTATCAATTGCACTTTACAAAATTAAAAACGGATTATCAGGTCGGCTTCAGCAATTTTTGCTAAACTTGATAATAAACTCTTAAACAGTCCTGGGCGGCTGCGGATTCTGTTAATGGAAGCATGGCACCTACAACTGAATCCGCAGCCGCCCAGCACTGTTTTAGAGTTTATTACCAAGTTTATCAAAAAATCCTGAGGCTGCCCTAATAACTCGATTTTAAGTGCATGTGATAGGTGACGAGTTGTTTTATATGTGAAAAAAATTTCAAACTTCTATAAGCTTAAGTTTCTGATTTGCAAGCTTTCAAAAATTTTGATATTTTTTTTAAAATAAATTTAGATTGCACAATTATTATGGACAATCTACTGGCTCGATTTTGATGAAAAATTGTTTGCTATTTTACGATATTGTAAAGATTTTTAAGACGAAATATGGAGGTCCTGAGTGCATTTTAAGTGGTAGAAAATAAATAAAAAAACTTTTTTATCCCTGTCTTTTCTATTTATTGCAATTTTGCGGCAAGGGAGTGAATGTTTTAAATTTTTTAACCAATCCTATCTTATAGCAAATTTTATTGTGCTACTTTTACTGCTACACAACTTTGACCTAAAATGAACGGTTTTAAAGTTAGGAATGAGAAAAGAAGGAAAAAAACGATTTTTTAAATTTTTTTTAAACATTTCGATTTTTTTAATGTTTCCGTGTTTTTTGAGAGGCAGCATAAGTCAATTTTTGTTATACGAGTTATTCCGCAAAGTGTAGTCGTTTTTTCACAGATCCGCCCTGGTCTATGTAATATTTCCAGCATCGTCGGAATAAATGAGCGTAAATAAAGTGAAATAATTAACCTGGACTATTTCAAGGACCTTGGCGACAAGCAAAAAGCAAATTATGAAGCACATCTAAACCTCAAATACTTGAAAATGTACGCTACTGAGCTAATAAATTTATCATACCACTCCACATCACATGTACTTCCCAACTGAATTGGTAGTGATGGTCACATAATCTATTTTAATTACATTCGTTGGCGCCTTCGCTCGTTGACAATATCCATTAATTTAATTAAACAGTATAATCAAGAAATGTCGTGCTACTTTTTCTGCTTCTTGTTAGGGTAGTGTTATATTTCTTCGTGAAATTGGGGTTGTTTAAACGAGGCCTCTGATTGAATCAAATTGACACAGTCGTATCGTTTTGTGAATGGATTTCTCTGCAAGTATGTATGTATGCATTGAAAATGCAGTAATTAAGTTCTATGAAGCAATATGCATTGATTTCACTTGATTATTTCAAGTGGAATTTTCGAAAACCGTAATTCAGAGAGCCTAAGTAGTTTTAAATTATAATTGGGGAAATTGTGGACATCAATTTAATATATTTTTTTTTCAAATTTATGATGAAGCATAGCAAACAGAATTATATTTATCTCCTGCTGACGGTCATTTCATATATATTTGTCGGACTAGCAGATCTCCAGCCACGATAGGCATTAAAAAACCATCATAAAAACCCAAAGTTACCGATTTATCCGAAAATTCCAATTGATTCTTCTCTCCATTACACCTCATACTGTATCGCGGCGATGATGCGCCCAATGTGAATTGACTGAAAAAATCCACAAAATGCTTTCATTCATACAATTTTATCCATTCCGTTTGCTTCATTCATTCCCAAGATATCAATGATGTTGCCTTTGAAAGATTTCGTTTTTATAGCTTGGTGTTTTATGATACCTGACCGACACACAGAGAAATATCCACAAAAACGGCTATATCATAAATTACCACGAAAATGATGGTAATATTTTACAACTGGAATGTCGGGTTGCCGATCACCACCATCCAATACATACATCCGAGATTTTTTCTTCCGAAAGCTCGAATTCCAGATAGTGGTGGTTTCAGTAAAATAGAGATTTATTGCCTAGTCAACTGGAATATTGATTGGAATTTCGCTCAAAAGTCAAGTCATTTTCCTGGGCTTGGTGAAAAACGGTGCTTGTTCTTGGGAACTTGATGCTGATCGTGCTTCCGCAAATCGAAACTATAGCGCGATTGTTCGTCTCTGCTTCGAAGAACAGATAGTGTTTCAGTAGCGGCCGATTACGACATTTGGAAAACTTTAATGTGGTTCAGTCCTCAATCGAGATGTTGCCGTGATCTTACGTCCGACCGGTGATAACCTCTGCCGAAAACCACAAACACCAGCGTCTGAGATCGCGCAGATTAAGCAGCCATAGCAGATCTGGCGTTCGCCAATCGAAAGGGGAAACACGCACGGGCACGGGGTCCAAGTCGTCGCGAATAAGGTTGCTCCAATGAGATGATAATGGCAGCGCTGCCAGATGCCTTTTCTGGTTGATTTCCATCTCAATTGCAATTGAAACAGCTAGAGATGGATTCAAGTTTTTCAAAAATTAATTTAAGGGGGTAGTACCAGTAAGAATGCTAAAAACAGCCTAATTTCCAATATTTTTTTCAGCTTCTTTATTAAATATAAATTTTAAAATTTGCATGGTTAAAATACACAATTATTTGTTATTCCCCCCCCCCCTTCCCCCATTTTTCTATTTATTCAAGGAGGGCGCCAAAGTTGATGTCTCGAAAAATGCCTCGTCCCACTGCGGACAGATAATCTCAGGAATAACGAATTTGAAATAAAAAAACTAAACCGCATTTCAAAGAGGAATGTTTCTTACGTGGTAATCTACCACAATATTTTGAAGAAAAAATGATCAAAAAATAGCGGTTTGAATTTTTTTCTCCGAAAAATCCCTTTTTCACTTTGTTTCGCTTGCCAAATTTTTTGGGATTGATTTTTGGCCCATATTCTGGTAGATTACCACTCGAGATACTTGAATAAAGTAGCACATTAAATTTGGATTAAAATGATATTCTACCTTCTCAAAAAAAAATTTTCGATATGTTTTTACATTTTTCGATAAATACAACATTCAAAAATGTGTGTTCAAAATTTCAGATCAATATCTCTTTTCGTTTTGATTCTACATACATATTTCGGTGCCTGCCTGCCTACCATACCGTTTCTTTATATTCCGAACGTTGTAAAAACTTTAAACGCGTTTTTCTCAAATTCACTTTTTTTATGCGCGTTGTAGGGCAGAGAAAAAACTAATCGATCGAATCTTTTTAAATTTTTCACAGATATATATTGAGGGGTTAAATCTATGTGAAGGCTGAAAAACAAGCCTTTTTTCAAGATTTTTTTTCGAAGATTTTGAAAAAAAGCTTTTATAAATAATATATCAATATAAAGGGCAACTTATCGGGAGTGCAAAATTTTTTTTTATTTTAAATTCAATACAAAATGGCGGCTGTATTACACGTCAAAGTCACTAGTATTTACAAAAGACGTTCCGCGGCCGGACAAGTTTCTCAGCCCCATCTGCATCTGAAACAATAAAAATTTTTTTTTTCATAAACTCTATGAGTTTTGCTAGTGAAGTACACACGATAATAGTTTAATATCGATTTTTCGCAAAATGGCGACCATTTAACAAAAAATTACATTTTCGACCCAAAAAAATGACTTCAATTGTTTATAACTTTTTTTAAACAAAACCAATCGCTAAAATCGTGTGTACTTCACTAGATAATCATATCAAGAAGCTACAGTTATAACGGCAAGTCAATCGGATGAAAACTGAAGGAGTTTCGTTTCCGGCAAATTTCAAAAATACACTTTCGAGATAAACGCATTTGAAGTTTCAAAACCTTATAAAGTTGTGAATTTTCAAAATTTTACTATATACAATTTTTTAACCTTTACTCTGCTATCCCAGCACCATACAGTTGGCCTTCCAAGACCGTGGATTTCTCCTCCTCGTCCTTTCTTGATGCTAAAAGGCCGCGTCTCGCCTCTTTTACAACGTCGGAAATTGAGCGCTCAGCTGCCTTTATTCGCTCGGCGTCTGTTTCTAAGCAGAAATTGTAAAAATTAGGTCCTGCAGTCAATCCTAATGAGTTTCAAACGAATGGCGATTAGACGGACGCCTGTTGCTGATCTTGCTGCGCTTCTGCGATGAACTACTTGCTTTACTGCCTTTACGGCCACTGTACAGTTTACTACTCATTTCTAACACTTTTTTATACAAAACAACAGTAAAAATATCAATCAAAACATAGTACTTTAACCTCAAATGCAGCGTGTAGTCGATCGAGTAAACAGAAGCTCTCCTAGCGTCGTTTACGAAGGAACGTGCCCTATACAGTGTATATTAATTACTATATAGTATAAAGCGAGCAAATTTTACGTTTTTCGAGCATTGGAGTTGCTTCAGAAAATTGATTCTCAAAAATTTTCTGAAGTATATTAGTATTTGGACCTTTTTGATTTCAATTCTAGGGATGTGTTAGCATACTTTTAGCCAATAAAAAAAATTGAAAAAAAAAATAAATTCACATAGGTATAACCCCGTAACTAATTTTAGACTGCAATAGCCTAAATTCAGAATAATTTATTAAATTTTGGCAATTTGGGAGCACGATTTTCAATCCAAAAAACTGTCAAAAATTAAGTACCTTATGTTTCAATGCTTGCGAAATTGCGGAAACTTGATATTTATCTCTAATTTTAGGCTATTGCAGTAGGTTTTTTGTGTAGAACTTACAATTTCGTTTTGTTAAATTGATGAACCTGCGTACTACAAAGCGCAAGTTGGGTTCAGCGAATTTGCTCGCTGCATCAACGGCCCATATCAGCCGCCATTTTGTTTAAAAAACATTTTTTACAATAAAAATATATAATTTTCCTGTCAATAAATAATCATAGTTAATTTCATATCAATTGCTTTGTTCGTTTTTTTTTCAACAATTTTAAGTGAACACCGTTTTTTTAGTGCCGAGAAGGTAGAATAACTCCTTAAATCGGTGTTCGGCCAATCTGGAAAATACGTGCCCGCAGTTGGAAAAACGTCATTTCGAGAAAAACGCGTTTAAAGTTTCGATTACCGAAAATATCGCTTACAAAGGGAAAAAGGTGTGTGTGCTCAAACTGCCGTAACTTCTTTATTTTTGGGAATATCTTAATAAAATTTTGAGACGTGATTTCTGAATGTATATTAAATTGAAAAATGAAAAATTGATTTTTCAAAATTATAACCGGTACTACCTTCTTAAAAAGATTAACCCTGTTGGGGCTAGGGTTAATAAATCTATTAAGTGGTAACTGCCGTGAAACTTCGGCCTGGCAACATCACATAATACACGTGGGGAATTTTTTCAGAGGCAAATTTTTCACAGCAAGAACATTAAAAATGTCGGCGTTCATCCCAGCTAGCCGCCCTATGGCAAATTATAAAATTTCAGGTGAAATCGACGTTGCGCTGATCTTTAAATTTCCAAACATTCGACCCAATCCAGAATTGCACGCTTTGGCATTTTGGAGCGGGGAAGGCGTCTTTACTACTCTTGTTCCTTTTTTATTGTCATCTTGGTTATACGAAGACCACGAGATCCACACTCGGCCATAGTCCCAGCAGAATCTCTCTGTAACAACATCAGCAACAGCCGGGGCCCATTTCTGCTTCCCGAGCCAGTTTTTCAAGTTCATGTTTCGGAATCGACACACATAACATTTATCTAATAATGTCTCTGGATCTTATGATCTCATGCTTGTACCACGTCGAAAGCGGGCCTGAAGCAACGTGGTCGTGGGGCTATGGCGATGGTGGTGGCGGCGGTGACGGTTCTTGTCGGTCATTTTATTTTCAGTAATTCGAGCCGACGACCACGACAACGCCTGATTTATTCAAATTGAAAAAAATGCATTTGGCCACAAGAAGGTTACAAGATCGCCCACGCCACGCTGATCTTGTAAGACAACTTCGAATCGCTTAAAAGCCCAATTTCTGAAAATGTAGTTAAGTGGTCAATCGCGTGTAAGTTTGCGCTATGTCGGAATTATTAATAATGTGTCAACTGTTCATAAACTGTTGAATTTCGATTAGGTTTAATTTGTATCGTAAATTGTCTAAATGTTATTGCGTCACGCCAGATAGCAACGATTGATAGACCCTGAACAATTGATATAAATACAAGTCAAGAACCATGGTAAAGAATCACTCGATCTTTCTTGTATAAAACCCAAAAATTGCAGTTAGTCTACCAATTGAAATTTGGATAAAATCGGTGCTTGGTGTGAGGATATCTTAGACAGTCATCTTCATTATAAAACATACCATCATCTTTATTTTGAGTTGCTTTTTGAACTTCATTGCTGTCTACTTTCGACTAAATTGAGGGTGTTAAATGAAGTACTACTTTTGGGCCTCCACTTGTCTTCTCTTTTGGTTTGCCAATAGGCACTTTCTTATATTATTTAAGTTTTATCATGGGTTAGAACCTCCTGGTCTATTCGACAACTTTCGTCTCTTAGTGTGCTTTTGGTTAACGACTTGCTAACACTATTGTTGCACATTAGTGGAGGTTCTTGTTTCCAGGCTTTTTGGCCTGAAGAGGAGCCATTCGTTACGCCGAAACCACACTTCCCATTTAATAATGGTACCTGCCTCCACATTGTCCTGGCATTGATGATTCAGTGTGAGGTAAGCCGATAAAATTCGCTTATGAACGTTTTGTACCAGATTTTTTAGTGTTCAAAACTTTAAAGCGTTTTCCCCACAACTCACGTTTTCAAAGTCGGTGCCCCTCAAAAGTTCAAAACTTCTGCACCGATCATTTTGCAATTTTGAACACTATCTCTGTACATAATTTACTAGGTAACGCTGGAGAGCTTTTTTCAAATTTGTTAATAAAACAATAACAAATTAGCCGATTTTTTTTCGCAAAAAACACGTTTTTCCCTGCAAAGTGTTCCAAAAAAAAAATGAAAAAATTAAATTTCAAAAAACCCTCCGAGCGTTACCTGGGGAAATATCTAACGAATAAACTCTGATTTTTTGATTTCAAATGATCCAGCACCAAATTATGAGGAGCACCGCAATTCTACTTTTTTCCGAGACATGTCCGAATTATTGCTGCCACTGCCGTATTTTTTAATATTTCATCGGAAAATTTTAAACAATATTCTTCGAAAGTCATACTTTAATCTACCATTGGTTTTAATACAGAGATTCTAACTGTGTCGTCACAAAAAAATTACAAAAACATGCCTTTTTTGTGCGAATTAATCTTACAATCTCATCCTCCCCGCGCCCCGCCCCTATACAAAATTTTCCAGGTCGCTTGCAGCACATATATCTCAAAATTTTCGAATGATATATTTTATTTTGGCACGTGGATTTACGGTGCAAAATTTAGCACTTCACTTGTTCAATAGAAGTAAGGATTTCTGTTACTACTACTCTAAGTTCTACCTCAAACAGTCACTCTTTTAGGATACATGGGCTTTTATACGACTGTGTGCGTATTTTCGCACTTCCAATCCTACGGCTTCGTTTAGCAATATAATCTCCAAGCGACCATAATCGATGATATTTCTTAATTTGTATTGTTGTTCAAATGTAAAACCATTTATTTCTTATGACAGAGGTTTGACACTGCAAATTTTTCAATATGTTAAGCGCGACACTTTTGTCAATGTCGAAATGACAGGCACTTTAAAATGACACTAAGCGAATCATATGGATAGATGTTTGCAATTTCCAAACTTGAATAGCTTCGAATAGAAGTATACTACTGGATTCGTAATGGTGACTCTTGAATCTTTTGATATATCAGGATATACCGTTATTTTATGTTGAAAATAATATCACAATCATTTGCTGTTGCTGTCAGATTTGATGGCAAAAACTGAACCGATGCTTGCTAACATAAACACAGAAACAAATCGTCAAAAATTCGTTTACGTTCTTAAACGTAGTTTGTAGAATTATTTTAAAGAATGGCTTCTGCATTCCATTTGAGCAAGCCTGTTAAAAACATTTTTTGTGGATAGATTCAGATTGAATATTGGAATTAATCATAGTTTTTGGCGAGACATCGTTAATGTCTCGCAATACGTAAAGCAACCGTTTGCGGTTCGAATCAATCATTCTTGCAAGACTTCAGCATACATAGTCAATGTCGAAGATTATGACAAATGATTTTTTCACTTTCAAAATCAATCATAAAACACTCATCTAACACACAGCTAGTTTACAAGCCAATTTTCACGTATTGGATGATTATCGCTAATCAATTTATTGGTGAAATCATTGACGCCGATGATAGTCTGGGCAATTGTCGCCACTGTTTAGATACTAAGCCGCTATCTAATTTGAATCATTCAATTTATTAGTCAAACTATTAGTTCTTAGATATCATCTACGCAACGTAATTTGTTGCCACCGAATTATTTAATTTTTTATACCTACGTACGTAATATACTATATTATTGGTTTTGTGATTCACATTTTGAATAAATAGAATGTGTTCTAAATTTCTCTCAAATATTGTTTTTTCGTTTATTTTTTGCAGATTCACCACCTCCTCCTTATCAACAGTTCGACATGGAATATCAAAACGTAAAAAGTGAGTACTTTTTGAAAAGGATTGCACATATTGATTTTAATTTAGATGTAAATGTGGGATTTTAAGAAAGCTATCAATTGATCAGGATTGGTGTTGAGTATTTGTGTGTATAAATTCCTGGATGTCAGCCTAGTGTGTTGAATAATTTGAGACTTTTGTGGAAAACGAGGCAAGGGAACCTTGCAGAAATCCTCACGAGCACGGCGACCACCAACATGTTTAAGTTAATTTTTTGCTACTCACAGGCAATTCGTATCAACCATAGTGATGTGGTCAGGGAATTGGATGCCTATCTTCCAAGTGTGCGCCACATTTGCCAGTTCCACCAGATTCCTCAGGCCAGAACTCGCTCGAAGCCGGCATGGGTGCAGCAACAGCAGTTGGCTACTCCATGTTCAACTGGTCTTCAGGCATGTCATGTTGCTGCTTAAAAAACCGGATGTCCACAAGTCGGCCAGACCTCAGTGATTAAAGCAGCCGTCAGCCTGCGTCTGGTCTCGTTCTAAGAAGATGCAGGCAGGACCTGCAATGGGGGCCGCGGTCGACCCTCCCTCGAGTGGGGCTGTTGCTGTGCCTAGAAGGCCAACTCGCCACTCTTGCTGTTGCCTGGCCTGGCCTGGCTAGCAGCACGAACGGCATTGCAAAAAGACACCTTGGTAGCAGGGACTTGGACAAATCAATAAGAGCCAGCAGCTGCCCATTCGGCGCCAGAATTCTTGATGATATTTTCGTAGCGTTCGCCGCCAGAAAGATGACCATGGCTTCTGTTTTCGATTTCTGGTGGGCAGAGTCCAAGTTTCTCTCTCTTTCTCTTTTGGCATTTCTTCCACTTTTATTTTTATTCTTTGATTTCACGCAGCCTTCTTAACAAATCGATTTGCTACAAAATGTGCTCCTCTCGATTGGAACGAACTGATTGTAGAACAAGTATTCATACATCAGATTGCCAAACACGGTGAATGTATCCATACATACATACGGGGGGTTGGTTGGTTGGTTGTAGTGGCAGCCCCCTTTTATCCAAAGGTAGCTCACTTAGGCCACGAGAGGCCCATTGTGATACCACAGAATATAAGGGCGGCACTAGAACCTGCGGGATGACGAGAACCATCCAGATTCTCGAATAAAGCCGGCTATGCAGCCAATGTCCAAATCGGCTGCTTCCGTGAGGTTGTCTAGGAAGGGTGTGCCCAAGGTTTGCATGCGCTTCCTGGACAGCGCCGGACATTCACACAGAAAGTGTTTAATGGTTTCTTCCTCTTCCTCTGATCTGCAACTTCGGCAGAAATCATTGAAAGGGACACCCAGTCTTTCTGCGTGTCTGCCGATCAAACAGTGTCCCGTTAGTACGGAAACGACGGAACTCAGGGTGTCGCGGCTTATGTTGAGGAGCCGCTTGGTGCGTTTGGAGCACAGTGCGTGCCAAGTTTGCCTGGTTGTGCTACAGGTTTCTTCGAGCAGCCAGGCCCTATTCGCAGCCTCCACGTAGTGCTGCTTAAATCCTAGCTTTATGGAAGCTAGAGGTTGGCCGACTTCGGGGTTAAGTGTATATTCCTGAAGCTCGGTGCCAGCTCTCGCTAAGGCATCTGCTTCGCAGTTTCCAGGTATATCACTATGCCCCGGTACCCAACAAAGAATCACTTCACAGTGAAGCGACAACACGTTCAGTTGTGAGCGGCATTCCATCGCAATTTTAGATGAAGTATACACGCTGGATAATGATTGGATGGCAGCTTGACTGTCAGAAAAGATGTTTAAATTTCTTGTGGAAATTTTCTGACTTCTCAGCCAGTCAACTGCCTTATAAATCGCAATGACCTCTGCCTGAAAGACGCTGCAGTGGTCTGGTAATCGGAAGGATAGTTTCAGGCCTAGCTGTTCTGAGAACACGCCACAGCCAACTCTTCCCTCCATTTTTGATCCATCGGTGTAGATGTCGACCGATTCCTGTATCCCATCTCTTTCTGTGGTCCAGTCCTCCCTATTCGGGATGACTGTCCTGAAACCATGGTGAAAACAGGGAATCGGAGATGCAAGGTCCACTTTCCCTGACGTTGGCCCATCCCTCCGTAGTATTGTGGAGTGACCAAAGTTATCCTCATGCCATAGTCGCAGAGCTTTTAATCGAACAGCAGTGCACTTGGCCTGCTGTCTCGTAAGTAGCTCTGTCGGAAGCCAATTTAGTAGCATAAATAATGCCTTTGTCGGGGTAGTCCGTAGAGCCCCGGTGATTGCAATAGCCGCACTCCTTCTGACCTTGTTCAGCAGGTTTACATTTGATGCTTTCGCCATAGCAGGCCACCAAATAACTGCGCCATACAGAAGGATTGGTTCCACTATCGCCGTATAGAGCCATGATACAATTTTGGGTTTTAATCCCCACCTTTTCCCAATAGCTCGTTTGCAGCAGTAGATTGCGCATGCAGCCTTGCGTGCTCTTTCTGCTGTGTTCGCTTTCCATGCGAGTTTAGAGTCCAGAATTAGACCTAAATATTTGACCTGATGAGATAGGTTGAGACTTATCTCCTCAAGCTTAGGTGGGACAAATCGTGGAATTTTATACCTTCTTGTGAAGAGCATAAATTCCGTCTTTTGCGGGTTGATCTTTAGACCACACTCTTTGCTCCATTTGGTAAGAATACCTAGGGCAAAGTTTAGTCTTTCCGATAGGGTGTTAACAAATTTTCCCGATATTGCTATTGCAACATCGTCGGCATAAGCTACGACTTTGCAGCCAGTCGCTTCTATTTTTGACAGGAGTTCATCCACCACTAGGTTCCATAGAAGGGGTGATAGCACCCCACCTTGTGGTGTGCCTCTGCAAACCCTCCTTCGTAAGGTACTGTTTCCTAGCGTGGAGTTGATGTTCCTGCTGCTAAGCAGTTGACCGATGAACCCTATCAGGTTGTCATCGGCATTGCTTTCCCCGAGTGCTTTGCCAATAGCCTTATGGCTGATATTGTTGAAAGCCCCTTCGATGTCTATAAAAACTGCTTGCGTGTATTCTTTGACGCTTAGCGATTTTTCGATATAGCTGGTGAGCGAGTGAAGAGCTGTTTCAACCGATCTCCCTTTTGTGTATGCGTGCTGCGCATTAGAGAGTGGTTTCAGAATAGCTCTCAGATGGATCTCTATCAGTCGCTCCAGAGTTTTTAGCAGAAAGGAGGTGAGACTGATAGGTCTGTAATCCTTAGGTGAGGAGTGGGATGTTTTACCCGCTTTAGGTATGAAAACTATTTTTGCTTCTCTCCACTGCTGTGGAATGTAAGCCATCCGTACACATGCTTTGAAAATGGCGTTCAGCCATGGCAGTGCTATATTGATACCCTGCTGGATCTCAATAGGTGAGATGTTATCCATGCCAGGGGATTTAAAGGGTTGAAATGAGCTGATTGCCCAGCGTAGGAGCCTGTCATTTACAGGCACAGTAGTTGGCATGCAATCCGAGAGCGTGTGTGGATCCGCTTTGTCAGCCACATCATCACTGCCCGGGAAGTGCGTATCCACGAGAACAGACAGAGTCTCGGAGCTGGATTTCGTCCAGACTCCATTTGCGTCCTTAACGGACCCTAGAAATGAGGGGGAGCTCGTCATGACTTTTCGCAGGCGACTGACATCTTTGGAGTGTTCTATTTCTGCACAGAAGCTTCTCCAAGAGGTGCGTTTAGCCTTTCTGATAGAGGATTTGAACTCCTTCAGTTTTGTTTTATAAGAAGACCAGTCATTTGTTTCTTTAGCTCGGTTGAAGGACTTCCTACATTCCTTCCGCAGCTCCGCAATGTCACTATTCCACCATGGGGGCTTGTACTTCCCTCTAGGTTTCGTTGGACTACATGCAGACCTTGCTGCGTCATTGAAGGCCAATGTAAGGGTCCCAACGGCTTTCTCAAGACCGGGTGTGTCTGCAATCTCTGGAGGTCCGCCTTCTAGCGCGGACTCAAATACCGATTGGTATTTGACCCAATCCATCCTCCTTTTGTTAATGAAGGTTGGATTTGTCGGAGGGTCAGATGCCAGATCGAACTTTATGTATAGGTGATCGGAGAACGAGCACTCTTGTGATACGTGCCATCCCTTGATAGCTTGGTTCAAGTGCTCGTTCGTCAGAGTGATATCCAGAACCTCTCTACGGCTTGCCGTAATGAAGGTAGGATCCTCACCTTTGTTAGCTAGGGCTAAGTCATGCAATAAAATGAATTCAAATAGTGACTCACCCCGTTTATTCGTGTCGGTGCTACCCCAGATGCGATGATGAGCATTGGCGTCCGCTCCGACTATTAAAGGGATGCCTCTTGCAGTGGCTTCCCTTGTAATCCTCTGCAGGCTAGTTGGAGGTGGCAGAACATCATGCGCCATGTAGCAGGAGACAGCCCAAAGGGGTTTGGACTGTCTTTCCACTGCTATCGCAACGGTGTCCTGGTCACTGAAATTATACAAGGTTAAAAACTTCAAGCCTTCCTTTACAATTATGCAAGCTCTCGGTTTACCTGCTGTGTTGAAGGATACTGTGTTATATCCTTTCAAGTTGAGCCCGCAAACCCGGTTTCCAACAACCCAAGGTTCCTGGGCCAGTATTAGCTCCTCTCCTTTTTGGGCCAGGTGGAGGAGCAGTGCGGCGGATGCCGCCTTGGAGTGCTGGAGGTTAATCTGCAGAAACCTCAGCATCGCGACACAATGTTTTATCCGCCTCCTCGTCAGATAAGGACATCTCCTCCTCCTCGACCAGGTCGAGGGATCTGAGAAGGTCCCCAGCCAACCCCGCAGTGGAGGTGGTGCTTCTTCCGTCATCGGAGAGAAGATCTGACTCAGAGAGGTCCACGGTCGGGTCTACTGATGCTTCCACAGTTCCCTCGCTTCCACTCTCCTTGCTCGGTTCCCGTACTGCCTTCCCAGTACGGTCCTTGCGATATACTCGCAGGGTGATAGCCGAGAAACCGTAGCTAATCACCCCGCACTTCGACTCCAATGGAGCTAGCGACTCCTCGTTCAAGATTATTAGAGCCTCTCGCTGTCCATTGCTGGGCTCGCTAACCTTAGCTACCTTCCAGTTTTCCACCGGGAGGTCAGCATTGCTGAGCTTGATTAGCTCAACAATTTCCTCCGGTGTGGATGGCTCCGCTGGTATCCACGCCCTGGACCGAGGCCTATTCGGGATATCTTCCCTGGAGACAGCGTCCAGCTTTGCTCCAGGCCAGACTTCTCCCACTCTACCTATAGCCTGCTTGTAGAGATCCGCTGAACGTTGATCTGTACAGGCTATCAACTTAACGTGACCCTGGTACCAGCCAGCATCACGACAGCTTGGTGGAGGGCCAGGATTTGCCTCGAGTATGGGCTTGTACACCCGGAGAAGCGCGATTTCCACCATCTTCCAGTTTGACGGTGAGATGGTGCCATCGCTACTGCTTCTGTCGATAACAGCCCATACCAGGCTACATACGGGGGGACTGATGGTACTTCTTATAAAGAAACTATGTTTTAGGTGAATGTGGTCCCATTCAGTTTTCGATCCCTTTGTGGTTTAGCAGGTCTCATTCGCTTTGATCATTAAGGGAGGGGGGGGAGGGGTAAGGTTTGTTTCGTCTAAAAAATACCTTTTTTCATGATTTTTTTTAGAAAAAAATATTACTGTAGGTTTATTTTACTTATTATTATATGAAAGTACAACATGTGAAGAATATTTAGGAAAAATTTTGTTCAAAAATAGAGAGAAATAACGGATTTATTGTAGATATCCGCAGGCGCCTAGAAAAAAAGTTTTTGTGCGGTGACCAGCCTACAGCATCATTGGATCATTTGAAACCAAAAAATCAAAATGCTTTCTTCACTTTATTACTTTATCTCTCCAGTGACGTCGAGTTTTTTTTAATTATTCAATTTTTTAATTTTTGGCACCATTTTGAAGGCAAAATAACGATTTTTGACGAAAAAAATCGACCTATTTGTTATTGTAAAATTATTAGGAATTTATTTTTTAAAAAAAACTCAACGTCACTAAAGAGCTATAAATATGTAGAATATGTGTACAAAATTTCAAAACGATCGGATATGTAGTTTTTCCTGTAGGCTGGTCCCCGACTTTAAAAATTACATGTTTGGGAAAATCGATTTAGAGTTTTGTACACTGAAAAATGAAAACATCTTGAGAAAAACTGGATTTTCTTATAAAATACGTACATGTCATCATCGATGCCGGGTCCATACCGGACATCAGTATCATTCACGTTATCTAAGGCATATTTTTGCTCCTGTCGATAAAAGTAATACAATAGAGACCGAAACAGTTGCCGCTTGCCGCCGCTCAGCGCAGGTAGCTAAAAAGCGCGCAAACCTAAGAGGTACGGTTATTCAACCTACTGTAACTTCGTTGGTTTTACCCCGAATGACCTACAAATTTAATACAATATTCTTCAGATGTTGTACTTTCAGAAAAAAAATAAACAAAAATGGAAGAAAAAAAAGTTGTCAAACCTTACCCCCCCCCCCCTTAACTTCAAATCGTACCTCATAATGGTACGAATTTTTGTCTCCAAAAATCATGCATAATATTTGTAAAAGGATTCGAAGTTGACTATCAATTTTAACATTAGAGACGAACGAAAGTCTACCAAAAAGCATATTTATCTCATAATTACAATTATATACCGTTCTCAATGAATATTTCGACAGAATTTGTATGAAAATAGTGGAATTTTTTATGGCATAATATATAAGCGATGGTTATTACAATATTTTTATACTTAAAAGGGACTGAACACATGTCTTCTGAGTACAATAAATGATTAAACTTCAAGAGAATATCATGAACAGTAGCTTTAAAAAATAAAATTCTAATACAAATTCTAACTTGCTAAATTTAAAATGATTTCAAATCGAAAGTTGAGAATAATTTGTTTATTATTAATATTTTTTTTCACATTCCTTCAGGCCCTTTACGAAACGAAAGCATCGAAGAAGTATCTCGTATCCCAGAGTCATTACCTACTGATGGTGAAGGTAAGTTCATTTTTGAATTTAATAAATTATTAAATGCATTTGTATGTACAAACTTTGTATGACAATTTAATCTCGTAATTTCTTTGATGTTTTGATCTCATCAAATTTAAACAACTGAATTAAAACATCAAATATAAAACAAACAAAGAAGATATTTAAAAGGTAGCATTTCCCAGTCCAGTTAAACTTGTTTCCAAGTTGCATAAACCTTTTCCCACATTACTTCAACCTTAGTTGGTTGTAGTGGCAGCCCCTTTTATCCAAAGGTGGCTCACTTAGGCCACGATAGGCCTATTGTGGTACCACAGAAGATAAGGTGACGAAAACCATCCAGAATCTCGTATGAAGCCAGCTATGCAGCCAATGTCTAAATCAGCTACTTCCGTGAGGTTGTCCAGGAAGGGCGTGCCCAAGGTTTGCATGCGCTTCCTGGACAGTGCTGGGTATTCGCACAGAAATTGTTTGATTGTTGCCTCGTCTTCCTCACTTCAACCTTATCCGCATCACTTCAACCTTTTCCAAATCAGTTAAGCGTTCTCGGAAACTATTTAAATTTTTTATAAATTATAAGAAATTTTCCGAATCATTTAAACTGTTTTCCGAACCATTTAAACTTTTCCTTCAAGCCGCTTGAATTCTCGTCCTTTTATCATAACCTAATAATAACAATAATCCTAATTACGGCATGGGTCACAAACACAGCTGAAATCTGTGCCTTCCGTTATGGATAGCTAGTTCAGCTGCTGCAGAAGGAATTTTCAGCAGCATATCCATAACAAAGTTGGTGCTTTTTCCGTGGAATTAAGCGCAAAAGAATAAAGTAAGATTTTGTTTTTCACTACTTTCGCGTCGTGCATTTCCTATTATCAATACATCATTCCTCAGCGAATGTCATTGCTAAGTTATCAGATAAAGCTGCGAAATGTTAAGTTGTTGCACGTTCCGGTTGAAATCAATTTAAAATGTATCGATCCCCGGTTGCTCGATCCTAGTTAATACAAATATAACGATAAAAATGAAGTTTGTATTTCGCTTCAACGATCAAAAAAAAAATTTCAATGATTCTTAGGGTTCTCATGTGTTCAATTTAACATAAAAAAATTCTTTAATATCGATTGGATTATTCTGACAACCTTAACAGTCTTCAGCGTAATGGTAATTTGACGCAGGTCTGTGAAAGGGACTTGGAAAATAAGTTTAAATGGCTTGAGAATAGTTTAAATGAACTGGGAAAAGTTTAAACGAATTGGGAAAAGTTTAATTGGGTTGGGAAATAATTTTAATGGGGTAGGAAATATTATACAAATAATGTCGCGTAAATCGTCAGCTGGAGATGAGTGTAATCTAGCGAAGAGCTTATTAAATGTTGTGATAATATAGAATGAAATTATTTTCCTTAAGTACCTTTCAACCAAAATTTGTAAGTTTGTTTCAAATCTTATCGAGAAATTTTTGCACAAAACAGATGGAAAGTAAAAATTGAAACAAAATTGTTTTCGGCCTAGTCGAATGAAAGTCAGTCATTTATTTGGTAAACATTATTTAATGATGAAATTTTGTATTAGCGACGCATGAGTAAACATAATACCGCTTTATTCCTCCAAACCGTTTGTTTCTTCATAAATGTGTTGCCTCTCATTGTTAGTATAAAAGGCTGGTGATTTGATAATCTATTAATGCATGATTTCCAACTTATCCTCTCTCTCAAAAAAGTCGAGAAAGAAGAAAGAAATCGAAATGTTTAAATTTTTTTAAAAAATGGTTTTTTCCCTACTTTTCTCACTCCTAACATTAAAACGGTTCATTTTAGAGCAAAGTTTTGTGTGAATAAAATTTTCTACAAGATAGGATTAGTTAAAAAAATTTAAAACATTTAACCCTTGCCGCAAAATAGCAATAAATATAAAAGAAAGGGAGGGGAAAGCCTTCTTTTATTTAATTTTTTTTGCCACGTAGAATGCATTTACGACCTTCATAGCCTAGAAATTTTTTATAGTGTAAATAAACAGCACACAAATTTTCATCAAAATCGATTCAGTAGATTGCGGAATTGTACAATCTAAATTTATTTTAAAAAATTCAAAATTTTTGAAAGCTTGCAAGTCAGAAACTTAAGCTTATAGAAGTTTGAAATTTTTTCACATGTAAAACAGCACTTCACCTTTCAAATGCACTACAAAATTAAAATCGGATTATTTATTATCTAGCGGAATTCGAAATGTTGTGGCGCTTTTTTTCGAAATGAGTTCCGTTTCCCTTACTGTTCTATCAAAGAAGCCAGTGTTGAAACCACGGAGCAGTGAAAATAATACGTTTTTAACGTTTACCGAAGAAAAAGGTCACAGACGGTGTCAAACCCAAAGTGGCTTGTATTGTGAACGGCTTCCAGGGCTCCGTTCCAAATGCTACAAATAGTTGTAATCCTTTCATGAGTGTTGTAACGTCAAAAAGTACCAGTGAATGAATCTTCAAATTTTGGCGAATGTGCCTAGTCCGTTGAGGGCCGATCATAGCTTCCTTTCGCAACATCAGTTGTTTTATTTTAAGTTGCAAATATTTTGTCGTAATTTTTTTCCTGGATTTTTCGGTACGATTGTTGAATAAATATTTTACTGAAAATTTCCATATTTCGCCACGCTTAATCATTTCAATTGAACGTTCTCTTTATTTGTCGCCAATAAAATGCAAGGATGCGATAGATTGAACTGTTTCAAAAATATATAAAATAAGAAACATTTGTCCTCAATAATGTATTTGGTCAATTTTTTTATTCTTATTGGTTATAGTCTGATCTTTGTATATGGTGACGTCATAGTTTATCTTTAAATTTATTTGGAGGCATATTTCATTGCGCGAAATTTCACAATATTTATAAATCTAATCTAATTTTTCTCTCTCCTGATATTGTCGCCGCCCGACTTGATACACTATCATCAACTTTTTCGGCCAATCAAATGATCGTTTCCATAATCATATATACATATGTATATATATATATGATACTCAGATATGAGTAACTTAAGTTTCATGTGGATAAGTGAGTACTCTCATTGTAATTGTCTAATCGATATAGAAATGTTTGTGTCTAACTTGCTTAGTAAGCTAGAACGTACTATTGGCTTGGCAATGATGCTTCATTCGAGATTATGTTTCTATAAAGATACTTAACACGCGAATTAAGTTGAAGGCTGCCATGTCTGCTTTCTTATCCTTCGAACTTAAGTGTGATTAAATTTGCTTACATTGTAAGTGAAGGTGCAGAATTGCTTCCTATTTTTGCGGTGTTATCTAAGAATTGCCATTTTGATATATCCAAACTTTTTGATGAAGACCATCCCGAGTTGGGGGCCAGGAAATATCGCAAGAACCAACCTTCAGCGTCTCCGCCACTGAGCCGTGTTGCATTGTGGCGTGGGCCCCCCGATTCTATGTAAAGCGAGCAGAGGTGGTTGCCGTCGCTGTCTCCATATGTATGGATATGCCGCGTCGCCGTTCTATGATTCAACACGGGGCCAACACTTTGCCGAGCCACTCGAGCGTTTACAAGCGTTTATCGGGCAAGGCCAGTTGTCGGGAGCTGGGTAATTGAGGTGGCGCCAGTGCAAGCGAGACAGTCTGCTACGGGTCGTCGCTTTGGAAATTGTGGAATTCGAGCCGTTGCTGATTATCTTATCAACATCTCCTCCTTGTCGACGGCGACGCGACGCGACGTCGTGGTTTTGTCTCCGCCACGAACCACGATATTTTATTGTGGCTATTTGTCCTTGCTGTGCTCACCAGTATCGCTTCCCAATTTTAGTTTTGCTGAAATCTTTGGCAGACCGTCAAAAGATTTGCCGGAAGATCCAATTATATTGCAGTATCGAAGGGAAGTCGGCGGTGAATCAACCGAACCGTCGTTCGCTGTCGTTATGCGATCCTATCGCATATATTTGCACTTATCGATTACACTACGAAATGTGTACTCAATATTGATTTATTGCAAGTGGAGAATAATAGCGAATTATCGATGTCACATCAGATGCGCTTTAATCAACTATAACCTATGATGATTTAAGGGGTTTACATAGGTCTTGAAGGAAAAAAAATAAACAACTTTTTCCAAAAAAATTATTTTCCAAACCAAAAAATCTATTTTATTTAAAAAAAAGTTTAGCATTTCAAGAAGCAAAAAGCATTGAAAATTGTCCATTTTCCTGCAGTTTTCCTCGTCCAACCTTTTTTTTGCGGTAGGCAGAATATTTCGGTGCAGGTTCGTTTTAAATCAAATATTCAAAAAAAATTTGTATAGTGTATGCCCTTGGCTCGTGCTTGAACGAGGGAATTAAAAAAAATGAAATTTAAAGTTTTGAAATGTGTTTGAATGAATTTTAGTCTCATATTTTTTTTAAGTTTTTTTCCGATTCTCATCGTTTTTAAAATATTTTTTTCCGTATAAAACAAAAACGAGTCGACCGAATGAAAATCCTTTCGTTCAAGCGCGAATCAATACTATAAAGAATAACTGTGAAAAGTTTCAGCGAAATCGGTCGATTCGTTCTCAAGAAATCGTGCCTACCGCACGGAAAAACAAAGTTTCGAGAAAAACGCGTTTAAAGTTTTTTTACCGCGATTTAATGAATTAAAGTTATTTTTTAGCGACTTACATCGAGTCGTCGAATCCAGGTCCATACAGTAATTCGTTCGCTTCATTCGCGATGTTCAGAAGCATCCTTTCGATGTTGTGATGTTTGATGGAAAAGGAAGGAGCTGATTTTACACGGTAGAATCGCGCTGCATGCGTATAATACGCTACGTTAGGCAGAGTGCACGTACCAACCACGCGGTATTCAAATCTTTATAACTCCGGTAGTATAGCTCGAATTTACTTCAAATTTGATGTGAATACTCTTGAAGTACTATACTTTTTTTCTTCTACTAAAATTCGATCGATTTTTTGAAAATACAAGACCTATGTAACCCCTTAATGGATATGAACTATTCATTAGCTATAATGCAAACTGTCGCTTTCCGATTAGAAACAAGCAGGCTAAGAGTTCTGTCTAATCTAAACAACTAGAAAAAAATCGGAAGAATAAATCCAGTCGTTTTGGTGATGAAGATGCAGAAAAGTTGCATTTGTTCGATCATTTCAGTGATTTCAAGCCAGTGACTGCAATCAGACTTATTTAATTGAAGTCGCTGAATTGCTATGGTACATTTGTGACTATTCACAAAAACGAACATTATTACATTTATGTTTTAACATCTGCTATTTTTTGTTCACTTCCACTCTCATGCCTTCCATGAGTGGTCAAAATATGTATAGTGAAATATCCTTCTGATGAGTGGACACCTTATATGGACGTATTTCTGTATTCCAAGCTGCTTGTTATCAGTATAGTACATATTTATATAGAAATGAATCTCTCCTTAATGAACTTTGTCTTGGGCGAGTGCGGGCAAGTCAATCTATACATTTTCATTGAAAATATTACTCCTTATTAGACACAACATTTTTCTTTGGTTGCAATTTATCAACACATGAATCTAATTACCCGAAAAACTGTTCTATTCGCAATTTCACAATTGTTCGATTGTACGGTTCAAAAATCCTTTCTGTAGTTTTATTTGGAGAAAAGTGATTACAGACCAATAACTTTTGATACTTTGAAAGAGATTTCTGTAGAGGCTCATAGTATTGATTCGCAAATGTTGCCAGATATTCTTAAGCAATTAGCAGATTTTGATCGAACAATATTCGCTGCGAGACATTTTGACGGTTGCGCGACAGGCTGGCATTTTTATGCATAACAGGTTAAAATTATGGTCGTAAAAAAATTATGATGTAAAATGTATGTAATTCAAATTATACGTTAACTTGAATAACGTGATGAAAATATCTTCGACATTTGAAAAATCGTCTAGCTCTAAGACGTTCAATAAAATCAATATAAATTATCTGCCTGTAACCTGGAAGTTTAACAGCAAATCGTGGATGTCACGTGAGCTTAAGGACTTCATCTCATTCAACTAGCTTTCCTTCTGCCAAATCGCAAGTCGGCATGCCATCTATTGGTCCATAAATACTTTGTGGAACAAAGTTTCTGAAGGACCAATTGAAAATTGGTTCCGAAAAATACAATAACCAATCTATAAGTTCAAATGGACATTTTGCAACCTAAGACAACATTTCGTTGCCATGACAGAATTATGGATGAAAAATGAAATGCTGGGAAAAAAGCTGCATTGAAGCATTTTCTCAAATTGACGAAAAAATTTTGAGGGTGGATCGATTCGGCCACATAGCATGATATCTTACCAAATGAAAGCCTAATTGTAGATGTAGATTCAAGTGATGAAGAAGACGGTGGTGAATATGATATGAATACCATCAATTCTGTTAAAAAATCAAACAAATTAGAGCACATTTTGATGATCATACTGCATTGAAATTATTGTCCTGTTTAGAATCACACTTACACGCCAGTTTTACTCGAAGAAAGATACGAAAAGTTCCCCTTTACGATTTCTTTTCTATTGCATGATCACGGAAATTCCTGAAATATATTTTACTATTATTGCAAATCTAATGAATCACTTCAAATGGGGAGATTATGTGCTTTTTTTATTGTTTGAATTTAAATAAATGTTTGTATTTACGCAATGATCAATAAATTGTTTCCTTTCACCGAGCAGACCTTCTGAGTCCGAAAAGTGTCCACTCAAGAGAGACTTCACTGTACAATTTTTAACAGCCTATTGCTTTCGGTGTGCTATTGTATTTTTGTATTTTTATCATTAGATTCGATAATATTTTGTTCCAGGTAAAATACGTTTCTGTTTGTGACAATTACCTTCAGTTTTCCCGTGAATACTACTTCTTTTGTATGGTTAATCCTGGCTGACTATAAAATTGATCGTCAAAAATGGATTAGTCGTTATTTTTCAATCTCGATGAAATGAATCAGTGGCAGATAAAGGCGTTTATTGTTCTCTGTTCATTTCAGTTATAGGGAGTTGTGTGTACACTTGATGAGCCATGATGAAATAAAATAAAACACTTGATTTTTTTGACTTACAAATGTTATTAATCCGACGCGTTTCCATCCATCCAATGATGATCCAAATTAGGATCAAAACACGTCGAATTAATAAAAATTTGTGAGTCGAAAAAATCAAGTGTTTTATTTTATAAAGATTTTATTTCTCTGTTCCGATTTTTATTTTGGGTAAAAAACAAAAGTCAGACTTTCACCATTGAATATTTATTTGCAACGCAATTGCGTCGTTTTCTGATAATTTTAATAATATTAAAGTTTTTTTTTATCAAAGCTCGACTATTTTGAATGAAGAAATATACAGTTCTTTTCAAAATTGACCATCATTTTGTTGCGGATTGTTGATTGAAATCTTTTTTGGATTGAATCTAGATCTAGTTATGACTCGGATGGATATGATTCGATCGATTGGTCACTTGATACATATGTGAAAAATGTGGCAACCATGGCAAATTTGTAAATATCTTTGATCGCAGGTCAATTAGTGATAACTCCAAAAGAGTAAGTAGTACTACTATATATAACCTTTACTGGTGATCGGACTCTAAAAGGAGTCATGTACAAATCTCGCGCTTTATGTACGAGGGGTGATCAAAAAGTAATGATAATCATAATAAAAGACGGTGATGACAGTGACAAAAATAATTTATTTTTCTACATAGTCTCCTAACAAGGCAATACATTTAGTCCATCTTTTTTCTAAACCCAGGATTCCCTGAGAAAATTTTTTTTTGTCTTGACCCTCCCAAAACGTCTCTACAGCGGCCATCACTTCACTATTGTCTTCAAATTTCTTGCCTCGGAGGTGTTGCTTCAGACAAGGAAAGAGGTAGAAGTCACTGGGAGCTAGATCTGGCGAATAGGGTGGGTGTTCCAGCAGTTCGAATCCCGTTTCTTGAATGGCAGCCATCGCAACTGCGGCTTTGTGAGCCGGAGCGTTGTCTTGGTGAAACAGCACTCCAGCTCGCAGTTTGCCGCGTCTTTTTGCCTTAATGACTTCCCGCAATCTTCGTATTTGGTCCGCGTTGTAAGAGTCCGAAATAGTGGCTCCCTTTTCCAAATATTCCACAATAATTATTCCTTCGGCGTCCCAAAAAACGGACTCCATAACCTTTCCCCGAACTTGACACTTTGAACTTCTTCGGTGTTGGTGAGGAGGCTCGTTTCCAAGTCATCGATTGTTGTTTGGTTTCAGGATCAAAATGGTGGATCCAGGTCTCGTCCATGGTCACGAAACGTGACAGAAATTTTTTCCGATCTGCTTGGAACTTTTGGAGATTCACCCTTGAACTATCGACTCGTTTTTTCTTGTGCTCGTCGGTTAACATTCGCGGTACCCAACGCGCAGAGACCTTTTTCATCTGCAATTCGTCCACAATGATTGCTCGAACGCTACCGTATGAGATCCTCATGACCTCAGCTACATGTCTGACGGTCACTCTTCGATCTGCCAACACAACATCTTCGACCTTTTTCACGTTGTCTTCAGTGCGGGACGTAGATGGGCGTCCTTCGCGGTGTTCATCTTCAGTGGATGTCCTTCCCAGCTTAAACTCCCTGGCCCAGCGTGCAACTGTGGAATACGGAGGAGCAGAGTTCCCCAATGTTTCCTCTAAGTCGCTGTGTATGTCTTTGGTAGACTTTTTTTTCAAACGAAGGTACTTAATGACTGCTCTAATTTCGTTTTTCTCCATTTTGATGCTGTCTCTTCGCCGGTTCGTATTCAACTGAATGTCCCTTCCGTGAATCGTAGTCTATTTATATGATTTTTTCATGCTGACCTAGTGAGTGTTTAAGCAAGCGAAAAAAAAAATTGTTGGATTTTTATGCGGACTGGAAGTAACCATTTATCATTACTTTTTGATCACCCCTCGTATTTCTCAGTCAGTACACCTCCCGCTGTTACGTTGAATATGGGCTTTTGCAATTAATTGCTAAAGTTTTGCTAGGGTCTGTCTGATTCACAGTCACCAGTAATGTTCTAAAAATCGAGGTTTGGTTTTGAAAATGAAGATTTCCGGGTTTTCGCTCGTTCAGTGGGATGTGGAGATATAGAAGTGACGAACTTGCGGAATCGTTGCTTGGTGATACAAATACTTCTGGTTCAGCTCAGTTTGGTTTTACTCGATAATGTTGATGACTCTTGCACAAAAGGAGGAAATTGGTTCTCCTCATATTCCCAATGCATTGACCCCGAAATCAATAAACTTGCGATCGTTGTATTTTCACAACAAGGTGAGGATGGTGATGAGTCAAAAATTTGCTGCACGTAACTCTCACCACCGAACAAGGAGACGGTTTAAGGGCAATTTACATATCATCTTCAACTTAGCTTCTATAAAGGTTTGTGTCATTTTCAGCTCTTATCTATACACGAGGTAGTTTCTCGCGGAGATTCTGTGAATAAGTACGCAGTATGTTTAATTTATGGTCAGTTGAATGATTGATTCAGAAATCGAAACAATCGCAAGGATATTTCAACACTCCAGTCGCCAGTCAATAAGAATGAAAACGCTGATTCTCAAAAGCGCAAAATATAAACTCTATATTCTTCTAAAAAGGATAAATAAATAAATAATCGTATAGGATACACGTTATTTGTTTGGGATGCTACGAATAAATATGCAAGGAATGTGTATATTAACAAAAAAATGAGTATTTGCAATTTTCCACAATTTTTCGTTGCCTAGAAAATTTCTGACTTAAATTATCATTAGCTATTTTGTTACATTTGTTACTATGAGTCTATACTTAGTGTCAGAATCTGCAATTTGCAATAAAGCATAGAAAATTGTCGTTATTTCAAGTTTTTGTCTTCATTATGTTCAGGCACAAAATTCGAAAGTAATTTATGTAATTCAGGTTGTAAAAAATTCGCAAAAGGATAAATTTAGAAACATATTTAGCTTTTTTATAGATTTCGTTCACGGGTCCACCAGTCCTGAGATCACGACTTAAGCTATGCAATTCAAACGTCCACCAGTTGTGGGTTAATTGCCTAATTTTAACGGTTGCAACACGAAGATCAGACCACAAAAATCGCAAAAGAATACTGGTCCAATGAAAATCCGATACGAAAAAACTGCAAACGAGCCAAAAATCGTTGAAAAATGCAAATAAAATTCCTTCAAAAAAAATTAGCTCTGAACAAACAAAAGGAAATCCATTCTACCCCTAATTATGGTGCGAGAGCAGGCAACTAAGAAAATTCCAGGAGGAATCAGCAGATTTACCAAGAACTCAGTGGGCAAACCACAAAAGCGAGCAAATCGATAAATGCATGATGGCTCCTAGCCCGGCGACGACGACGCGACGGTATCCCAGTTCAGGCATGACATGGTGATGACCACAATGACGACGACAACTACGGTGGGCAATCATCATCAGCGTCGTATCCTTTTTGCATGGGAATTTCTATGTTGCAGTCGCCATATTCGCCAATTACAAAAGAATCAACCGTCCGTCTGCCGGTGCTTCGTGGCGTACAATCAACAAGAGCCCCTCGGACCTCCAGATCAATTTCAAGTTCCATTTGCCTCATGTGCGCCCTCATATGTGAAGTGCATATATGTACGTACGTACGTCTCGATGACCGCTGATAGTTGATGGCTCATGTGTTCTTTTATTATAAATGGATTTTTTTTGTTGTTGCTGGTCGTAGGTGTTCTTTTTTTGTAGAGAGCTATTTTCTGATTGTATAGGGGAGCAACGGGCGAATTTCATGATCAGGACAAGGTTCAAATCAACTCGCATATGAGTTTTCACTGAAAATTTCCACGATTGTTTTAAGTAACAATTCGATTTTGCAATTAAATTTTGCTGATTTCTCGTCTTAAATTAATTAATTAAATTGATACAGGCGGGCCTCGATTTACGTCTCCCCGATTTAAGTCGTTTCGATTTACGTTATCTTACTTTTTAATTCCCAGTTTCGACTTACGTCGACAAAATTTCAATTTACGTCGGTTAAATAACTGTTTTTCGTCACATTTTTCTGAAATAATGTTATTTTGTACTTACTGTTATTTTTTATGTTGGATTTAATATAAATGTTGCTTTACGTTAATAAAAGAATATTGTGCGAGACACGTTGTTCATTTCCATGGGCTACATTTCAGTTAGATTCGATATACGTTGTTTTGGTTTACGTCGTCATTTTCCCGGTCCCGAAAACGACGTAAACCGAGGCTCGCCTGTATTCTTTTTAGACCATGTTAAGTTCATACTGGATCTATTGATGTACTATTGATGTACTACTATCATTTAAACTAGATATTTTTCTTAGGCTTTCTAGTAAGGGGAGCTTAAAATTTACTGTATCATGTCAAAAATTTATTTTTCTTCTGTACGTCGACGATGCATACGAACGTTTCGACGTGAAAGCATAAATTAATAATCTTTGAATAGATTAGAAGTCCTGATTTTGCCTCCTAACTGTTGTAGGTGCTTAGAAATATACAACATCCATTTTGTTTCTACACTGATTTTGATATTTAGTGAGTCAATACTTTGCAGTTCTTAAATTTATATGCAAGTTCGAATTTTATATGCGAGGGGTAGTTGATGGTTGGATCTATTTTTTTATGTCGCATAGGTGATTTTCGAAAACAATTTTGAATTGGCATACGATTTGTCCTGAAGGTTTTTAGTAGTTTAATTGGGGATGTTGTTTGGACTGATAATTATTTTCAAGTGGTGGCTACTCCTGCCGCTTTGTCTTAATTTTACCCTACAACCGATGGCGGCGGCGATCATCTTTGCCGCCTGTCTTGCAGTCGTCGGCGCTATCATTGGAACTTGTTGTTGTTGCTGCTGCTATTGCCAGTGCTCGGCATGTATTCTATATTTTGTCTTCTTTTCGAGAAATTGGGATCGTCTGGCGCCAAAAATCCAAGGCGATTCACGAAGCTCTTTGCTTTCAGCCGTTGTTAATGCGAAGAATTGCGCCCGATGACGGCATTAAGACGATTTAATGGCTACACAAACGGTCTACTTCTTCTTATTCGCCTCTCGTTATTTTCTGTTTTATTTTTTCCCAACATTTTTTCCCGTCATATTGTGGAAACATTCGAGTTTTCGATGATTATATGTGTAGAGTAGGTCTTGTAGGCTACGCTATATTTAATGTGCGTGGTACTAAATGTTATTGGATTTTTTTACTTCAGCTTCGTCGAACACATGGCTGCTGCATACTCTCTTTTTAGATGGCGGTGTTACTGATGAGGGCGCGCGGACACCGTCGTCTGATGAAGAAGCAAACGTAAGATGTTTCGATTCCGACGTGTAATCTTAATCTATGAAACAAGTGGGACGTTTAGAATTTATTGGCTATGGATTAAATAAAAGTCTTGTCGAGAAATGTTTCATAGCAAATTTGATTCAGATAAACAAAAATACAAACATGTTTCTTGGTTTTCTCTTCGTTTTTGTGGGGAAAAATCTATATTTTATCAAATGCAAACATGATGCGTTTACGTTAGCCCCGCAACAGGCATATTTATTGAGATGTCTGCACACTGTTTCTTTGATTTGTGGGGTTCGGCCTTTAGTAGTGCAATTTATTGAGTGGAGATGCGCTCCAAACGAGAAGAAGAATAATCTATTATATCGTTGATTAAATATTTAGAACAGATGGGAAATTTATTTGTTTCGGCCTAAACATTTATGCGAAACGCATCATAGCTCATAAAGGTGCTCTAAAACATAAAGGATGGAAGTCAAATTGTTTGATGGATTGTTAACTTTTTTGTTAGCCAGGAATGTCGGATCACATACATAGTTCTCATTTAGCATATGTACATAAGTATGTCTTCGAATTTTGCCTCCAAAGTGTCTGTTTTAATTGCTCTGGTAGTGTCCAGGAAGTCCTGTTCTGTTCTCTGGCTCCTCCAGGTTTAGTCTTATATTTATTCTCATGATTCCTACTTACAGCCCATGACTTCTGTATCAGTTTGCATTGTCTGCATTATTTTGAATAATTACTTTTAATCAACATGAAAGGCACACGACTTCCCCAAAAAAATCTGAAAATGACATGTTGATGATTATAAAATGATTCCATACATATTTTACGTAAAGCAACACTAGGCTTGTGCAGTGACAACGAATTTATAACTCTAAATCGAAATTTTCAAAACCTTCTGAGAAGCATCCATCTTTTGTGCGAGTAAAAAAGGGTTCTGGATTTCTGCGCAATGGAAGCCAAACACCTATTTTCAACATATTATGTAACTGTAGTTGGGTCAATTTATGCCTTATGCCAATGCGTTTAGAATAAGAGACATTAGGTCATATTATTCGTATTCACCTTTTTACATAGTGACTTTTAATGGTTTTTAAATTTTAAATTATTATTTTTTGTTTTCATGTGAAAAAAATTATATTTTATGTTTAATTTTTTTACGAAAACTATTTAGAGTATATAAATTTTATAAACACTGTTTACTTGTTGTGCGGGTTAGATTAAAAATATTTTTTTACGGAGAAAAAATTTTTTTGCTCTCATTTTTATTCAATTAACTCTTCGACTGCACACTTCTGCCATGAACTGTCGACTGCATGTAGGGTCAATATGACCCCAGACGTTTTTCAGATCGTGGTATATAGCTAATTATTAATTTTGTAGACACGATTTTTGTAGTAAACGATCCTCATTTTATGGCTCAAAATTTATTTTACAAGAAAAACAAAAACATTCTAGTGTCACACTATGGCCGAACAGGCTCTCTTGCGATACAATGAATTGAAGGAAAATATGGGGTCAAAACGACCCCATGTGTAGTCGAAGGGTTAAAAAAAGACTCCAACGATTTTTTTTTAATTTCAAAGGAATCATAATAATGTTTAGACGTGTCACTTACCTTAGCTATGCAAACCTAATGTTTAGTTCGCGAGTTATAGTGCATGACAGAAATGATCTTGAAGGGGCAAAAAACAAAGAACCACCCGACCGAAACTAACAGCTCTTAAAATCGAAAAATACGCTTCGATGGACACCTCAACGAAGTCAATAAGACTGTATTTGGTCGTAGAAAAAACTGTCCACGAACGTACGTACGTACACACACACAGACATTCATACATATATACATACAGTCAGTAGCGTACCCAGGATTTTGATAAGGGGGGGGTCATATTTTTGAAGTCTTGACTAGGTACGTTTGCTAGTGCTTCGGTGTAGATATAATTATGTAATCACACTTAATCATACTTTTTCAACGGTCCAAGTTGGAGTCCTCCAAAAATAGTTCTGGCAGACTTTAGCCCGATTGCATGCTGGTTGCATTTACTTGAATCATTGATGATATTTTCATTCAAATTATAAAATTATGCGCTTGATGTGTTAAAGAATCTACACTGTATCTGTATACTTCCTTGGAACCGTAAAGTGTATATGCATGTTTGCAAGTACATATATTGAAACGCCTTCAATACCTACAGGCCAGGAAAGAAAGCAACTAATGAAGTAAATGCCGTGAGAAAGTGTAACTGTCACTAAGCACAGACAGCGTATTATCGTAATCAGGGCTGGCTAAGCTTGTTTGCAGCCCATACAGGGAAGCAACTCTGCGTCATTTCCACGTAGCCCATGAGGTAGACTTTTTGTACGCGTTTTTTTTTAATGAGGTGTCCCCAATAGGCCTAATCCTCAGATTACAAATCATATGACAAAATAAAACAATTCATTTTTGAGGGTTCTGATCAAAGATAGAAAGAAACATTCAAAAATATAACTGTTGCTACTAACATATGGGTGCGAATTAAATAAATTACACTTTTCTGGAATTTTACTTCGAAAACTTTCAATCAGGTAACCATATTCTAATGTTCCTACCAACTCTTTATCTATATATAAAATTGCTAGGCTTCATACAATAAGTAAAAGATAACGGCACACACAGATCCAATTTGTGCAAATTATGCCCGTATCACCCCTAGGTGAGATCTCTAAAGCACCATAGGCCGTAAATCAGGCCCATATGGGTTTTACTGTGAAATAGATGAAAGATCTAATTGCGTAGAGATACTGAATCTCACTCAACTCCCACGTTCCAGAGTGTCTCGGCGAATAATTGTTAAAGTGGGTGGCTTAGTGGTTAACGCTAGTTCAAGGCTCCTTGTCGAGTAATAGTTTTCGGAAATGAGATTTGGTGCCGCACTATCATTTCACTCAGCTGTGAATGAGAACCTGAATCAAATGAGGGTAATAATCACGGGTGAGCGTGTTCCTGACTACTTCACATCCTAATGTTCCATTGGTCAAGTAAATGAAATAACTCTAATATTGCCTGAAGGCCCAATTTTGGCGGCTGCGCCATCGATTATTGTTTTTACCAACCTCTTCCCAGGCAATGACGAAGCCTTATGGACTCCACATATAAATGATCTAAGAAAAAAACTGGCTGTCTTCATTGGTCTTCTACGTCGCTTCTACTTCTTTCCAAAGAAAAAAAAATCCAAATTATGGATGCGCATCTCCTTTCCAAAATTTTTTACGGCATCTTGAATTGGAGCCAAACTTCTAAAGGTAACCTCATGATAATCTTCAGATTAGTAACCAAGGCGTATAAGATCATTTACAATCTCCCTGTGCTAACTCCAACGAGCGAAGTTTACAAAACAGCCCAAGAATTGAATTTGCAAGGCATGATTTCCATGGAAAGAGCTTAATTCATACATAAGAATTTACACCGTAATGAGTACACCACTGTGAAATTAAATAGAATTGAGGGGAAAACACTAACAGAATGAGAAACATGAATAATATAGCTATAGCATTTGCCAGAACTGATCGGCTAAAAGAAGACCCCTTCAACAAAGCAGCTAAGTTTTACAATACACTACCGGACAAAATTAAAAACATAGCGAACCCAACTTCCCTTAAAACGACACTAAAAAAATATCTCCTTCAGGACCAACATTCGAAGTAATTTACAAGTACAATCAGCTCCACTAAACTGAAAACCAAACATGTAACCAACAGGAAATAATTCATAAACATATAGTGTGAACTATTAATCTAACTAAAAGGACACTAAAATTTACAGATTTGGTACTATCCCTTATACCGATTCTTATCGTCTGGGAAGTACTATGTCCTAAAATTTTAAATACGGAGAATTACTAAATTTTGATGGAGAGAATGATTGAAGGAAACGGAAGTGGTTTTAGTCGGTAGAAATCCGGCATGCCGAGAAGCAGGAGCTGATCGGTATCTTTTGAAGATTTCCACCTCCCAACATTGAAAAAAAAATATGCTTGAGATATATAATCCATAACATTCGAATCTTCGAATTTTTTAAATTTACGCGAGGTGATCAAAGTTTTAAAATGCCGATAATGATACAAACTTAGTATTCAAAACTCATCTAAAGTAACGGTGAGAAACAGTGTAAAATGGGATTCAAATTTTATGTCCAAGCATAAAACAGAACCCTTCGCCGGATAAAATTATAGTGAAATATCTAAACAACGATTTTTTTTTCATTAGCTCATTTAACACATCTTCTGTAGATGGAGTGAGATCTCTATGAATATTTAGAAGTGCCAATCCATTTAGCCGTTCATTGCTGGTGGAATTTCGCAAGTATGTTTTTAGTCGTCGTAATGTTGAAAATGATCGTTCGTTTGTACACGTAGATACTGGGAGAACAGCCAATATTTCTAGCAATTTCGATATATTCGGCAAAACGTTTGAATTACACATGCTTAACCCATCTATGGCCGTTTTTGGGCGGTTTACTATTCCCAGATGCCCTATCTTTCTGTACCACAGAGTCAACTCAGCATTCAATTCTTCTTCAAGGGGGGGGTTTGAACCCGTAAACCCCCCCCTTGGGTACGCCACTGCATACAGTAGAACCTTGACTATCCGGGTTTTCGATTAACCGAGTTTTTTCTTTCTATTCGTTTTTTCTTTAATTTTCCTAATTAACTGGGGATTTCCTTTTTTTCATCTGCATATGTATTCATTTTGTCTTCAATTTTCCAGAGTTATGTTTGAATGTTCTAATAAAATTTAAATGTACCTGAACGGTGAAGGAATATGAATCATTTTTGAAAAGTAATTATGTATGAACTTCTGCTGTTGACAGTTTTTAAAAGAATCCTCCGCCTAATGTTTACGTTTGAAAATTCAGCGACACTCTTCCCCCCAACGTTATACGTCGTAACATCTTATTTCAGTAAACAAATTCGATTATCCGTGGTTTTCGAATATCCGTGCACCTCCCTCCCCATCATGATTACCCCGGATAATCAAGGTTCTTCTGTACTTCTTTTCAAAAACACTTTAAATATACTCTTGAGAACTCAAAACGTAATGTATGCTGAAAGTTTCGTTAACAAAAATTCCCCGTATGCTGGGAAGTTTAAGATAATCAATTTTTTCAACAACCTTTTGAATTTCAATTGGTTGTTTTGATATAGATTACGGTTTTTTTTCAATTACTTTAACAATTGATTGCTGCTATTATCCTGAATTTAGTTTTGTTTCCGGTTTGTCACTCATATTTGGCAAATATTCTATCTTAATGCGAACCACTCACTATGACCATAAAGTCCAAACAAAATTTCCTTGATTTTTCATTTGAACTTCAAAAAATAAGTGCCCGATCGAATAGTAAGAAAGGCAACGTATGCTATTTAAAACGCTGCTTTAGCGGAAGCAGTGAACTCTTGTTGTTGAAATATTTAAAGTGTTGTTTGCGTAAGATTTTTTTCCTGGGAAGTCTCAAACTATAGAGTCGCGTCTCATTTTTTTCCCTACACCATCTAAACATGTGTACAATGAACGATGTGTGTGATTACAACATTATTTCCCCTAACAATTAAGAAATGTTGAAGTCGAAGACTGGCGCCTTCGCGGCAATCACTCATTCTTGTTTTGCTCGACACTTTACGTAACACCATTGAGTGCCAAGCGGATTGCTTCGCAAAGCATCCGACCATGTTCATCGCTCAGAAAATGTACTTTATATGACTTACAAACTAGAATGTCATTCGGGGAATGCAGTTTCGGACTTGGCTGCATTCCGTGCTCGTCAATTGGCGCTAAGTGCGCGTTTCGGGTTTTCCCCCTTTGCGGCTTCTGCAACAATGCACGGCGCGGCCCATCCCGTCGAGATTGTTGACAATTGTTGCTTCGCCTTGCGCGGGGTAATTCGATATGTGGAAGGCCTCTTCGTGACGCCGCGATCGCGGCAAATGCCATGGAAGCCAGCCACCACGCGACCCACAATAATAATAATAATAATCAATTGGACGAATTGGAGCCAAGATCATTTAGTTAGCATGTTGCTGGCGTCTGTTGCCGAAATACCACACCAGGCACGCCAGCACTGGCGCCTGAACCCAGGCGCCACTCTAATAACGCATTATCGCCTTCTTCACTCGACCCTAATGACAATTTTCGGTCAATGCGTCTTTGAAGAGATGTTAACACCACGGCGAGCCATTGTCGCGATCGACAGACAAGCGTCAGCGTCACATTAGCGCCACGCCGGGATTATGTTCTTCAGTGCTGCCATTGTTCGCTGCGGTGTGTGGAAAATCCTAGATAGCATCTCGGAAAACTAAATGTGATGCCAGCAACTGGGCTAGTCCATAAATTAGAGGGAGTTATCTGTCTGAAACGCGACATACTACGAAAACCTCTCAAATAAAACGGAACGGGGGGCCAGAACTCTCGTGGGAACATATTCAAAAACTGTTAGTTTATAATTTGAATTCTTGCAAAGAGTCCTTTAGGTGAATTTATAATTTTTTCGAAACATCCTGCGATCAGTCTCATAATTTCAAGAGATAATCCTGGGAGTGACCCAACCGACGCTGCAAGCCTAGAATAAGAAACCCATTTTGACGAAATCATAGTGCACCGACTACTATTGACAAAACACTGAAATTGCATTCAAATATTTAACAAAAAGGTAGAAATTTATCAAAAAAATCTATGCATACATTTAGTGAAAATCGGCTAGCTAGTTTTATACTACGCTTTGCAGTGAGCTTGTTCGAAATGGAAAGTTCTTCACGCTAGGGTAATTGAAAGGCATTTATTTTTTTCAAATTGGCAACAAAATTTAAGGCATTCAGTTCAGAACAAAATCGTTTAAATGCTAAAAATATCTAAAATTTCAAAAAAAAACAACGTTTTTACTCCCTATATACCGATTTGTATTCCATCCATATGTTTCGATAAAGTGTGAAATTTTAAATATGTACATACAATGGAACAATAAAGTCTACATACCCCCTACAAATCACAAGTAAAAATTGCGTATCTTCATTTATTTGATAGGTATCTTCGGGTGTTTGTATCTTTAGAAATACAAGCACTCAGTGGCAAGGATTTTTTGTCTGATACTTAGACTTTTTGTTGTTGAAGAAATAGAGAAATGTATTTTTAGTAGGAAGTGTGGTTTCGGCGTGTCGGATGACATCCTCTTCAGGTGCTGTCACTTGTCATCCGTCACCGGGCAGCACGACCACCGCTGGCTTATTGATGGATTAAGCTCGTTATATTTCAACTGTTTTATAATTTACATCTGCGAGTTATAACGACCGTCAATTGGTTCGCATATATGCCTATGCTTAGCCATTTTATAACATGTGCTAGAACCTCCTACTCTAGTCAACAACACTGTTTTTCTAGTGTGCAATTTCGGTTCGCAACTCTTCTAACACTATTTAATGTAGCACATGTTATAGAGAAATGTAGTTTTACGGCGATCAAAAAAGTATATGTATATTCAATACCAATAAAATTGATTTGGAAATGTTAATTTTTGTTGGAGAACATAAGGAACGTATCGGCAAAAATGACCTTTAGTCTTTCCTGCATACCTCCTGTTTGGGATAAGTTTAAGTCTTCCGTCAGGTTTGCAAAATTAGCTATAAAATGCGAAAAAAAAACGTGTAATCCATTCGTAACGATGTCATCAAATCAAGAAAAAGTGCGTAGTTTCGTTGTGCGAAGGAGACCAATTCGTCGATTGCAAAAGTGAAACCAACGATTATAAAGTACAAAAAGGGTCTACTTGTTGCTAGAAAGTCTTGATCAGTTAGAAAAAAAGATCCATCCGTCCTAACACATCCATTCAAGATATGGCTAAAAAAAAAAATGCAAACATGGAACGCAATGATTCAGAGGATTAAGAAGCATTCTAATCTTAGATCATATAAAGTCCAAAAAGTATTCAATCGATTCGAGGAAAAGGAGAAAGAAGCGAAAAATCGGGCTGGAAACCTATACAAGAATTACCTGACCAAATTCGACTGTGTTGTGTTGGACGATGACGATATGTGAAGGTCGATTCCGCACAGTTGCCTGTTCAGGACTTCTATACAGTAGGATCAAAGGGTGGTGTTAGCCCAAAACATAAAACCAAAAAAAGTACCAAATTTCCCAAGCATGATTTGGCAGGCAATATGTCAAATCAGAGGAATTTGTAGCGAAGAGTATCAGCAACTCAGAAAAATACCACGAAGAGTGTTTAGACAAGCGACTAAAACCATTTATCGAGAAAAATGAAGTGGTATGAGGACTACAACATCTCCGTGGTACCAAAAGCAGCTAACCCTTAAAACTGTCCAGAACTTGAACCAATCGAAAGATATTGGGCTGAAATGAAGAAAACATAAAAGAAAACAAACAAAATTGCTAAAACCGAAAAGGATTTTCAAAACAAGTGGAGAAACGCATATAAGGTGGTCGATGACACCGATGTACGCAACCTAATGCGTGGAGTTAACGGAAAGGTCCGATTTTTTCCCCTTGAATCGAAAATTCATTGAATTGTTATGTAAATGTTAGTTAATATAATATAAAAATAAAAGGAAAAAAATTAGTTCGAAGAGAAATTAATACCACTTTTAGAGATATAATTATAAAGGTAAATTTTTTTCGATACACTCCTTAGTTTGTGACCAATATATTTCAAATGTTTCTGTTCGTTTTTCAGCGAAAACAAAGATATTCTGGAGCTTGTTGCCGCAAACTTATATAGTTACGACCCAGAAAAAATATTAGAAAATATGATTTTGAATATCAATCTTGTGAAAATGTATCATTTTAAAAGAGAAAAAATATCATATTACATCTTTAGGTATATAATAGATGCTACTACTAGTTGGTTATTATGTTTGGCCACAAAATGAAATGACGTGAATTCACGTCAGCAGTCGCGAATATGTTAATGTTAATCATATTTCGTAATGAATGCGCCAAATCGAAGTTATGCGTTGGCTATTGAGGTTATCGAACCTTGGGTACAAAAAATCAATGGTTTCTCGGTTGTTGCACCAATCTGCTGAAATCAAAGCTCGTCCAAGTTCAAATCGATTATTAGCAGCCACAAAAATCAATTAGCATATCTTCATAGCGAACTTCATTTACCATAACGCTGTTATCATCTTTGTTTTTTTAAAGTAGAGACCAACGATTAAGGATTCAATCGTATCCCAAATTCTTTTAATTACCATAACCTCTGAACTGAAAATAAGCTTCGTGCGAATGTCTGCAAAGAGACGAGTTGACGAAGCGTATTTGCACTACATATCTGGCAATATCCCAAGTGCGTCACTGTTGTCAATGTCGAAATAACTCGCACTTTAAGCCAACAAGTGAACAGATTAACCATAATCAACTGTTTGAAATCAATATTAGGGCCTAGAAAAATGTTTGAAAAAAATCATTAATGCATTCTGGTCACATTGTTTATTTATTTTATATTCAGTCAATTTTCCCAACGAATCTGGAAGATTTCAGTAAACAGTGGAGTTGATTTCCAATAATCATTATAATTCTAATAATGCTGACTAACACATTTCTTTAAGAAGCTTCTTCGCTGCGTAGATTACATGTAAATGCAAAAAAATACAAATATGTATGCTCATTTGTTTGGTTTAAAAATATTAGGAATAAATATCTAGTACTCAATCATGAGTACCTACTAGAATAATGCGGGACTCATTTATTAAGGTGTTACACCACAGTAGAGAGCGAAAATTTCCACGTTTTTTTTTGCGATTTTTTTAAGTAAAAGAAAAGGTGATAGGGTAATTCTTGTTAAGGATGTCATTAAGTATGTTTTAAAGTTTTAAAAAAAATATGTTTATTCAAAAATATTACAAAATGGCTGCCCAACAGCTGTTTCTGTGGAACGATTTTTTTAAGGGGCTCCACGGCACGCAGTAGAAGTGCACCTAAAATTAATGTGGAACGAAATGAAATTTGTTTTCTTAAACTACATTAGTATAGCTAGAGAAATACGTAGGGGATTTTGAAAATATTAATTTTTGTGGAATTGGCGAGCATTTGAAAAAAAAGTTCATTTTTCTACCAAAAAACGGGCACTTATTTGTACGTAAAAAATCGAAATATTAACTTATCGAAAATCGGCTACGTATTTCTATGCGGAATGTTAATTTAAAGATATGATATTAATTTGCAGTGAAAAAATAGAAAATTGTTTGAGTTATGCTGCGTGCCGATTTGAAAAAACGTATTTTGAGAAAAACGCGTTTAAAGTTTTGACTTTACTTAATTTACTTTACGTTTTCTCTCAACATCAAAGGACGCTTTGTGTTCAACATGCTTGAAAGTGTTTCTAAGAACATCTATTAGTGTATTAGACAAGTTAGAATTCGAATGGTAAGACATAATGCTGTATCCGACGAGCAGGTGTCGTATTTACCGCAGATAGTCGTTTCGGAGCGGTCGGAAGGGGCGAGAAAGAGCTCGAAATTTCAATGAAAACGATTTTTGCCAGGTATAAAACCGATTGTCTCGTATTCTAAAGGGTTCAAATGATTTTTTACGCCAATAAATAAAAAATGGATTCTTGCAAATTTCTACTGTGGTGTAACCCCTTAAACCATCTTGACGATCAGAAAAATTGAGAAAAAACTAAAAATATAAATGTTTGACGCAGATGTTTAGTATTGTATATAAAATAATTTTTATTCTTGCCAATGTTAGATTTAAAAAAAAAATTATGAGCCGTCAAGTAGGGCCTTTTTATTAAATTTTTTGTCAATGCTGGATTTTTTTCTGTCAGGAAAAATTATTACTAAAATTTTGAGTTTTGAAAATTTATAAAAAATAGACTCATTGAATGATTATCAGCATTATCAGTTTCATTTTTCAGACGATGTTTTACAAGAAAAATTCCACCCTCGGCAAGGATAGCAAAGTACCTGCACAATTTTTCATAGATATTTTTAATTCCTGTTTATTTTTGACTGTTCAAAATAAAAGCATATTTCTATAATTTCAATGAGTTGAGCAGATTTTCCATGATTTCTTCCAGAGATTTTCCTAAATCGAGTTTCATCATTTGTCGTACAGTCATATCAAATATTTACTATCCAATCCAAATTCGCTAGAAACCTTTATCGCTGAACGGGAAGAAAAAAATGTGTGCCACAATAATTCTAAACCAAATAAGCAATGTTAAAATCGACGATTTTGTTTTGAGTGTTTGCATTGAATTATTCGTGCTATCAAAAAGTTTTCTGGTTTATCTAAAAATAAACATTGGTTGGACCATCATGAAATGTCTGCATGCCAAAAATAGGGTGTCACGTGCAATTCCTTGGGTGTTTGGGGAAAAACGCTGCGATTAATATTGAAATAAATATATGAGAAACGTCGCAGATGTTGTCGGCTATTTTGGAGTGTTTTGAATTGCCATGGTTTTTTATATTACAGCAACTTTTGTAGGAGACGCCATGCCATTTCCCAATGATTAATAATTCGGTCAGCCCAGGGGGCACGGAAAGTTTTCCATGCAGCGAAAGAATTTTGTTGATTTGGGGCAGCAAATGAAAGGCAACACTGGCTGTTTTGGGTGCGATCTTCGTACGATCCCCAAGCTGAGCGCAGCGAGTACGTGAACATTTTATGAATAACGCTGCGAAGTGCTAAATTGCTAACGTGCTGGCTGATTTTCTTTTGCAGCTCTCATTGATTTGTTTGTCAAGTTTCTAGGCCGTAATTTGTGCCCGGAGCGCCAGTGGCAGCGTCGACACGTTAACAATAAACATAAAAGAAAACTATTTAAATGGCTGGCGGTGCTACCGCGTCAAGGCGCCAGAGCATGAAGCCCGGATTCCTCGGCGAGACGACAACCGTCGACATTTTGGGGGCACTTGGCGCGGCCCATGCAAAACACAAAACACCACAGACAAAAGTCATGCAAATTTATAGGCTTGGAAGGAGATCGGTGACGCCAAACTCTACGTGAAAATGGCAGTCCAATTGATAATTAATGATAATGGCGCCGCGAAGGAGCGGGTGTGGGCACCGCTCGTATTGTTTGGCAATTCATAAATTGGGGGCTTAGCGGCAACGGCGCCCGAAACGATGGTGGAATTGTTATTCCTGTCAAGGAACGTGTTGATGCCATTTCGGATGCGATGATTTACAATAAACTTATTGTTAGTTTGATCGAATGGAACACGTCTCATTCTATTCAAATTTTTCCGTGCTGCATGGCTTACCAAGTAGGTTTCACATTAAACTGATCGCTTTTCGATCATTCGCCAAAGAAAAAAAAGAGATTGGCATTACTTAAGTGACAACCCAATAATCCATTCAACTTTTACGCAACTTATATCAGAATTGAAATTTTTCTGTTACATAACAAGCTTTCGTGCTATCTATCGGGGCAAATTGTATTTCATTGAACTTCAAAGACATCATCATTACCAATCTTCCACTGGCCTAAATCAATCCTTGCTCTCTTGTAGGGTTTGTAGCAATTGGGTCATGTCAGGAAGGGTGTCTAGCTCTTCTCACTGTCGCTGGTATGTAGGAATCCCACTATCAACACTTCCGGATATCTAACGGCGAGACAACGAAATTCATGAAAACCCGACAAAATGGCCTCCAATTGAAACATGATCTCTTCACGAAGAGGCCTAATTGATATTAGATTTGCAAATAGGCACTTTATATTTGATATCTGGACTGCAAAAATATTAATTTATTCATTGACTCAGCCACTGGTCCCTTCGAATGAACAATGTGAGAATATGAATTTTCAAAAAGATGAGGATGTTCATCTCTCTACGTTTTGATAAATCACCCTTTTATGGGGCAAACCCACTCTCGCACGCTAAAGCGATCCAAATTAAATCTTCCTGGAGGACGTGCGTAGACAATAAAATCAAGTAATACAGTAGGTGGCCATTGAATTAGAAGCTTTGTGAAATTTCAATACTTTGGTCCATTTTACATTAAAAAGAAGTACTTGAGCTTAAATATTTATATTTATTGATAGTTTATACCATGTTCGTACAAAATACGTCTTTATAATTAATATTTTGTAACTCCCCCCTAGCTGCGATTACTGCTTTTAAACGGTTGGGCGTACTTTCAATGCATTTCTGAATCATAGATTCAATATCCTTGTCATTTCTCCAGATATCTTCGATTCTCTTTTTCAATACCTCAACTGTTGGATTTGAAAAGCTATAAACTTTCGTTTTTAGCATAGACTAACAGCTCTCTATTGGGTTTAAGTCCGGTGAGTTCGCACACCAGGGAAGTAAGGGAATTTCATGCTCCGCGAGATGCTTTTTAATGGATTTTGCGGTGTGGCATGGAGCGCCATCTTCCATAAAAGTATATGACGCTTCTTGGGTGTTCAAACATTCAAAATGCGATCGGAGAGCAGTATCCAAAACCGTTTTGTATTGATCTTGCCGCATTGTTCCCGTAACAAAATAGAGAGGACCCGGACTCATTCCTGATATGCAGCTCCAAATCATGATTGCTGGTGGATGCTTGACTCTTCTCAGCAGACATTTCTCCTCGTACTTCTCTGAAGGTCTTCTTCTGGCGTAAAGATTCCCTTCCGTTACAGCTTCTAGACGGCATTCATCACTGAAGATAACCTAAACGTTTATTGAATTTTCAATAATTTTTAACAACTTTTAAAAAGGCACAAAAACTTGTTGCTCGACTGAATTGGTGCACCTACCTTTTTCCAATTGTCAACTGTGAAGTTCTTCTGTTGTTTCGCCCACTGCAATCGAGCTTTTTTCATTTTTGCTGTCAATTTCGGTTTTTTCGCCGGACGCCGGCATTTTAAATTTGCTTCGTACAAGCGGCGTCGTAAGGTTCTGCCCGATATCTCTAAGCACCACACATAAGGAACGGTATTTTTACCTACCTTCCTACACTCGAGTAAAAGGTTTTATGATACGCATTACATAGCCAGGTACATAAATGGCATTCTAGTATACAAAGATTTGTTTTCGAAACTAAAGAAATTGAGAAAAATATTCGGTATTGTACAAATTAAAATTTTTCGCGAAAGTTTCTAATTCAATGGCCACCTACTGTATAGATACTTCGTTCAGATCAAAGCTGACTGTCGGAAAAAAGTTTTTTTTTTAAACAGTTTGCGGTGACAAAGCTTCAATCACCGACGCTTTTCATAGGCGTGCTCCTGAGGTGGAGTTTACTGTCGGCTAGTCTGTAGTATGGTCGTACTAGTGGACTTGCACTATTATCTAGCCTAGTTTAGCACAGCCACCTATAAGGGAGCATCACCCAGTCGAAAGTAATTTATATTGGGCTGATCCACCCCGTGATATCGATAAAATTACTTGGGTAGGGTGTACAATTGAAGGATGCTAGGGTTTCTGCTCCTGAAATAAAGAGATTTTTCTTTTTTGTCTTGGATATGTGATCCGAACAACAGCAGAACCGAAGGGTTCAATTCTCGTCGTTAGACTTTCAATTCCGGTGAACTTTTAAGACTTTAATAAAGTTTAAATTACAACTCCTTTGCCCGGAATCCATGGGTTCTTCAATGCCGTGTGCCGATACCTAAACCCTCGGATAGCGACGTATTGTGGGGTCACTATAGTTTTGTCACCAGATTGACAAGGACATTTTTCCTATCTAAAACATGAGGACTATAATCTTCTAGAAATTCGTGAAAGCTTGTTAATCGCTTGGCGTCGCTCTGCATGCGTTGTCCAAGAAAGCATAATCTCAAAAGCCGCAGTCAATCTTCTGGTCTGCGTTTTCCGCTACCCGTACATATACGTATGTATATGTATATACTGTTCGCCATTATTTAAGGACTAAACGCCATCCATTTATAGCTGTCAGGTCTTCCCAATATGACCTACAGTCTGTCAAGAATGAATTTACACATAGGAAAAAATAAATCGTAAATATCCTTTAAAATATGTAAATATTAAATACAATAATCTTTTGTGTAAAGAGTTTCTTGACACTTCAAGAATTGTAATAATTGTTTTCGTTGTCCTTTTTGTTCTTTTTTTGCATTGAAGTTGTACTTTTTTGTATATATCGGTTGAAAATATTGTAAATAACTATAATTAAGAGAAAAAAATTCATTCACATAAATAAAAAGTAGTATTTTATAATTAGAAAGATCAAAAATTGAATTTTTTTCTATGTGTAAACTCATTCTTGACAGACTGTATATATAAATTAGACCAATGAACATACCTTTTATTTAGAAGTTAATATGCAAACTCGTTCCAATTTTTGTCAATTCTTTGACCTCATATCTATAAGCAGGAAAATTGATCCGTATCTACTCCACCCTTCTCTTTACATTGGCCTTGAACAGTCGGTAGCATGAAAACTGGCCGAGATAAGTGAAAATAGCTACCGCGAAATTTTTTAGCAACTACAATCGGACTCGTATGAAACTTTGTAGGTTGGTGGCCATAGATTTTTTTCCTTTTCTTTGTAAGTCATAGAAATATTTATCGAAACGTCAATACTACATAAATCCAGACGACTTTATCTCCAATATCCAAGAAATCCGTTTTTGGAAGGTGTGATAGAGTCGAAGGAATGTTCCGTTTGTCAATAACAAGGCCAGAAGTTGCTTTCAGAAGTGTTTCTGAATGTCCATCATAATTTGTTTTTGTTCTGAGATCACAAATATTTTATAAGGAAATTCATTTGGCTGAATTATGATCTGTTGCAAGCTAAATTAAATTTAATATCAATTCATTTGCCTTCTAGCGAAACGAGTTGCATTGGTTGTAAATATATTTTAAAATTATTTTGCCGTTCACCACTAAATCTCAACTATTTTCTCTATTTCAGATTCATCAAATCCAACAGGATGGTGTCAATTAGCTTATTGGGAGCAAAATAAACGGGTTGGTGATAGATTTCCTGTTGAAAATTCATCGGTTAATGTGTTTTTCGATCAACCGCGAGGAGATGGGATGTGCTTAAAAATTTTAGCTGATCAACGAAAGTCTGAAACTCCAGATGCTGTTTCGAAGGCGCGCGAGAAAATTGGTTTAGGTAAATAAATATACATATTCAGAACAATGATTTGAAATGGACTTTATTAATGGTATGTTTTATATTTCAATCAATAGGTATAACACTTAGTCAGGAAACTGATAGCGTTTGGTTGTACAATCGCTCGTCAGCATCCATTTTTATACATTCGCCAACGCTTAATACTGCTGACGGTGGATTCCGCGTGTCGAAAGTTCTACCCGGCTACTGTCTTAAGGCCTACAATTATATGTAAGTTTTAATGTTTAACTGAATTTTTTTAGAATGTTAAATTTAGGAATTAATCTCCAAAAGTAGCTGTTTTTGCGATGAAACCAATTTTAATTTGATTACAGTCGATCAAGTCAGCGTCCGTTCTAGAGTATTTTCGAATGACAGTATTTATTTCGTATTTTCTTTAACAGTATTATATTAATCTGTACTTGGATGCCTCTGCATTGATAGCTTTTTGTGATTTTCTCGAGGAATTATTGTGTGGTATCTTTGAATGAAATTTTTGAAAAAATTTTCGGGATGTTTTTTTGGCGAATATCTCCAGATTGCATGAGTTTGGACATAAAGTGGGCCACAGCTTATTTTATACAGTTCAAACTTTAAGCTATGGGGCTCTGTTACTACGAAACTGGAAAGAATATAAACTTGAAATTTACTCTGAAAAAAAAAACTTGTACATTTTACATATAAACTTCATTTAATAGCAATTTTTGTTATTTATAAGGTTCACATCAAAATACTTCCAAAAACATCAAAATTCCATCTCACAGCTAATTTTATGCAGTTACTGATAATATTTCAAAAAAAATAAAAATATATAGAAATTATCTATATTTTAATATTTTGTGTGATACCCGTTTTGGTCCACAACAGCTGTAAGCTGGCATTGAATGAACTAATTTACTGGTAACATCTGGTGATTTGCAGATCATTTTTGTTGGAAATTTCATGTTTCCTGATATTTTCTTTCAATATTGCCCATAAATTTTCAATAACATTCATGCCTGGTGATTGTGGTGGTGTCGTCATTAAATGGGGACAGTTGTATATCAGCCATGACTGAACAATTCCCGATTTATGTTTTGGGTCGTTGCCTTGGTCGAATTGAAAATTGGACCGAATACCCAAATTTCCCGCGCTTTGCAACAAATTGTCTTTCAGAATCTGAAGATACATGTGCTTGTTCATTGTTGTTTCAATAAAAGCCAGCTTTCCTAGACCGGAAGCCGACTTACAACCCCATACCATAACATTTCCTCCACCATGCTTAACAGTTGGCTTTAGATTTTCTTTATTGTACTCTGTATTTGGATTTCTCTATACGTAGGACATGCCATCTGAGCCAAATATATTAAATTTTGATTCATCGGCAAAGATGACTGAATTCCAGAACTCCTAGCTCTTACCAAGGTGCTCTTAAGCAAAGTTTAATCGACTGAGCTTATTTTTAACACTGATGAACGGTTTTTCTGGACAACTCGACCATGAAATTCGTGATCCCGCAATATTCGGCGAACAGTTTCCACACTACACTTTTTGCCAAGGCTTTCGTTCCCTTCGGTGGTCAGTTTTACCGCGGACAGTCCAGGATTAGCTCCAATTTTCCGCACAACATATCGCTCGTCAGCTTCATTTTATTTGGTGCTTTTCTTCCTTTATCATGCACCCGGTTCTCGTGCAAGAAACGCTCAATAATTTTTTGGACAGTACATGAGTTTATATTTACCATAGGAGCAATTTTCCGCTGTGTATGCAAGTTTTTAAAATGATTTATGACCAACTCCCTTTGTTGTATTGTCGTACGAAGACCCATTTTCTATCATATTTTTCACATCAGAAAATTGAATCAAACCGTGCGTATTTTTGAATGGAATAATTTTTGCGAAGATACTCAATAATAACTGTTTTTTGGCTGCATGTCGTCTGCTTATTCGGATCAGGATTATATAAAAAAATTGAATTTTTTTCTACCGAATAAAAGCTCAAAATCATAATGAATAGAGGAGCTTATCTGTTACAACCCTGTCAATGAAATATTAATAGTACCTTCTCTTTATTTTCATGGGTCATATTATTTTCGCAAAGTGTAGATAATTGTTTTCATTTTCCAGCTATCCCTTTTCTTGCTGGCCATCAAAGGATGATGACGCTATTTCCTCTGCTTTGTTCCACATGCTTTATTTTGGTATAATTCTTGTTCTCTCAAAGGATCCAATCCTCGAGTTTGTTGTTGAAACAATGTTTGGCAGTCGATACTAGAGTTTTTTTTTTGTAAATTACGCTCATCTTGTAGCGTTCAAATTTTAGATAAACAGCAGAAAATCCGCAAACCCTCTTTTAAATATCGACCATAATAATATTTTTTTTCATACTGTGACGCTGATCTGCGAAATCGAATTCTTAACGACTCCAACTCGATTAGGAAATTTTTTTTGAGACTTCTACTCCGACTTCAATTTTAACTGCGACTCCAAATTTAAATTTTAAAATTTTTAAAAAAATATTCTCGTTAATTTAATACTGAACTCATCCAACTTTAAAATTTTCTGTGTGTAATTTTCAGTATAAACATTTTTCAAAGAAAATTCATTCCACCCAACACACAGTGGGTACAAAGGTAATCAGCTCAATCCAACAAATTAAGTTAAAAGTAGTCATTCACAACGAAAACACTAAAAATAATTAAAACCCTACAAACTTATGGATTTTGCTTCTGCATAAAATTTGTTCTCGAGAATAAATCTTGCTTCATCGATGTTGGCACGTCTGATTTTATAGTTTTAAGTGTGGAAAACAGACCTTAGCCACAGACACTTGAGTCAGTGTTAGGTGGCAGTAATATTTTTTTATATTCAAATTAAATGAGCGGTCAATTTTTGGACATTGCGGAATGCTTTCTAAAATTGAACTGAATTGATTTTTTGTCCTATGCCGTTGTATGAATGATTTAAAGATTGTAAAATTCGGAGTCGAAATTTTCTACGATTGCTATTCGACTCCAGCTTCGGCTCCTATTAAAAATGGTTACGGGACTCCCGCTCCACGACTCCGTCAACACTTCATAGCCCTGGATGACTGATAATTCATTGGACCATGCTACGATCTGATAAGTGATCGATCTTTTTAGTCTTCAAGTATCTGCTTATTCACACGATTCCAATTTTCGCAAATGTTTCATCGCTAATACGTCTATAATTTTCGTTTTTTGGCATGAAAGCACAGAGAACATTGTGACGTTCTAAAGAGTCGAAGATAACATGATACACTCCAAATCAATTTAAATAATAATTTTTATCTTAATTAGACGAAGCACACGAGGGTGTATATGTTTCGAAATATTTTCTATGCCTGACTGATCCTCTTTTTCACTGTGATTGTGCCTCTAGTCGCTCAGCTTTAGTTCCCACACAAGAGTTCTTCTTTCATTTTTAAATATTACTACGAATCAATTGTTTTGCTCATTGGAAATAATAGAATACACGCTCACTTGTGGCCGAATGTACCAAACAATTTTGCTTGAAACACACCATTCTTTTGAAAGACAATTAATTAACATTGTTTAAAATAATAACATAGATTAAATATTCCACGTCTCATTTGAAAGCCAAATCCTTTCAGTATTAATTCAGAAATAATAGTCACATTGACACTTTAAGTGTGGAAAAATGCATATATGAATTAATAGTCGAAAATATTGCTATCCAATCTTAAACATTATTGAAATTTCAAAATTTCTAGTTCCTAAAAAAACTAAATTCCTTATTTTTACATATTCCAGGGCTATGTCACAAACACTATTGTGGCCATCACATATAGCCGGTGCTCAAACGGGTCCAGTCGACACGCTCAGTATGAGAATAAGTTTTGCCAAAGGATGGGGACGTGGCTACTCGCGTCAGGATATTAACGCTTGTCCTTGCTGGCTCGAAGTGTTGCTAACACGCCGGTGACGCCATCTAACAAACCAAATTTTTTACTAATCAACGAAACGCCTTATATGTATAATATGTGTACGCTGCAGTTTATGGAGACCGACAAAAAATGGATTGTAAAATGATTGAGAATTTCCCAAGGATAGGTTTTTTAGCAGGAAAAGCTTGGAAACTAAAAACATAATTAAAAAAAACAATGGAATCATAGATCATAGCGCGGATAATCAGCATGTGATTGTAAACAACAGCAAGAAACCGCTTTTATTTCAAGTTTCAAACAACATCTATGCGTGCTTGCTACTATTTCCGATTATGTAGAATGTATTTCGAGTCCACCAGTTAATTGTTTTGCTAACGAAATTTAATTGAATTCCCATAATCGATTCGAACGAATCCACAACCAACCCAGTTTGAGAAAATGCAAATAGGACGAAGGAAGATCAAATCATGCTTGCGATTCAATGTGTAATGAACAAAACAAAGATAATATGTATATAATGTATGTGTAGGAGATGAATATTGAAACGTAGAGAAACACATCTGTGCTATAATTTTAACTAATGCAAAACTGTTGAAATGTTTTTTTTGTCGAGGCCTAGTCTGTTGTTAAGCGAAAACGAGTGCATGAGATAGGACGAGGATGATTAGTCCGGGACGTGTGAATTGAATTTAAATATTCTGAAGTAAAATTTTTAAAATTACATATTCTGCTTTTGCAGAATGAAAACATAGTCAACATATATATAAATTAAAATGTAAACGCTTAGGTAATATATAGAGAAAACCGAGAGAAAAACAACAACAACCTACGAAAAGTCAAGAAGCAATAAAAACTTTTTTTACAAGTGAATAAAAAACAACGCCGCAATCCCTTCAATTCAATATAGTTTACTGTAGTCAATTCTCTCATTTATTTGATTGTGTGCACTCAATATCAATTCCAATTTGAATATTGTGATATTTGTTTTTGATGTTGTTGATGATGATGATGGAACGAGTATTGATTGTTAAAGTGCATAAGAGTGTGTATATATGTACATATATTAAAGTGGGTCTTATTTATATAACGTCGATTCTAATGCATCTTAATGTAAACGTATGTGTATGCTTTTCAATTCTTTCATCGAGACGAGATGAGACGATTAAAACTATAAAATGAGCTTAACTGTTTCCGATTTATTTCAATTCAAGATCACCGACTTGATATAACGACGACGGGCAGGTGTTAGTGACGGAATGGCCTTTCTTTGTGTATCGGAAACTTTTGTTTCGCCGCTTTTGTGCAGTTTCAATGCTACAAGTGTGATTCGTGTCGCATTGGTAATTAATTGCTTGCAAAACAATGCGAGGTAGAAACCATCATTTCGGTTTGATGCGGGCAATCGTTGGAAATATATACAAAATATTACAAGGAAGAGTTCGATGTCAAGTTCAAATCGTGAGAAAGAATTGTAGTTCAATCTACTAAACATCTTGGATATTTTTCTGGTATTCGTCCAGGGAAATGAGTATTATCGTAGCACGAAAACTCCTTTTGAAAAACGGCATTCTATTCCGTATGGGCAGCGAAAAATATATCGTTTAATATGCAGAAAAATGAGGGTAGTGACTTAGTGATTGTTTAGAAATTGAACGGCATAAAATGATAGAATCAATTCAAACTGGGTATAATTCTGCGTGACATGCAAGACAGGAATTTTTGACCAAATCCGTCGGGCGCTTTTTTGGTCGATCCTGATTCAAGTTTTAATGCGCAAAAAAAAATCTCTGAGAACGAAATGATTGGATTTTCTTAAAGCCGGAAATATTTTCAAGCTGCCGAAGTAAAATCTACATAATACTTGCAATAGCATTGAAGAGCTGTTTTTAAAAATAGAAACATCACCTGCAGTATTGATAATTGTCGTGCCAATATTTTCTTTCAAGATAAACCACCTTCTTGTGTTGGTTCGATTAATCGTCAAAAAAAATCAAATGCACCAGTTCAGTCAGTCTTTCGTGAGATTCGTGTGTCAAAATCTTGACTAGGTAGAGTGTCTTTTTATTTATTAAAAAATGAGATAGCAGGACGATTAAAAAGAAAACGAAAATAAGAAAATACATGATGATGTTTTAAACATGTATAAATGTAGATGATCATCTTGGCACCACTTCCCCAAAACTTCAATTTAATACATTTTATTCCCGAACACCAAAACTTTCTAGGTGTGGATTTAGTTAAAAGCTCGCGATAAAAATGTTTAATAACGACAGAACTCAAACAGGCGTTTATCCATTCATTGAAAACCTATTCAATGTGACAGCTATATTAATGCAGCCCCGAAAATCCAAGCCAAACAAGGAAATAAATTTCAAAATGACGCCGTGATCATTTATTCAAAGTACATAAATTGAAATTGCCAGTTTTGTGCTTAGTTGACAATATAGGATATCGAATTCTGCATTTCCTTTTAGACATGTCTCTATACAAATTTATTAAAAACATCAAGGATATGGAAGTGAAAACTCATCAATATTTATATATGCTAAAAGCCTATTATAAAAATGTTTTTTCTGGTCAGATGAGAGCTACACTCGTGCTGTTCACTTTCTAGTTCTGCTCAAATATGTTTCCAGTCTGACCCTTCCTTCTGTGTTTAGATTCAATTGCTTCAATTCTCACCGAAATTTGCGTTTCGCTGAATTGAAGGATCAAACATCTTTTAAATCTAATACTTCTTTATATAAAATCATATCAGAAGACCATTAGTTCGTCTGGTCCTTATTGAGTTGAATTTAGTGTTAGCTCTGATGACTATGAATCCATATTTTCTGAACAATTTCGCACGTTTTCCAAGGACATTGACCGCCGCGTATGAACTTTATTCATTGAACATTCTTGAAACATCATGTTTTATATCCCATCTTGAAAAACAATTCAGCTGAATTTTATATAAATCAATCTAAAATCAATCTTCAAGATGAATCAAACAACTCTACCGAATTTTCATAGTGAAAATTCGTAAACGAGTGAATCGAAAATTTCTATTTAATCTAATAATTAATATGAAAAAAAGTGATCATACCAAATTTTGCTCTAAATTTTAAGGTTGATTGCCAATAACAAATATCCACTTTCAATATTCTTTCCAATCCTCTGTATACACACTTCAGTCAACAATTAAATGACAATCTACATCTACAATTAGTCAATGTAAAGTTTCGCACGATCACATCAAAAGTTCAAAGAAAAAAAAAATTGAAAAAAAGAAATTGGAATTGAATTGATATATAAATGTGTGCACAAAAAACAACAACAACAACTTACATAATGTACGAATTTTCGTTTGCAACTTATTTTATTTCGCATTCTCTCCCAAAATTTAGTTTAAATGTATGTATTGTATATATATCTAAAGAATCATATTTAATTTTAATAATTTTATCTCAGTCTAGTTAAATTCAATAAGTTTTAGTGAAATCGTATTTAGTTAAGCGCTGAGAGAGAAAGATGAAAATGCTGAAAACATTACAAAAAACAAACAAACAAACAAACAAACATTCATTTGAAAGAACATGAAATGCATGAAAATTAAACCAAGCAAATGCCTGTATATACTGTAAAGAGTTAGTTTAAGATGAAGCAGAATGAAATTTTGAATCAAACAAAAAGGAGAAGAAAACGAGAAAAGTGGAAAAACAGCCTTTTATACATGCCGAAGAATTTGTAACTAGATGATGAAAAATGGAGTTGATTAATGTTTAAAAAAAACTGAAACAAGAGCATTCAAAGTGCTATTGTTTGTATTTTGTTAAAATTTATTTAAATTAAAAATAGCAATTCAAACTATCGAAAACGTGGTATTTTTATTTTGTGCGTTAATGGTGAAAGTTTTTTACCAGTTGATTTGGTATCAAGGACATCGGATTTCATCGCAATGACAAACATGGAGATCTTTAAACTTTTCAGAACAAAGTTAGCAGCGTTACGAGGGTAGGGCAATTAGTCCTTAGAAAAAGATACACATTTACTTTTGGTATTTTTTTTATTTCTCATCCTAATCGCCTTTTAGATCAATACACTTTTTTCAATTTTTCCAAGCCATCAGAAAAATATGATTTCGATAGTCCTTTAAAAAAGGCATCTGTTTGGGCGATGACCTCTTCGTTCGACGTGAATCGTCTTTGGCCAGGCCATTTTTTCAAGTCTGCAAATAAAAAAATGTCACTGGGGTTCAAATCCGATGAATTCGGCGGATGTTACAGTAATTCGAACTTTAATTCCACAATTTTGGCCATCGAAACTGCGCAGGTATGCACTCGGGCATTGTCGTGATAAAATAGGTTCTTTTTTCTTTTTCAAATGTGGGCGTTTAAAAATAATACTCTCTAGTTATTATTTTTGCTTTTTCCAAGTAATGCTTGAAGATGCTTCCGCGTGTATCCCAAAAACCCGTGGCCATCTTCTTGCCAGTTGATTTCACCGATTTCGCGATCTTCGGAGCTCGTTCACTTTTAAAACCTTACTGCTTTGATTGCTGTTTCATCTCTGGCGTGTAGTAATGTATCCATGTTTTATCCACATTTATGTATTGACGCAGAAACTCCTCAGAATTACGACGAAAAAGCGCCAAATTAGCCTCTGAGTCGACTATACGATTACGTTTATTTTCCACTGAGAGCAAACGCGGCACCCATTTTGCCGAGATTTTTTTTAGACTCAATTTTTCGTGCAAAATTGAAAACACTGTACCTTGCGATATACCTGTGGCCTCAACTATTTTGCGCACTTCGATTTGCCGATCACTCGTGGATTTTTTTCAATAATTTCGGGAGTAGTCACTTCTACTGGACGTCCTGAACGATGTTCGTCTTTTGTTGATGTACGGCAGATTGGCACCCTGGGCGGTTTTGTATTGAGCACCACTATTTAAAATAAAACACCAAATACTAAACATGCTTACGAGACTTTATTTTACTAAAATATTCAATCACATTATCAAAATTGACTTCTCTTTGTCTTTCAATTGATAAAATCGAAAGATTGGTTTGCCGCGCTTGGCTGATTGTGGACCTTAAGTAAGATTTTATTAATTTTAACTTTGAAAAGCTTCTTTCACATGAAGCCACCGAAACACAAATTGTTAAAAAATCGAAGACATATCGCTAAATTTGGAACAGACTCAGAATAGCCCCATTTTAAAATGAATCTGAGAAATTCCAATGTAGTCCATTCAACCGCTTCTTGGGCAGAAATGTTGGCGGCTCTTCCAAATGACGCCCCAATCGCTGCAAGTTCATCGTAAATTTTTAACAGATTTGGAACCATTCCATGAAGATCTTCTGGTGATGTTACCAGCGTTTTACGCTGAATAACACTAAATGTAACCAGAATGAAATCCATTTTCCTGTAACGATACGATACTATCATTGCTCTCTGCATCTTTTCTGGTGATGAAAGTCCAGCATCTCGGGCCATTGCTCCAGGCATTCGTTTTCGAAATCTTCTCCTTCCTTTTTTCCTTCAATCGAGATGAAGTCCTCACATGTTTTGTTGCGTAGCAAATAGCCTTTTCCATAATTTGGTTGCATTGACTTTGAAGAAAATTTTTAAGCGTTTTAATTTTTATTACACACTTTTCCAATGATATCCCAGATGTTTGTATATACTTTTGTGTCTGATTAACTTCTTCTAGGACTTCACACCAAAAGGAAAGATAGCATAGAAAACTGAAATCACACAAAGCTGGTACGAGTGTTGGTGCTGCTGCTTCTCTTGTTTCGACGTTTTCTTTGCTGGTGCTGGGATCACACATCTCTTCGAATGTTGATACAAGCTTCTCAAAATTATTTTTCAGTGGTTTAACAACGTTATGATGAGCACTCCATATTGTCTCTGATAGTCGTTTAACAGACACGTCTACATTTTTAATTAATATTTCCCACCTATATGTGGATGATGAGGTACAAGAGTAGGTAGTTATTTATTAATATGTCTTTAAAGAGGGAGATTTTGTGCGCTTTCTTTGGATGTACGAGTGAGTTGTCGTTGTCACCCCTTGGTGCTTGGCACCCGGGGCGGACCGCCCCCTCCACCCGTAAGGACGCTGCTAAAAACTGTTGAATTCGTATTTGCAGCAAATTATCCCACCTTCTAACTATAGTGAATGCCACTTGTCGTTATTGCATCTGGCCCAACTCAAATATCTAACATTAAGCAACCTATAACATCAGCCGGAAGTTGAATCAGGATTGAAATGATTCCCTAATCAGATACCTGAATAAGAAATAGGAGTTTAATATGCCTTCATTTTAAAGTCGTAACATGCACAGTAATTGTCCATTAATAAAACAATTATCGCAGTAATCAACAGCTAATTTCGACGTTATTAAATCTTTGCAGATTTTCACTTTTCCTATGACCAATACCGTCCTGTTTTATTCACTCATGATGTTGCAATAAAAGATTATGGGATGCTCTTTCGAGATTTTGCAGCCGGTAACATTCTCTTTTGTGCAAACGAATTTAGTTTTTTATTGGTCGGATATTGATGCCAGTTTCGCATGCATTTTACACGCAATTGGCTGATCAATCCAATAGTAAAACTTGCGATTGCTCTTTTATCCAATAATCTGCGCCTGGAAAATTTCCATGAAGTTGTCTTCGCACTTTGTTTTACATTTTTTCCAATGGCTAAATCATTCTTTTCAAGCTGTAAAATCTTTATTATCTATTTTTTCGTAACTTACTCAGCTTTTTGACGCGAAAGGATTAGTGCTTCCGCTTCAAATGGGCATCTTCTTGTGAATCTGATAAACTAACATCCAGCTTGTGCATCCTTTTCTTTTAGGCTATGTATCTTCACTATGCAATAACGCAATTTCTGGACACACTTGTTGTTTTAAAGAATTTTCCAGAGAAATGGTTGCTTAATTCCACGGTTCCGTGTAGTCTTTTTCGAATCATTTGAGAAATGACATCGGACTTTGGCAGAGTTTCTATTTCATCCTTTACATTTAAATCGCAACGGTTGGTCATCTGGACACCACAGATAATGGATGACTCTTCACCATCAAATCACCTTAGATTAGAATAAACGTAAAAAGTCGAACAGGTAACAACTGAAAGAAACAAGCCACGTGGTGCGACCCTTGATGTCCACACGGTCAACTTCCCAGTAATATCTACATAAATATTAAAAATATTAAACACACAAATATTTATGAAAATAATACTACTTTGAAACATAATAAGAGGTGCTCATAACAGTAATTGAAATGAGTTAATATCAATAATATCACCTACTGGAGCGTCCATTGATTACGTAAGGCTTTTGGTGGATGGTGGGGGGGGGTGGATTGGTTTGATTGAATATTCACGCGAATCAATCGGAGGGGGCAGGCTACAAAGCCTTTTTTTACGTTATTTGTTATTTTCATATCGATGCTTGAAGGACAAAAGAGCGCTAGCAAATATGAATGCATTTTTTGTTATTACGCCCACTGAAGAGATTTTCTCGCGAGGTGGTCATTTTAAATAATTTTGTTCAAGATTGCCATGACTTCGGCATGATCACTAAATTGGTTTTCCCCCCAGAATTTTACATCAATGAAACTAATGATCATTTCTTATTTTCAGTTGGTCTTGAAATACATTGAATATGCAGTCAATAATCAGTTCAATTGCATTTAAAAAGTAAATTTTTTTACACATAATGATGGAGGAAATAATTGAAATCTTGCGATTACTAAAGAATCAATCTACTTAAAACTACAATTTTTTATTTGATAAAACCTTTTTGAAGCATATGATCTTGCAAAGTATTCAAAGCGTTGATTACCGCAAATGCAAATTTGATTGAAATTTTGTTGGTTTTCACCATTTAAGCAGTTTTTTTATTAAAATTAAAACTCTGAAAATTATTCAAAATCAGCTCGAATTATGCAAATATTATAAAACTTTGATTGAAGCTCTACAACAAAGTATTTAGAATAAAAGAAAGAAATTCGAATGAACCCTGTTTACATGTTAACTTTGAATGATTTTTATTTTTAATTTAGTTTTTTTTTCGGAATCAAAAACTGTAAAGTTTTGCTGCTTTGTCTTCGAAAACTGATAGGAATATATAAATTTTATAAACATTTATTATTGAGCTGTGCAAATCAGGTAAAAAAATTATTTTTTATGAAAGAAATCCTAATTTTTCGCATTTTCTTTTATTAAATGAAAAAAACGGCTAAAACGATTTTTTTATAAAGTTAAAAACATCACAATAATGTTAGTACATGTCGATTGACACCTTAATGATTCAAATATCATATTTGGTTCGTGAGATATATTGAATGATAAAAATGATCTTGAAAATCATGATGACTTCTAATGATTTTTTATTTTTAATTTAATTTTTTACGTAATTATGAGAAAAAATTTTACTGGTTTTTTTACAACAACTGTTTGGAGTATATAAATTTTATAAACATTGATTACTGTCTTTTGTAAATTAGATTAAAAACTTATTGTTTATGGAAAAAAACCTAATTTTTTGCACTTTTTTAATAAATTAAAAAAAACGGTTCCAACGATTTTTTTAAATTTGATAGAATCACACAAATGTTAATAGGTGTCGATTGACAACTTAACGATGCAAATCCTATGTGAGATATAATGCATGACAGAAATGACCTTCAAAGGGTGAAAACAGCAACCGCCCCCCCCCCCCCCCCAACCAAAATGTCTCAAAAAATAATCAGCTCTTAAAATTGCGAAGCCGCTTCGATGGAGACCTGAACGAAGTCGATACGACTTTATTTACGTGAGTTATGCTCGTAGAAAAAACTGTCCACGAACGTACGTACGTACGTACACACACACACACATACATACTTCTTTCTAAAAACACTTTATATATACTTTAAAGACCTTAAAACGTAAAATCTTGAAAATTTTAATTTCGATTTTCGAGGCGATTACAAGAACTTCCCATATACTGGGAAGTTAAAAATGCCAGCCGAATCAGGATAATGAACACATTTTCGAACAAGGCGCATTATAAAAATAAGCGAATTTCGATAACAATAATCCATCGAAATTTTGTGGGAGAGAATGGGAATGGACTGTTACTATAACATTAACCGCCGTAACAATAAGCAGCTTTCACTGAAAAGCAAATGTTTTTTTCCCGAAAAGTTCTACGTTTTTCAGATATTTGAAAAATGCTGATTTTGCTTGTCTTAGCCTCGAGTAACTCTTACATTTTATTTAAAATCCTAATAATGACCGGGGTATGCAAATATTTAGCCGATTAAATTTTTCTAGCATGAAAATTGTCGTGTATTGGATGGATCGGTAAAATCATTTTCAGGATGTAGAAAGGAATAAATATCTACGTTAAATTTGGAGGGTTTCTAAGAGTGGTTAAAAACGTGTTAGCAACAGAAAAAACACCGAAGTAGTTCCTATTTTTCAAGTCAGATGACTTTCATTGGATCATATGAGGTTCACATGAAAGCAATTAAACGTAACCACACAATTCACTTTAAGTGCTAATAATAAAAGTACCTACTTATTAGTAGTAAGATAGTCATGTAACCGATCGGAGTGTGCGAAAATGTTTTGTTATAACTACACAAGCCAACAACCTCTACCATATGAACTGAGCTCAGTATCTTGAAGGGAAATTTACTTAGAAAAATCGTTTCAACGGTGATTTAATCAGCTGTCTTCTATGGAATTTTCATCTGGGACTACAATTTGCGATTGAAGCGGAAAGCGTACTCGTAACATAATACTCTACATTTGCGCACGGTCCAAAAAAATCCTTTCCAATTTATTACCATAGCATTCATGCGCAAGCAACCTATCATGTTAATGATCAATCTAAACAATTATGCAATTTATTATGCCTCTTCAAAATCTAACTGAAATTAAATGCCGGTGTACATTACCTACTTACACCTCAGCTGAGCGCGTTGTGTCTGGTCTGCGGAAGCACTTATAGGCAAAAAATGCACAAACTCCGCCATAATATTAAGAGAAAGTCGTTTCCTCATTAGCCAGCTCTTGAGCAGCTCTACAAGCTGCATTCGCGTGCAAAATGTATCTGAAGATGGATTTGTTCGGACTGAAAGATCGCGAATGAAGAAATAGCTGGGATATGCTTGAAACAAGCTCCGGTATGAGCGCCAGTCGAGCGGCTAGCTACATTTTATGTCCCGGAGGAGGTGTTGAAGCAACCACGATCTATGATGGATGGTTTGGGTCTCGCGAATAGGAGAAGACAATTCTACTGGAAAAGCCAAGATTCAAAAAGTATCGGCATCAAACCGAACACGGTGGCTGGAACTATTGTGGTGGGAAACTTGAAGAGATGCTGGTATCTATGTCCAAAAGATATTGTACACACCTATGATATTCCTCAACGGTCAGTTAAAGACGGACTTTACAACGAAACGCTTGTTGCTTTAAAAAAATTAAAGAGTGTCTAACGGTTTTATTAAAAAAGTGATACAATTTGTGTTTTGAATCGATAATCGGGCTCGTGTGTACTATAAAATGATTTTCAGCAGACAAGTGAAAATTTCGCTGGTCCTGATCGTGTTTGATTGGATTCATATTGGATGTCAATCGAGAGGTAAATTTATTACTTGCCTCTCTTGCAAATCGATAAAAACTATACGGAATATCACTGCATTAAATTAGCTACATTACTTTAAATTTGATTTGCATTACAATAACTTATGATTATTCTAAATTTCCAACTGTTTTTTTGGTAATTTAATAATTACGGTATAAAGTTTCAAAAATGAGGAACCAGAAGTCCATGCTGGTTTCCCAGAAATTTGAGTAGAGTTATATTATCTCCATCATCATCTTATCTCCACCATTATCGTCATCATCATCACATCATAGATTCTTATAGTTCATTTACGTTGCCCCAAAAACACGTACTTACCATTGATGCATTTTGAAACACCTCGCACCGTTTATATTACATCGAGATGGTTTTGATTGTCAGATACATATGTTCGACGCTGTTATGAATGAAGATAATCTCTGGAATATGTTTATTCCCCTTGAAAACCAAAGGAAAATTCGGTGAAAGTAAATTTGAAGCAGTTCTTTGCATTCGCGCCTGTTTGAATGGTATTTATTTTTCTTGCAGTGGACACACTCTTGTTAAGAGCACTGAATTTTCTAGACATACAGTGTCAAACAGAGTTTTGAATTCTAAAATATCAACTAGCGACATCTTCTGCATGTTTTACTATTGATTAGTAGCTTGTTTTGTTCCGTAATCTTGTCCAAATGACGTTCCGAAGTTAATTTGAAAATGTATGGAAAAGTGCGTGATTTTTTGATCTCGTTAATGCTCAAAATCACGAATGGTGCTGTGTAGTTTTGTGGTAGTGTAAATAGGCCATTAGTTTCTCGTTTGAACAGCAATGGTCTCAAATTAGTATATCCTAGAAGCAATGAATGACTTTTTCTTGGTCTATCTTGGTTTTACCTTCCACTATTATCTATGATATTTTGATCATTAGCAAAGGGGAAATTATTTCCTAATGTTTAATCAGAAATTGTGTTGGTCAATTTTAGTACGACAGACTTCAGATTTGTTGAGCTTCTTGGAAGTAGAGGCTGAAAGGAAGACATGTACGAGCATATTCGCCGCCACGGCGGGATAACCATTTAGTTTGAATTGTGTTGATAATCCGTCTTATTTCAACGAATTTTAATTTTTTTCTTGAGTGATACCATCCTTCCATGGCATCCTGTACAGTTCCCCGGTTCGTCTAGTTCTTCAATCGGGCCTGGCTAGAAGTATGGGTTAAGTAAAAATTAACGCACTAAAAGTGAACCTGGAGAAAGTAGAAGCTTCACGTCCCCAAAACGAGAGCCCAATTTGTGTCTCCGTCTCTTCAAATAGTACCTTGAATGCTTCAGTAGACACTCATTTTCAATTGATAATTTTCAAAATACAAGGTTTTTAGATTAAGTCTCATGAATGGTATTCCAACGATAATATCATCAAATTTTACCAATCCTATATTGTCAGAGCATCCCTACGAAACAATCGATCACGAAATGGATATCTACCATGATATTGAAAGAGCCCTCTATTTCGACGGTAGCAGATCCGAACGACGTAAATTTATCGCCAAAACATTTGATTTAAAGGATCCCAATCCGTCGTATACATTCGTTCTGCCAGACGAAGGATATCGACGTCTCATTATGAAAAGGACAGATTTCCAACGACCCGTCTTCCCTAACATGACTCGAATGAATGTGAAATTGGGTCGAATGGCTGCACGGCAATCCTTTGAAAGGGAGCAAAGTGGACGTAGTCCTGTACGCGTGAATCGGCTAACGGCTGGATCGCCGGGTAATCCATTCAGCAATGGCGAAGATGTGGCATTGCAAAATGTTCAAACTGAACGTGCATTTATTGAATACATGCAAGGATTGAACGAGAGAGCTGAAGAATATTTCGAGAGAATTAATTCGAAAGGGCACCGGAAACGAAGCAAAAAGAGTCACCGAATTAAGGACGAAAGTTCTGAGGAAGTTCATCGTGCACTGCAAAGTTCAGACGAATATTCGGAATGGGAGGATTTTGGGCTCACCGGGTGGAGTGGCGAAATTATTGCACCTAGCAATCTGAGGAAGGAAACTTCAAATGAGAAGTAAGTTTGCCATTCTTTTAAAAGCTAAATCATCTGAATCTCTATTGTAGACTTCGTGAAAGCGATTTGGAATTACTTCGAACAGATCTAAAAGGAGCTTCATCGGAGGAAACTGAACAAGCTTTGGCTCCACTTGAATGGAATTTCCTGGATGAATCGTATGTGGGTGAACCTTGGGATTTGCCGGGTAAAGTTCGTCATAAAGGTGTGCCCGAATTCGAGCAGTTGAAGGAAAAGTACGGTTCTATGCTGGATGTTTTGGATGAGCCTACGAGCCCGAGGTGGCCGATTGTGAGACCGCGGAGCGCTCATAAAAATCAGGATGTCTACATCGCCCGAGCCAATGATCCTTTTGGATATTCGACCAAGTGGGAATTTAGGCAAGTTTTGAGTGACTTGAATGTTATTTGCAGGCTTTGTGGTTACAATTCTGACTAGAAAATGTGTTGTGTTTGAGTCAGGCCATTGAAATTGAAAGATGGATTGTTTCTTTTTGAAATTGTGCGCAAAATATTGACTGTTTATAGGGGCTGTGGCATGTTGTTCCATTCTGATAGAACCACAGATCGTCCCAATCCAAATTGTTTCGTAGTTACCACAATTAATTAGCACGCAAGGAAGATTAGAGGAATTGGTGTTAAACAAAATTATCGTAACCCAATTCGAAAGTGTATGTAGTTGTGCCTACAAATACAACCAAAGCAATCAAAAGCATGGAACAATTTTTTTTGGAGTGGAGGGAGAATTTGAATATTTTTATTTGATAAGCTAACACTGAGCTGTTAACCACTATGAAGAAAAAGATTTCATTAAATTTTGATATTTAAAAAGCGTGCTACACCACAAGCTTCAATAGCTAGATTTTTTCATTATGAACCTAATTTTTTTCTACTTTTATCATTGATGTCGATGTTGGTTCTTCAAATGAGTGTTTAAGATCAAATCAATCGTAATAGATTCTAGGAGGCTGTGAATAGGGAAGTTATATTGATTACTTTATCATTTGCTATTCATGACCAAAAGCTTACTTGCAAAACTAAACATAACGTGTTTTGTTCAAGATTTTACATTTATTAAACAAGCATGAATTTATTAAACGTACATAAATAAAACAAACCTTTAAAAGATAATGACGATAATCTTGAACACTTCTTCTTTTCTATACGCCCATGTTTCTGTAATAGAATGCAACTTCGTCGATTATTATAGAGAAGTTCGTCTGAATGAATAAATTTCCAGAATTTATGAAGAACTCTTCACTTCACTAATATGTTTTGTTTTCTATGAGTGTTTTCAAGTAGTTCGGAAAAAATAAAGTAAAAGAAAATTTCAAATGGTCTAAATCGCATAGTATGTGCTGAACTAAAGGCCTTTGGAACCGGACTTAAGTAGGAGTGGCTTCCACGGAGTTACGGTTTGGGTGCTTAAAATACTATTATTTTCAAGTAGAAGTTAAAAAATAATTCAATGAAAATAGTTGTGTGTGTTTAAACTTAATAAACTTTAACATTGCCAGTGAACGGAAATGTAATCAATCTATTTTTAGCAATCGATTAAGAACTATAAATTTTCACAAATGAGCATTTAATTCACTTTAGTATATATTTTTTTATCTAAGTTGCACAAAAATATGGTGAACAAATTCATAAAAACATTTACGTTTTGATTGAAAAAAGTTTAATTTAATTTTAAAATTCACATTTTGTTAGAAATATCGGCAGTAACCAATGAAAATATATTACTGTCAGCCGTCTTTGAGTGGTCATTATTGTATATAACCATTGTGCACTCCATCCTCGAGAAAGTTCACGCGTTTTTCATTTACGAAGTTAAGGTACCAGTCCACTTTAGAAGGCGAAAAAAGACCATTTTTAATGAATTTGTTTCGCAAAAACTTCATTATCTTTTCTGAATCTGAATTTTTTTTAGAGTATTATTTCATATTTGAATAATACAAAAAAATATATTCTTTATTTATCATTCTCTTTTATAGAGGGCGCTGAAATTAAGTTCTGAAAAAATCGTTACTTAACGGCAGAGAGTAATCTATGGATTGATAGATCTGAAACAAAAAAATTTAACGACACTTTCAAAAGCAAGGTCTCTTACACCGTAATCCAACACCATTTTCAAAAAAAAATCAGTTAAAAATATTGGGGGACTTTTGAAAAAAAATATGTCAAAAATCGACCATTTTTAACGCCAAAATTTTTCTTCTTTAATTTTTTGATCATATTTCTGTATATTACGGTGTAGTATTCTCTAACAAATAAAACGCATTAAAGTTTTTGAAAATCGGTTCGGTAGATTCGGAGTTTATCTCCAAAACATGTTAAAAAACGTTGTTTTGCGAAAAACGCGTTTAAATTTTTTGTTCCATTTTGCTGATAAATATTTTTTGAAAAATGAAAAATTAGACGTGCTTTTGAAAACCCACGCAATTGATATGTAAAAGTCTAAATAAGCACTAAGCATGTGTAAAAGAGAAACGGGTATTTTAGAGAAGGGGAATGAAAGAGAGACTACGCGGCCGACAGCTGATCGAACATCTGCAAAGAGCCGAAAACGCGCACACACTCAAAGTCGCTATTTATATATTAAACTTTCGAATTTCGAAAAGATCTTTCTGGAGGTCTTTTTTGAAGTTCTAAGGAGTCGAAAAATTCAAAAAAAAAATCCATTTTTTGAAATTTATAAAGTGGACTAGTACCTTAATTTAAAAGATTGGCTTGCAATCACTTATTTATCACTACACGCGCAAACCGAATTGTTTTTGCACTGAAAAACACTAGAAAAATGGAAAAATAGCACCATTTAAATTTTCTTGCAATTATTTACTTTATTTTGGAAATTCAAGTTGCACAGAGTGTGAGGAAAAGAAAAAAAATGTTTTCACCTCACTCACATATATTTTGTTTACTCTAATTGTAGGAGCCATCCATATGTTTCGTAACGTAATTTTTAGAGTATTTGAACTCCCCCTCCCCCATGTAACACTTAGTAACATTTTCAAAGACACCAGCCCCCCCCCATTTAATACGTAACGAATGCATCTAACCCCGTTAGACTTTTAAATATTTTAAACACAAACTATAGCAATGTATCTAAATTTTGTTTATCGCGCCTACCGTCTGCTGACACCCAATTATAAATTTTGTTACATACCCATTTGCTAGAGCCCCTCCCTTCCACCATGTAACACTCAGTAATATTTTCAAATACCTCCACTCCCCTCCCCCTTGGTGTGTTACGTAATATATCGATGGCCCTTACTTCAATGGAAATTAGCTAGCGTGTCTCTGCAGCGTTCTTCGTTTGTCATAGCTACCATCTTTATTTCAGAAAAAATAGGGACCAATGATTTCATGACTCCAAAATCTAGTTCAAAATGTTATTCTTCTCTGCAGTTCTGTTTATTGACATAGCCTTCAAGATGGAAATGAGCTTCAGACGAAACTTTGTAAATCATACTTCCCAACGTTGACACTACATGTCTGCCAAATACGTCAATTAGGTCACTATTGCCAATGTCCAAATTACTCGCACTCCAAAAAGAAACTAATAAATAGCTCAATGTATGATGTTTTTGTGATCCACGTAAGCATTGCATAATCGACTTGATATTTTGGATATCATGAGTTGTTTGTATATTTACAATGATTCCGGGAACCCTTTTATATCAAACAGATCTAGGATTGCTCAACTATTTTTTATTACTTCAGATCTCGCCGCAATACGACCAGTTCCCGACAAAAGCGAGGCATTAGCGAGCTATACTCCATGTTGAAATGTGCAACTGGGTGCGATCCGCTCATACTGAAAGGCTATGGATGCTACTGTGGATTCCTGGGAGCAGGCAGTCCAGCTGACGGGATCGATCGATGTTGCCAAGCCCATGATCAATGTTACGGACGAACAAATTGCCCGCGATATTTGCAGTACTTCATTCCGTATGTGTGGAAGTGCTACAACGGGCGACCGTTATGCGCCGTTGAAAATGGCGAGTGGGGCCATTGTGCCACGCAAATGTGCAAATGCGATTTAGCCTTGTCGGCGTGCGCTCGAAGATATCGATGTCCCAGACGACGACAAATTTGCCATTCGAATGGGGCGCGTATGTTCCAGAATTATTTAAAGATCATTTAAATATGTCTCAGTTAAGTGACTGCCTTTCTTTGTTATGTTGTATTTAAAATTGTTATAAATTATGATTATTAGAAACTCACAAGTCTTTAAATTCAGCTGTTAATACGTTCACAACAAATCCAAAATTAGTTTAATGTTAAATAATGTATAGCGATCATCGGAGTCGCTGATCAAATTTGTATTCATGCTGTATTCATTCGAACGGTCACAATATTTCTTCGCAAGGGGCACAACTTACTGTATTCTTGCTTGACTAATAAACAGCGATAATCGCCATCTTTTCAGCATTTTTTTCAAAAACAAAATATCTTAAAATCGTTTCAACTTATCGATCTGTTAACTCAAATGTGATCGTCTTTTCCACATTTTTTCCGCGTTGTTTTTTAAAAACATGTTTGTCATCTCGAGAAAATGAATACACGAAATACTTCACTCTTATATCAACTTTATTGCTAGCCACTATGTCTAATCCTTACAACTCACCACTACGGCAAACGACTACTTTTCCTTGCGCGATTCTTCAAAATGTTCGTGCTACTTCGATGCTCCAATTCCTTCTTCGTATTCTCGACCAAACTGTCGATCGACATCGCAAAATCCGCAATCATTTCCCTAGCCATTGCGAACGCGCTGTTGTCCTTGCTGTAGTACATCATTGCGTTGTGGAGCATCAGCAGGAGATCACGTTGAAATTCGGCGGTTGTCCTTATCAGGCCACACTCGATGTTTTGTTTGATTGTTTGCAAGTCCATTGGCCGCAAAATGATTTGTCGGTAGTACGAGGCGGAGTCGTCCGATATTGAGCGCAGGAACATCGAAGCGTACTTATGACTGCATATTCTATTGTAGACAGAGAGAACGGACTTTTTCCACACCTTATACTCCCTGTCGTCGCTCGATGCTGGCGAGCTGGGAATACTATCGATATTGGGTGTCGAAGAATTGCGTCTTCGCGTTCTAGGGATGGAATCGGACGTCTCGTCGTCCACTAAAGGGCTCTCCGAACCATCACGCTCCTTCAGTTTTCGGAGGCTGATGCTCAGACGATTTTCGTCGATGTCCTCCAGGCGACGTTCAACCGGGTCGGGTTTCCTTCTAGAATAGTCTCTTTTAGTTTTTCCTATCTTATCTTCTTTTATCACCTCCATTGTGGAGTCTTCGTCCGTGTCAATGATTGTTATCGTTGTGGTGTGCTCAGACATGTGTTCTGATGTGGTTTCGGTGGCACTTTCCTGCGCACCTTCCCGTTCCGCCTCGGTATTATACTTTTCATACTTTTCTTGCGCGTTGTCCTTCTTCTCGGGACTGTTGTGCTCTTTCTTACTGGGCGAGCTCAATGAAACACCACTCTGCTCTGATTCTCGTCTCGCGGATTCGGCACTGCTTTCAATTGGTGCGCTGTAATCTTGCTTAGGTTCAGGATAAACTGTTGGCATTGTTGTGATTACAACCCTAGCGTTGCCGATTGCCGCTGATATTTTCTCGTTCTCTTCGCTGCTGGGTTGGTCCTCTGCCTCAATTATTTGAACATCGTTGGAGTCATTATCACTTGTGCTTGAAATTTTCTCAGCCTCCGTCTTTTTCGTTTCGAAGACGAGCTTTTCCGGCTCTTTTCTCACGTCGAGTTCCATCTCAGGCGGTTGTAAACTTTCGCCTGAGCTGTCCTCTATCTTGGGATTAGCTTTTACGTCTATAGTGGTTTCGGTGGCTTCTTTCACTTTATCTGCCGCTTCGCAGGAAGCAATCGAGTCCGACATGTTTTTTGAATTCCCTAATTCAGGTTTGGTTTGTTCATCCGTTTTCTTGTCCTTTTGGCTCGCGTCCTCTTGCTCGTCAATCAACGACTCCACGTTCTCAAGAATGGATTCCGCCTCGAGCAACTCTGAATTCAGAATGATGCCGTTGTTGTTGGTGAGTATTTCCTCGATGTCGTCCATATTTTCCGGAAGCAGCTCCTTGATGACCTTCATTAGGTCTTCTTCCTTGTTGGGCGAGCAGCTGCCGTCTTCAGTTTCCATCGGTTCCGGTTGGCTTGCACTGCTTTCGGGTTTAACTTCCTCCATTGCTTGCTCGGTGACGGGCGTTTTGCTCAAGTTCTTGCTTTCGAGGAGCATGGACAACGTTGGAGCGGCCTTGGAGGGGCTTTGCAGTATCTGAAAAGGAAATATTGTGTGTAAAAAGCGCACATCCAACGGAACATTCAATATAACGCTTGCAGACAGTTTCAAAGGACGAAAAATAATGGATACGATCTAAGGAGAGGTTCAATACCTGAGGGGCAGTTTCACTGGGAACTGGTCCAGTCAGGGGTTGGTTCTGTATCAGTTGAAAAGTTTGCCCGGCGTTGCTGGCGTTCATGGAGAGCACGGAGCTCGGGTTTCCCGTGAGCAAGTTGGTGATAGTCGGGGCAGTTACTCTGATGCTGGTTGGCGAGTTCGAGGCGGTCGGAGTCGTGGCTGGCGACTTCAGCAACGACGTCAGCAACGGCGACGAGCCCGGCTTCGAGCTGGCCTCGTCTGTCTCTACATCCTCCGCCTTCACGATCAGGCTAAGCTGAGCCGGTTTCGAGTGCGCACCGCCAACCGGCTGGAACAGATTCATCCTTGCCGCCTTCTGCATCTCAGCTTTCCGCTCCTCGCGCTCCTTCAGCCACTGCTCGTGCTTTTTCTTTTCCACGAGCTTCTGCTCCGTCTCCAGCTCAATTTGCGCCCACATTTCGCGGAGCTGCTCGTCGGCATTAGCATTTTGAATCGCCAGTATTTCCTCTCGTAGTTTCGCATACTCGTCCTGTTCCGTTTGGATCACGGCCTTCAGCTCGGTGACCCGATCTTGGGTTAGCTTCCGCAGAATCGATTCAGTGGGGGTCTCGGCGGCACTTGGCGTGTCCCGCTCGTTGGCGGTTCGCTTCTTTCGTTTGGGCGTCTCAACGTTTTCCAGAAGCTCACCGTACTGAACGGCACAGGATTTTTGTGAGAACCAATCGGCAGGACGATTTGCACCGCACAGTACTTTCAAGGATCGGCTGACTGACATCCAGTTCTGGTCGCCGCTGCACGATACCGCGGACGCCAAACATAATTGTTCACGCGTCGTCCACTTGTCTAAGGCAATCCTTTTCAGCTGAAGTCTTTCCTGTATGGACGTCATTACTTTTAATTGATAAGTCCGGGGAACTGAAAAACAAATGTTACGAATCGACGAATATTTGACAGTTCTTGAAAAAGCCAATAGACAATTCTTTCGCGCAGTTGTTTGTTGTTACAGCGGCTGCGAAAGATTCAAACATTTTGAGTATTATATTTATTCTAATTATTTTGTTTGTTAAATTAACTTAAGTATTTTTGATGGGAAATGAAAGTAATAGGTCAATAAGTGCCAAATAATGCTTCCCAGAATAGAGCATGTTATTTTAAGGACGATATTTTAGGGGCGCAATTGTTTCAAAACATCGGGAGTGTATTTCAGGATAGCTCGTAGTTAGGTTCAAATCTGCTGTATAATATCAGAAGCACATATTTTAATTATTGTCTGCTTAAAACAAAACGCATGGTCAGACAAGGGCGGCTGTTATGGTTACCGCCCCTACAATATTCACCTTCTATAGTCGGCAGCACGGAACAATAATGTCAAACGAGAACGAACTGTCCGATTTTTGACATTACAATTGAGCCATTGTTGGCAGTACACTTTCGAGCAGAGATGACATTTGTGCCGGAGCGCAGAAGAAAACAATTTCAGGCGATGTTGTAAACTACAATTGTTTCGGCATTAATTATCACAATATAGTATTCGCTTGATAGCAATGCTACCGTCTACTGGCCTGTTCAAAGCGATAGTCTGCCCTTATTTCGAGAATGAAGGCTGCTCGCGGCCGTACTGTCATTTTAAGCACGCAAGAAAGGGTAAAGTGAAATTGAGTGCCGTTTGTCAGATCGTAAATATTATTGTTCTATCCTCGGCTAGATGATGATAGCTCGCAAACGAAACCCGCCACTTACATCCCAACGCCAACCCCAGCTCCCACGCTCCTGACGCTGACGGAGCCCGTGACGAAGAAAGTGAAATTGGAGTACGTGCCCACCTATCCCACGATAAACGATGCCCCTCCAAAGTGTGATTACGTTTCGGATAGCCTTGACGCGCCTGTGTACATACCTTGGAACTCGATTTCAGCGACCGCGGATCCTTCGGATGACGAAATCAACAAGGACTCCGATGAAATAGTCCTCTCACCCGGTTTACCCGAATCGACCGTAGCGGCGCGCGTCGAAGCAGAATCTCCAAAACATGTTGTTTCGTCGGAGGTCATAACAATTTCCGACGGCGAGGACAGTAATGATTATGCCGAAGAATCCTTAGATGCGGAGGAGACCAATAGGGAGCCGATCGTAGTGAAAGAAGAACCACAGGAAAAGGTCAGCAACGGCGTCAAGGAGAGTCCTCCAAAACAGTCAGCCCAAACAAAGAACAAAGATCGGAAACAAAGCTCCTCACGATCGCATTCGTCTAGTCATAAGTCAAGTCACCGCCGCTCGCGGTCCTCTTCTTCAAGACACAAAAGCTCCCGTGACCGGGAAAAGTCTGGAAGTAGCAGAGACAAGGACAGAGACAGGGAAAGAAAGAAATCTAGAGATCACGAAAAGGATCGTCACACGTCCAAATCCAGCTCGCATAAAACCAACTCAAAGTCGTCACAAAACAGTTCACGAAGCGAAAGCACGAACAAATCAACACATAGTAAAACATCCTCGAAGAGCACATCAACCAAATCGAAATCCACATCATCTTCACATCGTAAGCGTTCACGGTCAAAAGAACGAACGTCCTCGTCGTCCAAGACCTCCGAATCCATAAAGAAAAAGGAAACAAAGCTTGGTGAGGTGAACGCCTCGCTCGGATACGCCACGACTAGCGACGAAGAAGAGGAGGACATTATGGCCCAGTGTAAAATGATATACGAGGAGTATACGTCGCAAACTGAGGGCGATCCGCAAGACAAGCAATCGCCGCAAGACCCAGCTGCTCCTCGGCTAGAGGAAAATACGTACGAGGATGCCAGAGAGCGCAAGAAGTGGTTGGCCCACGACAAGTCCGTTGATGCGAAGCCCCTTATTGAGCAACCAGCGAAAAAACCCAATCACGTGCAGAATGCCATGCATGTTAGTATACACTCGTTTCGAATTGTGTGGCAAGAAAATTAATCGTTAACTTTTCACAGTCGATCTTTCGGAGACAAGAAATGGTCTGGCAGCAACAGCACGCAGCTGCCGCAGCCAAACTCGCCGAAGAAAAGAAACTAGCAGAGCTCAAAGCCAAAGAGGAAAGCAATCTTACGCCTTTGATTCCGAGGAACTACCTGCAGCAGCCAAAGATTCCAGGTAAGGTAACTTCCGACCACACGACGCATTGTCTGAATAGTCAATGTTCCAGTTCGACCAGCCACCAATGTTCTCGCAATTGAACGTGCGAAAAGGAAGATCGACGAACTGCGAGCCCTGAAGCAAGTGACGCCGGTTAGGACGGCATCGAAAGTAGTGGGGCGCATTGCACACGACAAAGCCGAAGACAAAATTGAGCAAGCACTACCGGCGCCGCCCGTCTTAGAGGCGAACTCATCAAAAATTTCATATAATATAAGGACGCAATACTACAACCTGATGGTGAAACACTGTTTGAATATTTATACGACATGCGAGGATGCTTGGGAGCGGGTGAGTAGCTAAAAGCGGAGTCTATTTAGTTTATAGATTGTTTTTAAGCTAAGCATTTGATGGTCGGACACGGTGTTTGTAATGCATTTGAATGCTTCAATGCCGATGTCTTTCCCATGAATGATTTTACATGTCTGCTTTACGTTTTGCTCTACTGGATGAAACAGCCATGAAAGAAATGTAAGGACATTTTTCCACTTCTCAACATTGGGCGGTGGAAATCTTCAAAAAATTAGACCAATAAAAAAGAATATTACATACATGCAAACTGAAAAAAGTCATAGACGAAACAAAACATCTAATTGAAAATAGAAAATCGAAAAACTTTCAGGTTTTAAATTTTTAGCCACAAAAATTAAACCTATAAGGACGAGAAATGACACATGAATGACTGGAAAAGTGATTCAGTTTTCGAGGAAAAAGCGAACAGCTTTTAAAGCACTAAAAAAAGATCCAACAAATATAATGAAACAAACGGACTATCAAATTATAAAAAACGAATGCAACAATACGATTAAAAATGCAAAGGAAAACTACAATTCGAGAAAACTTGAGAAAGGTTCTAACAATCAGCGTGATTTTTGGAACTTAGTAGATAAAGTTTTTAGAAAGGCAGACACCAACACTAGCAAAAAACCAGGATATAAAGGCAATGAATTTCATGGGCGAAAATTTCAAAGATCCAGTAAAAATCTCAAATATTTTAAACGATCATTTCATATCAATAGGACAGAAAATTGTATCAGAACTCCCTAAAAACGACTCAGCATGCCAACACGTGTCACCCATGTGCTCTTTTCACTTAAGGCTGACATCTAGAAAAGAAGTCATTGATGTTATTGATTCTCTGAAAAAACACCGCGCCGGGTCCTGATGGTATATGCGTTGATGATATCAAAATAATCAAAGAGAATATCGTAGATGTGCTGGTTACTCTAGCAAATATAAGCTTCAAGAGTGGAGAATTTCCGAAGTATCTAAAAAAACGCCCCATATTTAAAGGAGGACTAGAAACTGACCCGAATAGTTTCCGATCAATAACATTGTTTAACTCATTGAGCAAAATTATGGAAAAAGTAACAGCTTCGCGAATCAAAGAGCACTTAATGCAGAATAGGGTTTTAGATAGACATCAGTTTAGCTTTCAGGAAGGTAAAGGAACAACAGACGCGATTGTAGACGTGATGAGACATATCAATACACAACTGGGTCAGGGTAGTTACGTTGCTGCAGTTTTTATCGATCTAAAAAAGCTTTTGATGCGGTAGTGCATGATACAATATATCGATAAGCAAACTTGGGAACTTGGGAATTGTTGGTATGCCAAGAGAACATATACGTACGTACCAGACAGAAAGACTTCAAAAGACTGAAATTGGAAACGTGAACAGTAAAATCGCGCAGATTACTATTGGCGTACCGCAGGGATCAATACTAGGACCGATTCTTTTCCTGTCGTATACAAACAACTTGGTGACTTCAGGAATTGACGGGAAAGTTGTGATGTACGCTGACGATACGATACTGATTCACTAAGGTAAAAATGCAGCTGACTTATCGGGTTGTTCGATAATTAATGTCGTTTTTTGTATGTTTTTCAAAGTGAATTTATTTATATTAACAACACACATTAATCAATGATATATTGACCATTTTGTTGGATGACCTTTTGCCATCTTTCGGTAAGTTGAAAAATTCCACGTTCGGAGAAGCCTTGGTTTTTAGAAGCGAAGAACTGGTCCAACTCATTTTTAACAGCATGATCGGAATCGAAAGTTTTACCATTCAAATTATTTTGAAGGAAGCGAAACAAATGATAGTCTGATGGTGCCAAGTCCGGGCTATAGGGTGGATGTGACATCAGTTCCCAATTGAGCTCCATTAATTTTTGACGGGCTATCAAAAAGGTGTGGATTGTGGCGTTATCATGATGGAACATCACGCTTTTGCGATTGGCCAGTTCAGGGCGTTTTTTCTTGATTTCTTCGTTCAATTTGGATAGTCGAAGACAGTAGACATTCGAATCAATAGTTCGGTTTCTTGGAAACTGCTCAAAGTAGACTATACCCTTGTAATCTCATCACACAGAAAGCATAATCTTCTTTTGGTGAATATTGGCTTTGTATGTCGATTGTGGGGGCTCATTTTGCTTGGTCCATGATAGTTTTCGCACTACGTTATCGTCCATTTTTCATCACCCGTTATAATTCTTTTTAGAAATGGGTAGTTTTGGTGACGATTCAGCAAAGAGTCGCATATGTTGATGCGTTTGGTGAGGTGGATTTCCTTTAATTCGTGAGAAACACAAACATCCAGTTTGCTTACGTAACCAAGCTGTTGTAAGTGCAAGTCAACGGTTGAATTCGATATGTCAAGCTTCTCTGCTATCTCTCGAGTTGTCATACGCCGATTAGTTTCGATCAACGCCTTTATTTTGTCATCATCAATAGTGGTTGGACGACCAGTATGTGGTGCATCTTGCACATTAAAATTTCCAGAACGAAAGCGAGCAAACCAACGCTTAGACTGACGTTCAGTAAGGCACTCCTCACCATAAACTTCACACACTTTCTTTCGAGCTTGCACCGCATTTTTGCCTTTTCGGAAGTAAAACAATAAAATATGCCGATAATACTCACTTTGATTGTCTCTGTTCAAGTTTATTGTTACCCAACTTGTTGTTCACTAATGACACTCACTTTTTGACTCAAAAATGTAAAACAGCGACCAAGAGCTCGAAAAATCACAATTAAGAAAAGACTGTTTGATTTATAGAGTCTCAATCAAGAACCCTTTTAACAGTTCAGCCGTTATAAAAAGGGATATTTCGTCAGAATTTGACATTGACGTATCCTCAAGGACAATAAGACGACGGCTCAATAAAAAAATTGCGTTGATGCATAGCACAGCACAAGCCGCTTGTGTCGAAAAAAATTTAAAATCTTGAACTGCGTTTGCCCGTGAGCACTTGCAAAAACCGTTGATTTTTGGAAAAATGTGCTTTGGAGTGACGAGTCAAAGTTTTGTCGGTTTGGATCTGACGGTAAGCGATACGTATGGCGTCCTTCAAACATGCAGCACCCATCCAAATTACACTTTGAAGACCGTTAAGCACGGCCGGCGATGGGAGTGTAATGGTGTGGGCTGCCTTCTCTTGATACGGCGTTGGCCCCATACATAAAATTGACACAAGAATGGATCAGCAAGTTTACAAAAAACATCATTGTTAACACAATGATGCCATTTGCTGATGATAACATGCTCCTTAGATGTTGTTTTATGCATGACAATGACCCAAAACACACTTCGCGCACAGTGAAGGGATGCTTGGAAGAGAACGGAATTGATGTTCTCAAGTGGTCAGCCCAATCACCTACTCTCAATCCCATTGAGAATTTGTGGAACGATGCCAAGGACGATGGCCGATTTGTGGACCGAAATTCAAAAAGCTTGGTACGCAATTCCGAGGGAACGTTGTATCACCTTTGTCGAGAGCCCACCGAGGAGATGCGCTGCTGTCATCAAAAATCAAGGATATCCGACAAAGTATTAAATTATTGCATTAAAATTTGTTCCTTATTATTTTTTTTGGCATTATAATAAACAGTTTTTATTTTGTGCTAAATTCGTGTCCAGCTTTTTTTTTACATCTTATTCACAATTAAACTCAAATAAAAAAGAATGGGAAGACAATAACCACATGCAACCAACATGACATAATCATCACATCGTGGGAAAAACTCAGAAAAAAATTGGAATGAATAACATATAACAGTAGAAAATATTTGCACCTGAAAGTAACAGATACCAAGTGTGCTAAACTTGTGGCCACCACTGTACCTCACACAATAAGAGAAGCGCGTAACATAATATCGTTTAAAATCATGCTACGTAAACATTTACTGAAAACTCAATTCAATAATTAAGAACGCTCAGATTTATTCTACAAATGTGAAACAAAATTGGATATATTGAACTTTGAATAAAAATTGTTTAGATATTGGTACTATCCCTTATACCGATGTACATAGTCTAGGAAGTAAATGAACAAGCATTCAGGAAATACAGTGCAAGCAATGCGTGATGGAGTGAGAGGATTTCGGAGAAGGCGGAGGTGGTCTTAGTTGGTAAAAATCTGAAATGCCGAGAAGCAGGAACAAATCGGTATCTTTTGAAGATTTCCACCTCCCAACGACGAAAAAAAAATACCGATCAGCTCCTGACTCTCGACATGCCGTTACTCAACTGCCATCTCATTGAACAATAATCAAAGTAATCAAATTGTTTCGCCACAATTGTCACGAATATTCGAACAGATATCGCAGGCGAAATTCGAATCAGTCAAAATTTCTAAACAGATGCGCGCACGGGATATGTAAAATTACACGATTGTTCTTAAACAATTATATTTTTTAATTATTTATCAATTGTTTTAAATACGCGAACGAAAATGTGCAATAAATTTTATTCGTTCAACGTGGCCTTCAATTCGATTGAATCTCTGGTAAGTGTATAGCGAACAGTTTTGATTGATTGCATCAATTTGTCAGCAGTTGTTGTTTTCCGCTGGTCTCGTAATCGATAGACGAAAGTGATTGCTTGCTGACCGTCTTGTTTTTCAAGGGTGAATCTTTTGTTTTGCATTATTTGTAGTTTCTCTTTTTTCAACGTTGGGAGGTGGAAATCTTCAAAAGATATCGATTTGGACCTGCTTCTCGGCATGTCGGATTTTTACCGACTAAAACCACCTTCGTCTCCTTCAATCACTCTCTCCATCAAATTTTCAGTAAGTTCCCAGACGATAAGAATCGGTATAAATTTGTGAGTTTTAGTCTCCTTTCAGTTAGATTAATAATTCAGAATATACGGTATAGATCAGGGCGGATCTGTAGAAAAACGACTACATTTGGCCGTTGAGAGGCGGCATGCTGATTTTTGCAGGAAAATTTGTGAAATAACTCGTATAACAATAATTAATCAAGGCTCCCTCTCAAAAAAGTCGGGAACATTTAAAAAAAATCGAAATGTTTTTTTTTTAAAATACGTGTTTTTCCTGCTTGTCTCACTCCTTACTTTAAAACGGTTCATTCCATAACAAAGTTGCCTGATAATGAAAGTTGCGTGATAAAATTTTCTACAAGAAACGATTGGTTTCAAAGTGAAAAACATTTAACCCTTGTCGCAAAATGGCAATAATTTAAAAAAAAATGGGGAAAAAGCCGTTTCTCATTAAGTTTTTTACTATTTCAAATAAACTTAGGATCTTCATAGTCTAGCCTAAAAAATCTTTATAAAAGAATAAAACAGCACACAAATTTTCATCAAAATCGAATCGGTAGATTTCACATAACATATTGAAGAGCACTTTACGCATTGAATGCACTTTACAAAACTAAAATCGGATTATTATGAAACTATATACACATTTTTTAGCTAATAAATAAATTGAGATATTCAACCACTCAACTATTAATTTAAATTAAATTCAAAAAAATACGTGTGTAAGAACTTTAAAGTACGCTTCTTTTAAAAGCCTATCAAGCTCCAATGTAGATTCAAACCAAAAATGTTAAAGATCGTTCTTCTTTCAAAGATTCACAAACAATTTACACATTTGCGGAAAGCATCTATCGAGTTATCCGGAAAAAGGGCCGTAAATAATAGACATTGTACTATAAACTCTAGTTAAAAGGATGAACTACTACTAAACCAGCCGCTTCGAGGATATTAGTTTCCAAAAATAATCAAAAAAAAGCCTTTGGAGTAAAGTGACAATCGTTACAAAATATTTAAATGCTTAGTTTTTACTTAATTTTTCCAATAAAAAACCACCAAATAGTTTACCCTAGGGAAAAGATTGTACGAGTGAATCCTGCACCAACAAGCCTTTCTAGAATGCAGTAGGTCGTTGGTCTGCAAGTCATAGTGTAGCAAACAATTTAAAAAAGAAACCATCGAGTTGTCTACCCTTTATTTCGTTAGGTCTTTGCCGGACTCAATATGGCCGTTAATATCTGAAACGAGTGAACTACTCTTATAGAGTTTATGCACCTATTTTTCAAGTGTTTAGCCCCAAATATAGATCTGCTCTATAAACTCTCCGTTTGCCTTGTTCTAATTCAAATCTTTCTTAGGCTTATTTCGAATATTCACTTCTCTGTTAAATTCAATTTATAAAATTTCGCTTTTCACTTTAGGCACAGACTGAAGAACTTGCAGTATTCAAAAAATGCAGTACCCCCGTCATATACAAAAGTAGTGCTTTATTGGCTATCAATAAGTTGAGAAAAGAATCGATTGGTAAGTTAATCCGTTCGCATAAAAGCTATTTACGAAAGCTATTAACATTCTTTATTTTTAGATGCCGGCAATATAAACACCGAGAAGAACAAAACGCTTTCGCACGAAGTTATTCTAGCCGGGAAATTAGCACAAAGCAATTCATGGAGTGTCAAAAACAAGTAAATACAATCGTTATATTTCCAGACGCTTATGGAGAGCTTGTAAACAATTGCTGTTTATATATTTTTTTCTTAGAAAAGCCCAAGTGATAACAACATCATCGGAGCCCATTGACAAATTACCAGGAACAAAGGCTTATGAGCTGATCGCCGAATGTTGTATGACCGAAGAACAATTAACGGAAAATGGATATCCGAGGCCAGGCCTGAAACCGGGCACGGCAACCATTAACGAGACGAGAAGGAGTAAAATAAAGCCGCCATGTCCTAATGAGCGATATTGCATTCGATGTGCGAAACTCTTCGATATGGCCATTTACGATGAGGAGTCAAAGGACGAATGCAACTATCATCCAAAGAGTACCGGTTATAGAAGAGGTGGACCCGTTATCTACCAATTAAAATGTATTCTAAATATAAATTCACTGCAGGCTTTGCCGATAATTTGCATCGGTGTTGCCAACAACCGGCAGGAACTCCCGGTTGTACTTATGGCGATTATCACATATCCGATTATGTCGACTATGATAATCTGACGGGTTTCGTCAAAACAATCGAAACCGATGAAACTTATGTACCTACTCGTAAGGATATTTTTGCTGTAGATTGCGAGATGTGTTACACAACGGCAGGAATGGAGCTGACCCGCGTTACAGTAGTAGATATTAACTCGAAAACCGTTTACGATGCCTTAGTTAAGCCTGACAATAAAATTGTTGACTATAATACAACGTAAGTAGTAAAACGTTAGGATGAAATTTCTCATGCTACACACTTCCATATTTGTCTAGGTATTCCGGAATCACGGAAGATATGTTAAGAAGTGAAAAGAGAACGCTTCGTGATATTCAAGCCGTAATACTTTCGATGTTTCATGCGAAAACAATTTTGATTGGACATAGTTTGGAATCCGACCTGAAGGCGTTAAAGTTAATTCATAGTCTGGTTGTGGATACGTCAGTATTATTTCCGCATAAGATGGGACCGCCGAAAAAGCGAGCACTTAAAACGCTATGCATTGAGTATCTGAAGAAAATCATCCAGGAGAATGGTTCGTATCAATTAAACAATGAATATTTTTCAGATAATAATTTTTTTTCGCTTGCAGAACTTGGTCATGACAGTGCCGAAGATGCCGAAGTGTGTATACAATTAGTTAAGTACTATTTGCGTAATCGAATAATGTAAAATGAACAATGTATTGGGCAGCTCGTTCGGAGGAACGAACAAACGGAAAAAATGCAAATACAATCTGCACTTTTTGTTTATTGCTGTTCTGTCCAAATTTTATTTACTGCCTAAAAAATAAAAGCCTCATGGCTATTGAAGATCGATTTCGGTGGTTCCAGATGTTTTCTTAATACTTTTAATTGCTACCTTTTACAAAAAATTTTCATTTGCAATTCTGCGAACTAGATGAAGCTGAGTTCATCCTAAACTGAAGAGAAGCGATAGTGATGTGGCTTGAAATAAGTTTGTCAGTTCATTCTAACGATGTGCCACTTACTTGATTGTAATCGCCTATAAAATTATGGATTTTCATTTTCTGATATCACTGAGAATATTGACAACTATACCTTTATGGTTATTGCTTACTAAAAGCGTTGCGTCAGAGGGATAGACAAGGAGTAGGGTTTCATAGTTTTATTCTTGTCTAGTTCAACTGAAATGCAACAGGGACAGGAATTTTACTGCGACGAGATTAGCCGCGAATATAGATTAAAATCTAGTGGGGATGCAACAATAACGCATTTTTTTCTTTTGACCACTATTAAAGTTTCTTAATTCACACTTACACTCGTATTTGTCTTCGATCCTTTGTAATTTCGTATATGAATATTTCGCAAGATTTTGTTTTTTGCTTAATTTGTAACGCAATTGTGTCGCTGGCTGTTTATATAGAGCCAATGTTTTAAGTTCCTTCTTTTTATTTCGTTTTCGCATTTTGATCACCAAGAAAATGCTCGAATACACGAAATTATCGAGCAAAATTCATAATTTAAAAAGACTCAGTCGTCCAGGCTTAACTTTCTTCACTACAAGCAACATTTTTCTGGAAAAAAATGAATTAATCCTTGTGTTACAAAGCCACCTCGCAAGCGAGAATTTTAAATCGACTAGACGATGATAAAACAACACAGAAAAAAACAACTGAACTGAACAAACAAATCTTTCAGAAACGTCCTCCCTGGACTATGGAACTTGAGTTCGTGAAGCATGGCTATTACTTCCTATTCGTAAAAAACCATTGCGTTCTACAGTTCTTCTATTTTCAAGTTTATATTTAACAGAAGTAATGATAGTGTAGCAAATGTGGGCAGTGGCAGTGTACTAAGCCCGTTGGAAGCACGGGGCGGCAACATAAAATGAGCACACCACTGGTCTGCTCAGGAAATAATGTATTTGTAGTTTACGTTAAAAAAATGCAATGTTCCACAAAAAACAACTGTCTATTTATTTATTTATTTAGGAAAAATTCAATGTACAGATTAGATCCAATTACACATTAAAATTATAGGGTTTCAAGTTTTGAAATTAAAGTACGTTTGAAAGAATAAAAAGATGAGGACATAGGACCAAGTTGAAGTGCATCATGTCTTTGCAAGACGGATGTTATATATGGTACATATTTAAGAAGTGTCTTGAAAAAAATCCACCAATTGTTCTCCGAATATGCAGAGACGGACGAAATTATTGGTACAACTGGAGTTTAAATATATAAATACTCATATTTTCATAACCTGTGATGATACAACGTTTAAATTTTGGAAAATTATTCTATTTAATAATATTATTGAAAAAAATACTCAAATGAGAACACACGTTTACATAACAGAACAATAAATAATCCTAAAATACGCTTTTACATCGACAAAATTATTGACACAAAAACTTTTACGTGTGGATAACTCTGCGTATATGTTCCGCGTTGAAAGTTCATGGAAGAGTAATTAGGGGAAGTCCCATTTTAATGCGTCGAATCTATTGAATGATTCCAATGTTAATTCAGTCCAGTAAATTTTGAAAAAAAAAAAATGAATTATAGGCCGTTAGCAAAAAAAAACAAGGAAAGAGGAGAGGAAAGTAATACCTACCACAAATTTTATGATGCTATCGGAGAAATTATGGCAAGAATTAGTTTTACCACTCGAAGCGTCGTTTCAACTATTACACTTCTCAAGGCCAAAAAAACCGATAATTTTCAAGAATTTTTTTCAGAGCTCCTTTATTAGGTATCAAGACAAATCTTTTTACATAACATTATTTACATCGTCAAGTGTCTAATTTTTTTATCAATAACTGTATTCGTACACGAGGATGAAGGAGAAAGCTAACAATACACATACATTAAGAAAGAAACCGGCATTTTGGAGAAGGGATTCATTTAACAGTTGCGCGCTCGTCAGCTGCGAAGGAGCGTACAAAGAGGCGTAGGCGCGCATCGCTTAAAACTGCTATAAAAAATGTTCCATTAAGAATTTCGACATAATATTAGGAAGTGACTTTTGACCGTGTAAGTAAGCGAAAAATGTAAAAAACCATACATTGATTTTTTGAAATTTATGAAGTGTAATAGTACCTTAATGTTTTGAGAATGGCCTAAGTTCACAAAGATGTACGCTAACTGATCACCCGCGCAAACTTACTACGTGACATGAGAATCAAGTCGCCAGAAAAGTCAGAATAAATCTTAAAATACCTTCATCTGAGATTGTAGTGCGAGTTAGGAAAGAATTTAGTAAGGATCTTCATCCGAAAACAGTACGAAGAACTCTACATCATGCTAGAAGTAAAGAAACAAAAGGAATAGTTTGGAATTTGTTACACAATTATAAAAATAACACTTAGGAATTTTGGAGCCAAGTAGTGTTTTGTGATGAGGGAAAATTGAATGTTTTCTAATCAGATAGCAGAGTGTTATTAGTATGGAGCAAATCTAATAATACTTAATTGGAGTAAAAAAGTTTCAAATGTACAGCAAAGCTGTGGAAATCCATAGTAGGGAGGCTTTCACAAGGTATGGGCGGATAAGTATTCATAGAAGGCATAAGAGACAAACTGGCTTATCTGAATATATTGATGAAAGCAAAAAAAAAAATGTCAACAAATTGAGTTTCACAAACAGTTTCTATTTTCACCACGATAATGACCTAAAACACACGGCTCAGGACGTCTGACTGTGGGGCATTCACAACATCCCTATCATCTTGTCGACTCACCTGCAATCACACGACCTTAATCCCATAGAGCGTCTATAGCACATAAGGAAACACCATATCTCGAATAAAACTCAACTTAGGGAATTGTTTCTAAAAGAATAGCATCAAATCGGAACCGAAATAATATAAATAGCTTGTAGACTCAATGCCGAGGAGGTTACACGAAGTAATTCAATGAAACTACTATTACTACTACTTTATATTCCATGAACAATACAATGCGCCAATAATTTTGTCCAGGCAAATGTAAGTATGTTTCGAAGAGAATAAGGCAAGTGTCCATAACCAGCTCTCATCTCTGTAAACAATAGTATCAGCAGTATTAACAATTGAATATATTACGGCATATTGAAACGTCCTTCTTAATTAAAGCCGCTTAAGGTCATGCATATAGTTGCAGGATATAAAGATATAAGAATTCACTTTGCTACATTCTCCCTAGCAAAGTGAATTCTTATATCCTTCTCATTCGACAAACACTGTCTGAAGAATAACTTTCAAAAAAATCTGCATTGGTTCGCCATCTTAGCTGCACATTGGATAAACCTTCCCATCTTCTTTAAATTTCTCACACCAAAATATTTTTCTCAACTTTATTCACAGCAGCTCCATCTTCTTATTTTCGTTTCGCATCCTTGACAACGATTATATTCCTTCTCGTATCTAACGTCGATTGGTTACTTTTTCAGACAGCAATGCATATTGCATCATGTCGATTTGAATACACTCCTAGATGTCGACAGATACCATTCACTATGCCAGAGACAATGTCCTCGGAAAATAGGGAACCCAAGACGGGCGAACGATTTTCTTGAACTGATTTTTATATCTTATTTTTATTTGCTACATTATCTTTTTGGTGAAGCCAAATTGAGAAAACGAATAGAGGAGAAACATAAGAAAACAATTTCCGCGAAGAATACCATTAAAATTCAATGGAAGTATCCATCGCAAGAAAAATAAAGAAGGTATAGCGGAAGTTTTGCCGAATCTTTAAGGCGACGTGAATATTTTTTTTATATGTTTAGTAAACAGTTCCAGTGAAGAGGACGTGTGCTGATAAATTGCTAATAAATCATTATAGGGGATTAAATAGCTTTGATGTTTAAGAATAGCATTTCCGAGAGGAAGGATGCCGGAGGCCATAAATAAGAAGATGCCACATCATTAGCCTTTGAACAGGAGACAAAAGACGTGATCCTCGTCAAAACTTATATGCGCCTACGTTAGTTTTACTTTGTTCTCTTTTCTTTTGCAAGTTTAAGAATCAGCCTACATTCATTTTAAGGATATACAATATGCACACGCTTTTGTTCCCAAGCGTCTTGCTTTAGTTCGAGGAACTTTGCACAATTTTGTGCCGAAGAAGTTGACCTCACCAGCAAAGCAGAAGATCGACGGGGATTTAAGGTACCGACATATCTTTTTAAGGTTTATTTTCAACCATTTAGTATTGTGGTGGATTGTTGGTTCAGATGACTGGTAAAGCTGTTAAGCACTTCCTACACAAATCGGCGTCACTTTTCCTCTTGTTTTGATTCGTCATTTTAACAAAATCACGTTCTGGAGGTAATTTGGAAATGTATAGAAAAATACGTGTTTTGGAATCTGATAATGATCAAAATCATGAATGGTGTCAAAGCTTAGTATAACTAGGCTATAAATAGGCTATTACGATAATGAAAGTCACACTAGTTCAAATTTGGTGCAAAAAGTTAAGCAGATGACCGATAGGATAATTCAGGTAAAGTATTCCTTGCAGTGGCTGATAATGCGTTAAACATTAAATTAGCCATGATTTACCATTTGAGTTGGACGCATTCGGGATACCTCACCCATAGTAATAATTTAGTCATGCAATACAGTTCCAAAAGTTCGGAACATACTGGTGTATTTCAAGAGAAGCTCCATCTCAAATCACAAATTTTTGCAATACCAACAGAATGTCGGCAAAAAACTTAAAAAACTTGCTCTAGATATTGTGACTATGTGAAACTCCACATATTATATGTTTGAACGAATTTTGGAACTGCAAGAAGCAATTAAAACTACTACTAACGCTTATAGACAAAAATCTGCCATTTTGCTGTAGACACCATTTGAAGCCATTACAAAGTAGTAAAGAAAGCTATGTGGCAATTTCTTCTGCCTGGAGCTTGTACGGGGCTCACCTGGGACTTGTGTGGGGCATGAAAAATGTAATTCATCAGCTACAAAGAAGCCACTATCGTCCCATTGTAAGGTCGTTAGTTTTAAGTTTGAAGTTTGCCTTTGAAACTCTTAGAAGTGTTGGAATTTTTTTTGGATACACAATTCAAAAGCGTTAAAAATGTGGTTCAACTTTCAGCTCATTTCTTCGAACGTACGACGTAAGCGATGGTCCAATCTCTTCAATTGCTGCCCAAGTTGGATCTAAATTAGTACTTTATTACAAGATTTTTTCTCAAAGTTTTCTATGTAGTGGACGGGCAGAGACCAAGTTGTTGGGGACGGCGTCGAATCGATAAATTTGGATTCTCAGTCATACTACCTTCTTTAATAGTGCTAGATGCCTCGGGACGCACAGCACGAGCTCGTGTTGGATGAACATTGTCCAATAGAGTACACGCGGATATAAGAAATTCGATTGTGATAGACGATTATGACCATAAATTGGACGAAGTGTTCTTAAAGTTTCGTGCAAAGAACGTGAATTTCGAAAAAATCAATTATTTCGAGACGTTGTTCGTTTGTCTTTGCATGGTAATTGGTCGAAGTAAATTAAATATAATATCAAAATAACAGCAAAATTTGAAAGCTACAATGCCAGATATTCTTATCCAAAGTCCTATACCTCTAAAAAACGCCCTAAACTTGTTATGCCTATAAGTTGAATTGTTATTTCAACAGTAAATAATGTTCTCTATGAGTTTTCAATTCGTTTCTGTAGTGCTTGTGAATAAATAAAAACGTTAAATGTATTTAGAATCTTACACAATAGGTGTACATTTGACTTATATTTTTCAAGAAGAAAATTGATGAAGTTTATAAACAATTAGAAGAGCTGCTCTTTACCACAGCTCGGCAAGGGTTGACCACTGTCATTAAAAAGTAGCAGTTTTTGCTAACTTTATGCATATGTTTCGACTGACTTCAAAGTTTTCTTGTTAACTGCTAATTCAACAAAATAAATAATATCATTTTAAATACGAAAAAAATATTTGTAATTATGTTTAAAGTTTTTAAGCTTGCTGCATATCTTATGGCAGAACTAGGATTTTTAATATTAAACTTATATTTTGATCAAAACTTTCTTGAATAAAATTTAAAATAGGATTAACTGTTTGAAGGATATCAATACTGAAAGTGTATTATAAGCAAACAATTATAACTTCCAAACGCAAATCTATTTTATAATAGGATATAATACCATTTTATTGCATGAATGTCAAAAAAGTTACTGCCATTTTTATCGCTGCATTTTGTAGATTTCGCGCTAGTGCTAGGTAATTACTTTCAATGCTTCATAAGGTGCACAATATATTATACTAGGCTAAGTCAACAGTAAATCCCTGCAAATTTCAAGTAACACTTAACTTATTTACAGAATTCAGGTAAAGTCTATTTGCATTACCAGCTTCCTTTCATTTGAGCCTATATGGAATCACGATAAGGAAATACTACAAATATTATCAAAAACGACGTGCGTGTACATCCACCAACATGAATATTTAATATTATTCAGCAAATCAATCTTCTATCCTAACCAGATTCCTATTAAGGACAGATGCTCGTTAAATGTTGGTAACGGGTAAATATAATTAATAAACATTTGTCAATGATTCATTTCAAAACCAGACTATGCCATGAGCTATCCTTTCGATGTATTATCACCAGGTGCTTTACAAGTAGATAAGATGCAATATTGTAGCTTGAATAGGGCAGGACGACGTGTTCAAATCCGGCCCCAGAATAAAGCGTCATATCAGAATCAGAGAAAGTTAGATTGCACAATTAACTATTACAAATTTAAGGGAAACAAATCTTACAATATAAATTTATCTTGTGTCCTGAAAGAGCCATTTATATCCTGTCATAGCGGTTTGCCATCAACCCTGAAGCTATTATTTCCCAGGAACTACGACCGAGCCTGACTATGAGACTTGACTTACAATGCATCCTTTCCACTCTTTTCGTTCTACTTACGCTTAGTCTTTTGCATTCGATTATGATTTCGCAAAGAGCACGTAGACTATAGCATCCTATTTTCCGCCATGTCGAACCCAATTGTAGATTTTTTTTTTGGTACAAATTGAATTGATCAGAAGATGAGCTTTTCTTTCTTGTGAACAAAAGATGCAGAGTAAATGTAGGATTTAGGAGAATATCCTTGAATGGCTGCGAAAAAAGTCGCAGTCAAAGGTAATCGATGGAACAGAGAAAAGAAGGGTGGGGGTACCCTCCACGAATTCAGTCTCATCACAAATATTGATTGATGGTACTTTTGGTTACAGATTCTTGCCAATGAAAGTGTGACCATCAATATTTTAATGGGAAATTTAAGAATAAAGTATGGCTAGAAATAAGAAATAATCAATTGAATTTGGAGAATGACTGTATAAAAAGTATTGACTACACCTACACATTCTTGTTATTATCTAACAATATTATAATTGCTATTACAGTGTTGTCACGTTACCGTGAACACCAAGTCACGTGAAAATCTGATAACGTGAGCACAATATTTTCAACATTGACCTCCTTATAGCGTGGACAAGCTCACACTCACTAGCGAAAACGATTCTATAAAGTAGAAAAATTATTTTAGATTGTGTACAATTTATTTGTGTTTTCTTCCAGTTTATTTTATAATTGCTTTTTGCTACTTGTGTACTTTGCTTTTCTAGTGTTTCAGTGAAAAGTGAAAGAAAACTTTAACATTGGTTTCTGCAATAACGCAATAAAAATTGTACAATAAGTGGTGATATTATCAAAGAAAAGCCACTGTAATTACATAATGAGTTGAAAAAAACTGATTTCTCGTTCAACGCTAGTGAAGGATAATTACAGAGGTTCAAAATTCGTTGTGGTGTACGTTTCCTTAAAATAACAGATTAAAGACTCTCATCTAAGCCTGATCTTGTTGAACCGTTCAGACAAAAGCTGCAGAAGTAAATGTTTTATCTAACAGCTAAAAACAGTTTAAACCTTGTGCACAACTTTTTTTTGTTATTATATCTGATAAATATCTCGGAAGTTGGTTGAATAATTTCTTACTGTTTGATAATCGTGTAATGAGGAAGAAATCAAAAAGCGTAACAATGAAAAGTAATGCATATTTCATAATTTGAGAGACACGACTTAATTGACTCAGACTTCACATCAATTTAACCTTAAACTTATTAATTTTTACAAATAGGATGAATAAAATATTGAAAATTTCTTAGTTGCGAAAATATCAGATAATATAGTTGAATTGGTGGTTTCAGAAACCTCAAAGCCTTGGTATATTCGAATACGAAGGATCTTTTTTTGATAGAAAGATGCCATTATAAACAGCCTCTAAGTTTGTGTAAAAGCAACGTAAATAACTACATATTATTCAAACGAAGTTTTGCTATCGTCTTTCATTGCGCCAAAAACATAAGCCTCTGACTTTAGTGGTTTTACGCGGAAAGGCATTTGCCTAGCAAAATCCTGCCGCGATCCGAAAGTCCATCTTTGAAGACACACTCATTCAAAACGAGCGCATCAACATTTATGTACTGTTTTCAAAGGGGGTAGTCACCCTTTTGTAGCAAGTTTTCAGTAGACAAGTTAACTTTCTAGTTTTTGAAAGTTTTAATCTTGATTTCAGGATGCGTCCTGCGTCAAGTATTTTTAATATTTGTTAGTAATGTAAAATGAGTCCATATTCAATGTGTTCAAGTGAAGTGATCTCTCTCACGACCATCATGCCAAGATAAGTACTTCACTTAGATTGTCGCGTTACTCAATACCTTTCCTAAAAATTTCATCTTTTTAGCAACGAGCCAAATAATCTTGCTGTTTCCTTTTGATTATTTGTAAATGCATCCATTTAGAGCAATGAAAATCATGAACAACAGAGGCAGCTGAGGTAGAAGATGATAGCTTATCCTAGTTTCTGTGAAGGAAACGATGAAGTACAATATTTGCCAAAATAAAACTGGGAACTTTTCAAAAACTACTAATGCCACCACTTTGTATAGACTCGTAATTCCTTTTTAATTCATTTGGACTGAATTGTTATGTTAATGTACGACTTTACTGACTAATATTTGTCTTAAATTTGTCTCCATCTTTTTTCCCATTATCTAACTTTTTTCAAAAAGTTCCAATGTATTCTTGTTAGGCATAATCCAGCTAGTCTTTTTTTCGACGACATGTTTTAATTCTTCGAAGAGATCGGCAAAATTACTCTACTCCACGAAATACTGCTCAAAATGAAAAGTACTTTTCTTATGACGGATCAAATCTACAGATCAACGACTTCTTTCTATTTTCAGTTCCATGGCAATACCTTGTGCTCTTTTAAGTGAACCTTACGTTCGTTTTATACTCCCATGATTCTCAAACTATGTTCCTCCGTCGTGATCGAATCCATGGTCTTTGCTTGCAACGCGTAAACTACTGGTTTCATTCCAACCATGTCCATTATTTTGCTATTGCAAATAAAGGATCGATGAAAAATGGTTTCGTAACCGCTGAATGCAACTAGTATGCATATTTTCGTCTTAATTCTGCGAAGAATTTTTCAAGGGTTTTCAAAAATTCTGAGACATTTTAGGAGCATTTTTGAATATATTTATATTCCGCCGATAATCTTGTCTCGCATATTTTTATGTTAAACATTTTTTATTAAGAATTTTTGGTGAAAAAATTTTCATGCTAGTCTTTCCACAGAATTCAAAAAATCAAATGTAAAAAATAAAATTAAAAATGATTTTTATTTTTCTGATCACGTCAAATTCGTGACCACGACTCTTCAAAAACTATTGAATCTATTTGTTTAATTTTCTGTTTTATTTTTACATATATTCACTTGAAGACTAAACGAGTCATATTAACTTTCATCGTCGTCTTAACTTTTAAAGTATGAAAAAATTATCGCTTTTTAAGGTGAAAATGGAAATGGATAAAGCCTCCATTTTGAAAAAAATTTACATAAATATCTTCGTACTGTCTTTAGAGCCTTTTGTTAACGATACATTGCAATTTTTTTTAATTTTTTATAACTACAATTTGAGTTACTGCAGTCAGCGCAGTGCACAAAAATGAAAATTCCTCTAAGTAAAGTGATAATAAATTTTGTACTTAATTTCTTTTGAAGATAACAAGTACTTCAAATTCAACAGTAAGTATTGTTTTATGAAATTAAAATAAATTGGGTTGCTTAATTGAAAAAAGGTTATCAAAAACTGCAATTCCTTAACGTATGGTTAGGTGTATGCCTATAAAAACATAATAAATTTCACGTTAAACGAGAATAACATCTCATACGATCAAGAGAGTAATATTTCGAAGCTCCTGGTGGACTGAACATGAAGAAGAAACAACATTTGGTAACCCTTGAATGCAACGTAAGGACACGAAGATTTGGCAAAGACAGTCTAGTGATGCGACTTCGTTTTTTCATCTTTCCTAGTCGTTGAGGTGAGAGTTGCTGGCGATGTGCCATTCATCATTGGTAATTACTTCACTTGAACATGGTGCAGTCCGCTTTGGGTCGCAGTTGAATTTACTACCTTTCAAAGGAGTTTCGATAACATACACATCTCACGCGGCCCGAGGAGACTACTAAATTATTTCCAGTCCCCGGGAGAGCACTTCTGAGGGATGGCTCCTATTGCATATCGATGTGCAATCGGAAATTCAATTTACTTAATAGGATTGAGTTTTCTTTCTCTCTCTTTTCATTGATCTAACGTAGATATACGGTGTGTCCTTATTATTGTAAATTGCTTCCACGATCAGACGTCAATTTCATTAATTTACAATCGGGATTAAGAGTTCATGGGCACAACCACCTGTCTGACGATATCCACAGCTAATAATATTCTTAGGCCAGTGTTTAGCGTGACAACAAGCACTTACTAATGCTGTCAAGGATAATAGTCTTTCATGCGATATACACGATGAAGAATTGAACGAAACAAAGTGTCCACTTCTGTTTGCAAGATTTCTCATCCTGTCTAAATTCATAAATTTAATTTGAAATATTAAACCGCATTACTTCCGCTTTCGCTTCTTCGTCCATGTCCTGCAGTTGCATATCAACTGAAGCATGCAAACATATCTTGGTATCTACTCCAGGTTGGTTTCATGTCCTGTAACATTGATTCAATTACGTTGCTCCAATTTCGCAATTCGTTGAGTCGCATTGAATTGAATTCCGTCCAACAAGGATGCGGACACTTTTTTGTGGATCCAGAAGAAATATCGTTCTAAAGTTTGGCCTTTGCGACTATTTCGTAGAAAAAACGAACTTGAATGATTACATAGTTGGAAGTGTTAAGCAAAGATTTTCTTGTTTGGTATCGTGAACGGGAATTGATGGAACAATAAATAGGTATAGCTTTACTGGCTGTCCTCTTTGCAGGGCCCACACACGTTTAGATTTGAAATATCTCCTACGTTCATATTTCACATCCAAACGTAGATATGGATAGTAAAGGTCAAGATACAATTATGTTTAGTGAAATTTTCACTGGATATGTAATAATAAGTTTTGGCAACTTTTAAACTAATGGAGTTTGTGGAATCGTTACTTGTTATAATAATAATTGTTATAACTTGTTATAAATTATATAATATTATAAAAAAAAATATTCCAGCGGTAATGGCTTCAAAATGATTTGTACATTTTATTGTTGCGATCCATTCCAAACTATGAAAATTAGAAAAATGCATCAGATTTAGATACTATCTTTATACCCGGGTGAAGGAAATGAAAATTTTAATGTTGAGATAACCATTGAAAATTACGTTTCGTCTTCTTGTGCTAGCACTCACCATCACTCCAGTCTTCGAAGAGTGGAATGGATTCGTTTGCATGACGAAAAATGGTTGACTCGTCTCTAAATTGAAAATTTAGATAGTCTTTCGGATTTGAAAGTCATAAAGACTTTAAATACCGATTGATTACAATCTACCGAAAAAAATGCGATTTTTTTCAATTCAACATACGTGACAAGTCTTTAAGACAATAATTTACTGAGTATGATAAATTTTTACTCTTGAATCTGTGCAAAATTAAATAATTTGTCAACTTTGCACAACATCTAAACGACAGAAACATAACATTCAGAAAAGCGTGGGCTCTAGTAGATATGCACAGCTGAAAACGGTCCTAGGTAGCCCTAAAGATCCAAAAAGTTTATGGGAGAAAAGCGGTATTTATAAGGTGACCTGCCCTGATTGCTCTAAGACGTACATAGGACAAACGACGCGACTAGTGGGGGTACGACTCCAGGAACATCTAAGGGAGGCCGTACTGGTGCGAGAAAGCATAATAATTCAGAAATGTTGAAGAGAAAGCGTACGTGGTAATTTTCTGAAAAATATTCCCTAGTTTAAATTTCAATCGAGAAATTCATAATGATGTTTAAAATCTCAAATAAATCACTGCTGAGAAAATGCAATTTTTGGGCTAACATTCGAGGAGGCATCTAATACGAAAAAATATCAATACAAATGAAGAGAATCGTCACACCTGTTTAGTGTTTTTCTCCAAATGTTACTCAATTAGCTATGATGATAAAAATAGGTTTGTTGATCCTTGAAAAATTGGACACAAATATTTATTTAATAGCAATAAGCGAATGTGAACGGTTTAAATGTATCTACACAACCCTGCATGTCGTTTAATAACAATTAAAGGAATTCCAGCGAAATGAAGGATGCACGATTTTTCAATTTACAATCAAAAAATTCAATTGCAAAATATCCTTGTCAATTTAAATTTTAAAGTTTCATGAAAAGCAATTTTCCACCTGCAGTCCATGCCTTCTCCACAAGACCTTTTTATTTTCGATAAAAATATTTTCAATTTATAAATGTATGCTACGGGCAATTCAAGGTAGAGTAGAGTTATTTGTTTATAATATAAGAATGAATTTAATGTTACAGAATGTATTTAAAATTGAGCAATGCGTGCACGCGATATTAAATAAAAGAAACGACAGGAAAATTCAATAAATGGAATAAGCATATCGACTTGGAGAAACACATCCATTTCGCAAAAACGATAATATATCGTTATTCATGGCTAAGAATGAAATTGCATCTAATGGTAAATTTTTTTTGTTAAACTTTTGCGTAAGTTTCTCATATCTACCATAAGATTGTTTTCCCGTGTACCTATTTTTGCTTATAATGGTCCATAATTTTTCGATTGCCCTAGTATCCAGGATTTTGATAAGGGGGGGGGGGTTCATATTTTGGAAGTCTTGACTAGGTACGTTTGCTAGTGCTTCGGTGTAGATATGAAGATATAATTATGTAATCATACTTAATCATACTTTTTCACCGGTCAAAGTTGGAGTCCTCCAAAAGTAATTCTGGCAGACTTTAGCCCGATTGCATGTCTGGTTTCATTTACGTGGCTAAACTTGTTTACCCAAGGGGGGGGGTGGTGGTTTGAACCCGTAAACAACCCCCCCCTTGGGTACGCCACTGATCCAGGGAATGTATGAACCCATTCGTAGTTTCAATAGCATACCAACTACCAAATAAACCAGCTGGTATTATGTGCTAATGGTTGCACTTCCTTAAAATTCAATTATTCCAACTATTTTTGTTTGTTACCGAAATATTTTTTGACTTTGAAAAATTATTAGATGGGACTAAAAACTAAGTGTAAAATCTTACCATTCACTTCTAAATAGAATGTACTTGTACTTTTCCGCACCTTATACATAAGTTCTAATTGGTATTTAAAATTGAAGTCAATTAAAATAGTGCTCTCTTATACAGAATAGGGCATAAGTATTGATCCGCGGCTTAGTAGTGCTTAAACACAATCACAGACACCGTGCATTCACCTTCTTGTTGAGCAACGTGTAGTGGTTATACCATGTCGATATTTTGAGTTTGCTCTCCTTAAATAAGGGGAAGCTTTGTGATGCTGCAAGTTGCAAAAAACATTTGTCTTTTATGTACCCTATAGACTACCATTCAACTCATTGATGCCCACCTTTCCAGCTAAGGACTAGAAAATATGATATGAACACATTATTGCTTTAAAGATATGATTCGAATGAGTGCTGGATAAAAAAAAACAGGATAACCAACGAACTCTTTTTTGAAAAAATTCTTATGCTTTTGCCGAATCTATTTTCATGCGTAAATTTTGAAAAACTATCCTTATAAAAATTTCACAATAAAAGTACGCAAATTCTTTTGTTATGTCTAGAATCAGGAGTGTTTTTAATTTATCAAAGTATCTTAATTGGACTGTCAGTCCAATAAAATAAACAAAAAACTTGCTACTATTCCTCAACACACAGGAAAATTCATACACGCCGGCTGCACCGTAATCACTTTTCTTCGCTATCTCCTTACAGCTATATCTCATCAACCAGCTGAAAGTTATTATACGAAAGCAAATCAGAACGTTCTATGCTGAAATCGGTCTCAAGCAAATAACATTCCAAATGGCTAAGTAATTGCAAATCTAGCTAAGCCAAATTCAGTCTATTTTCTAGGTTTATCCTATCCCAAACCATTTCTTTTGAATCGAAAGCCAATATGTCAGCGGATCACTTCAAACCCGTACACAACATCCCAAAATCCAACAATAGCTCAAAAATTATTAAATATCATTTATCAACCACCCGATTCCCCAATTTCCATAACAATTTGATTGAGTCAACTATTCTTCAACAAGCGTCAAATAGTCACAGCATGCCTTCTTGATATACAATAGATCTTCGATGCCTTATGGCACAACAATATAATATATAAAATGCACATGATGTTCCGTTTCCACCCCCATCTGTGCAATTCACAGCATTCTCTCAAATAGAGCTGCGTTGGTGAAAGTTAACAAGGATCTTCCATCGTTTACTCAAATACGGGTGGCAGACCTAAGGGTTTTGTTCTTTCGGCAGTCTTAATTGCTATCCATACAGTCTATGTACCTTAAATTCCTGGACAACATCATTGCCTAGACTCCTTGCCGATATTTTCTCAGAAGTTTTACGAGTATATAAAATTTTATAAATGTATTCGTACTCCACTACTTCCCATCTTGGCACCTCATTCATGATTCCTCCAAATCAGAACCAATAGTGTTGAGAGGACGAACTGGCCTACACTGGAGCGCGAGCCTCATGATGCCCAACGTTTCCCTAAAAATGAACAAATTTGTCATTCGTAAACATGATTTGGGGATTTAGTCACCTTGAATTACAAATTGTCCTCGATCTCCCACACCAACAAAATGTATGCCAAAGTTTTAAAGGCTTACCATGCATTCATCTTATCAATCATCCATGTTTCATCACACCACCAATCTCATGGAAAATTTGTATGTTACAAACAACTTTGCCACCTTATCAGACCTGTCATGCCAACAAATGGAGGGACTTCGTTTTTTGCAAAGAAAAGTCCTTCGCCACTGCCTCAGCTTCCACAGTAAACCCATGCAAATTGTATAGCAACCATACCTTGTATTTTTCTTCTTCTAAAGTTTCAAGAATAAATCGGTTTCGTGCTAATCAAGCCTTAAAATACCTCATAAACTGCTTGACCATTCCAACTACCTTGTAAGAAGTGCAATAAATCTGCCTTCTTATAATGACCCCATAATAAAGAATGCACCAACATGACCCCCCCCCCAACGTTATCCCATTTCTTAAAAGTGTTCCAAGATCGATTGCTGTTGTATAATAGACCTACTATGACATAGAATTGGTGCGGTCTTCTCAACGACCCAATAAGTCTCGACGGCTCTCAATTCAGGATCTAATCTTCTCCGATCGGCAAACAGCATATACGTTAAACTTTACACGTCCCACTTTCTCATCATATCGCAATCATGACATCCTAATAACTCTGAAAAAGCATTCTTACGGGGAGTTTCCAGCTTTACCCGCTAGATAATTATATGAGCATAGTCTGAAAGTTACAATCATGGATTCAATTATTTTTCTTAAGCTCTAGCCTAGACAAAGTTTGATTTTAACTGTTAGTGCTAAGGTTTACAGTATGTTAATATATTACGTATAAGTACGTTTATTAAAATAGCAATTAAAATAAATTGGAATGTTAAATTCTTCAGTCACGACTAATAAGGATGAGTCAACCAACCTCTCAGTTTCAACAACTTCTTGAGATTTATTCAAAGCTTCAACAATATTTATAACTTGAAATATGAAAAGGGATTTGCAATTCTAATTAATAACAGTAGCATTGAACGCAGCGACTTAGAGTGGTCTTCCTGACTCTCAGATGAAAGCAACAAAATGCTGTGAGGCAGCACATTCTTGACTCCTTGAAGAATGAAACGAGATCTGAAAGTTTCTAACAAAATATCGAACGAAGGACAAACGCAAGTCGCGATTGTTATAATTGAGCATCAGCACGGAAATGAAAAAAAGGACTCAGAAATTTTTCTGTAGAAAGTTTCAGAGTCTAATTGACTCCGATACTGAGTAGCCCAATAAAACATCTCCTCTTGACAAAGTTTTCAAAGAAATATCCTAGTGTTCAAAATGCAGACTCTACAATTGTTATCCGTTGTCTTATTTTCCTTTTCGTTATTGTTATTCGCCAGCAATTGGATGTCTCATCCATTGGACATTTAGCTGTGCAGTCTCTTGTCAGGCGAAACCTCTCCTGTCTGATTTGTTCATGGAAGCTTGCGACTGGTTCGCGTAGTACTATGAAACTTTGGCCCTGCTTTCTATTGCAAGGATGTTAGCGCCATTTGCCGTTCTTCCACTTGCCATTCCGCTAATGTTTTCCCATTGACATCGTCAGCACCATCATCTCAGCTTGTTTTATTTCTATTCTTGTTTCAATAATGCACACAATATTATATCTAAGGGTGAATAATGTCATTTAAAGGACGTCGAAAGAACGAAACAACTGTTCAAGAAAAGAAAATGCTTGGAAAAAAACACCCTGACTTATAATGTTGAGCGAAACGTTCATGGAGATGCTAATGGCCTTTATAAGGTTTTAATAAAGAAAATGGAAGAGAGAAACTCTAAAACTAAAGTGTTTACTTAACCTTTGCGCAATTTCGTGCAAATTGTAAGAAAATTCATGACAGAAATATCAGAAGCAATTCCAGTGGTGGGATCAGAGTTTTCTTGAAATGTAAGGGAAAGCTACCGGAGTACGATTAAGAGATTTATATTGAAAGTGATATAGGCAGTTTGGAAAGAAGTTGTAATTCTAAAACTTATTTGAAACGAGAGTAGAACATTTCTATGATTGCGTATTTACATCACAAAAGGAAAAATTTCGATTAAAAATGCTTGCTGATTCTTAAAAATTTTATTTGTTGTATTTATTAATATATATTCGTATCATACTTTACGCCATCGATTTTTAAGGAAAACAGTTTTTCCATATAAATGTTTTCAATATTTTATTGGATATAATATTTTGATGAATGTAAATTGAATTATTTATGATGTATGTGCTGCACTTTCCGTGCGTTTAGTTTTCTATTTCAGCGTTATAGATTTTTTGAGCTGTGCAGACTGCACTAAACTACCAATATACACAATGGCTCGAAACCAAAACTGAAAGCTACTCACTTAAATATGTATTTATTAGCATTTCAATTGTAACATAAACGAAGGTATACTCCAAGTCTATTTAAAAACTCTTCACAATAAAATAGTTCCGCATCAAAATTTTCGATCTTTTTACAGTCCATATATTAGATAAACTTTTTTAAAATAACATATTGTAACTCCAAAAACAAAATAAAAACATCACAACACATCAAGAGATCTCAACAGCGCATGTGATCCTGCCACTGAAACTAACACGTCATGCATATATCAAGAGATCTCATGCATATCATAGCCACCGCTGTTGTCGCCACTTTTTAGGCACACAACTAACTTAGTTAATGTATGACATACCCAATGCGTGTAAATTTTTCGCCTGGATATGCAGACGGAATTTCAAACGAGTCAATCATTACAACTTCACTGACTTGTATCAGAACCGTTTCGCCCGGAACTCAGAAATAGTAAAATCAGTGGTGAGATTCAAGTACAATCCTTCAGTCACTGGTATTAGAGAGAAATATCTGAAAATAAGAAACAGTGAACGAAATGACGGGACTCTAATGTGAGAGAATATGGGGAATACAGACATAAGAAAGGAGCATTGGTCAGACAGTTGGTATAAATCAATTGCTTGAGGTTCTATCATCAAATATTTGTGGAAACTAGTTGATTTTTAACTGAAGATTGTATGAGTTATTTTGCTGTGGAAAATTTGAAAAAGTGGATTATAAAAAACATGTATTAAACTACCTTTTATCGTTTTACTCGAGTGCCTACTCATAAAAAAAATCATCATATACCTTTCAAGGAAGACGGTACAATATATAATTAGTTATTACATAATATATACTGAGGTGCCTCTAGGAATAATTCATAGCATTTAGATTTTCTTCAATTACAAACAAGCAAGGAATATTTTCAATATTTAAATCGTAATATATCTTATTCTTTTTTCTTTTCGATGTTACAAATTACAATTGAATTATTTAAACTTTTGATTTCATGACTTTTTACAAAATTTCTATTTCGTTTTTTATTTTTTTATAGATATATTATTATGATATATATAATCACACTATTACCTCGTTCAATCGCTATTTTATCAATAAAATCTGAGTTTTTATAAATTTAATGTGACCAAATTTTTAGACCAATCATTATTTAAAATAACCAGAATGGATTCAGCTTTATTAGGTGTTCAAATAGAATTAAATGATGGAGACATTTGTACAAACTTTTTTAATGTTGCTTTAGAGCAAATACCAATATTATACTCCACAATAAATCAAATAAATAAAACAATTATATCACTGTCGGTTCGCGTACAACATCATAACTAATCAATTTACAATTCAACAATTACCATTTTCAATTCAACACTTAGAATGTCTTGTATAGCGATCAAATGCTACATCTCGTTTTATTGTTACATCTCAATGTAAATAGAGTGGAAGGAAAAACAGCTTGAAAAGTGTACGGGAAGTTTACAGGTAGTATGACAACAAATCTATCTTTATATGTCCATGTACATATACATAGTCACAACATAGTCACAATATATACTGAAAAATCATAATCTATATTCGCTGGCAGTTTTAATTTAATTGGATAGTGTGTTCATATTTTCTTAATAAAACATTATTTTATATTTTCCATCCTAAATATCAAATAACTCAGTCAATATTGACGTCGTCGTCGCCATTCCTTCTTCAAGGATTCATCGTTATTGAAAAATACATCAATAAAATTAGTACCCTATAAATATCCTTGCCGTTTTTTGGCATACTTCCTCTTTTCGTCGATGTTGAAAATAAATTCTAATTATGTATACGAAGTCAAAGTCTGCTTCAGATACGCTTCTCATCTTTTCTTTAAGCAATTACGGTAATAGATTTCATCCATCGGTTTAGTGATTAGTATCTACCATTTTTCAGATTTTAATTAAAATATGCGGGGATATGGATGAAGTCCTCATAGAAATTAAACAATAGAAAGGACTTGAAGTACATACTTCAAGTAGTTATTGGTTCGTGGTTGGATTCTTTTGTAGTGAAATTGCTTTTCTCTCTTCATTTTTCGAGTATAAATTAAATCCATCGATTGCTTTATTCTTACAATTCATTGGAATTTTATGGTTGTTTGAATTGACTCACGTTTTCCCTGTTTGTTGCAAAAAATAAATTGATTTCATTTCATAAACTAAAACTCGCGCGTAGTTGAAATTCATCGTGGGTTTATTTAGAAATTTCCATTCCAGTTTGGAACTTTTAATTTTAATACAAGGATTTTATTAAAAACTCTGTTTTAATTTCAAATTGTAAATACACTCGCTTGTAAACAATATCGAAGAGAAACAATTTAAATCTTCATAATTAAGCCCAAGGTTAGAATTTATACACAATTATAAGAAAATAAATGAGCTATTTGAATAAAAATTCGAAGAGGGTTTAAATGTGTTGAATATCATGTTTAAATTTGTAATGCTTACTTGAAGCGTTTTTCATTTCATTTTCATTTCCTATTTTTTTTTGCGAAGGATTTCTAAGCATATATCTTTATTTAGATCGACTGAACGAAGAAACAAATGGATTTCTTAATTCTATCAAAATTAGGCTAAGTAAAGGTTATGCCAATATCAATGAGAGCATATTTGCAGGTTCTCGAATAATTCATCTGATGAGAAACTTGGTAGGTCAGTTAAAGTGTCAGCCCTCGTACTTAGAGATGGATCACTTTGGTCCTTGAAGGCTCATTGCAATACATAAGTCGTTTTAGTTGATTGATCTAATTTGTTAACTGCAATCCAGGATGTGATGCTGAAGACTTTTTGCCAAGCCAGCAAGAAATGTAGCTCGCTTTGTCACCGTGGCAAGGTGTAGGCGGCTTTAGTGCGCGCTCAACCAAATAGATCGCTGGCATCTCTATGAGCTTCCTGCAGGAAAATGAAGCATAGGATTTTCGTTTGCCTTTTGAAAAGCGCACACAAAAAATGGTGAACTGTTTACCTCCTCTTTCGCCCTGCAACTGCGCTAGCACTCGTTTGCTTCACAGCTTCCAATCAGTGTTGCAGCTAGGTTTAGTAGAAAAGTAGCAAAATCTACTACTTTTCTTAAAATGATAGTAGTAGATTGTTCAATTCCAAAAAAGGCAAATTTTCTTGTAAATATTTATTCATTATTATTTTGAAAAAAAAGCAAACTTCTTTTAAATATGTACATATAACTTTAAAAAACTAATAAAAATACTACATACTTCATTGGAAATATACATTTGGTATAAACATAACAGGTTTCATTAATTGATGATGATACAAAAAATTCTTCATGAAAATTTAATAACACACAAAAGGAATTTATTTTTTCCTTTTACCTATACAACACATCACACAATAAAATGCTTTGAGTGTGGATGAACATTGTGGTAATAGCAAACCAAACATATTTATCTGTATATCCATCAAATGCTAGTTTTATCAAATGGGAAAACATTTGTGTTGTATACCACTGAGAGTGAGAGTGGATGAGCCATTAACTAATTTAGACTTCACAGTCTTTTTGAAGAAAGCGCCATTTCTTGAATTAGTTTTTTTGAAAGATTCCATTCTGTAGAGTCACAATTCTTTCTTAGTTCGTTCGCTGCCATATAAAAATTTACAATTTCAATCCTTTGAAGGTTTTTAGAATCAGTTTTAATCCGATTAAGCCTAGAAAATGCTCGTTCTGCTGCAGCACTACTATGAGGATAGCATAAAATTAAAGAGACCAAAGTGCAAATATTTGTAAACATAGGCTTTCCAGCTCCATCTTTCAATTTTGATTTTTTAAACCAATAATCTTCAATCGAAAAGTCATGCGGCACCGTTTCAATATGTTTTTACTGCCTCATCTCGAAAATTAGATCTTCAAGTAGTAAATTTGTTCTAGGGAATCGATTTCATGTAGTAGAGTAGTAGACTTCAAAAGTTTCCGAAATATGTAGTAGATCTACTACTTATGTAGCATATCTGCAACACTGCTTCCAATTACATCTCTGTGTCCAAGTTCTCTCCACTGAGGAATGTACAGATACCTCTTTAAGGAACGTTTGATAGACCGTAGCTATTCTAGATAATGATTGAAAAGCGGCCGGGTTGTCACTTTAGATATTTAAATATCACGAAGAAATTTGCTGGTCAAAACAATTGCCTCCTTATTTAAAGTCAAGTATGAAACCAAAGTATTTAAAAGCTTTAAACTGATCTCATCAAGTTTAAGCGTGTAGGAAATTTATGCTTTTTGGTGTAACAATTTAACCCCGTTTTCTAGGTATGACTCTTTAGAACACACTTTTCGCTCCATCTCGAAAATATATTATAACTAAAGTGAAGTTTAGTCTTTCTGATAAGCTTTTTAAGAATTCTTCCGACATTCCTACTACGATATCGTTCACATAGAAAACAACTTAACATCTATTCGAGTAGAACTTGATATGTGGACCGAATGGAAGCGGCCCGGAATTGGGCCTAACCCGACCCTCACTTCAACCTGGACGCAAATTTCACCTCAAAATCATAGTTGTCTGTACACGCATACATGGGTGGATGTTTTATCAAAGTATTACTTCATGCTTTGCATATCTGCAGGCGTGATCATATTTGTAGCTTCACTATCGAATACACGAACCTTAATCGAGTTGAAGCGATATACATATTCCGAGGTGTTGAAACATTGTTGTTTAGACGAACAAAACCTTTTTTCTCCTAAACTTTTGTCGCTCTAAAGCAAACTAAATCTAAAGCTTATACAATCTACAAAGAAAATAATTTCGAACGTACTTAATGAAATTATTGCCAAACACAATAATCGGTCAATTAAAATATAAAACTTTTATCTTGCTTCAACGTTTCCAAACGGGAAATGTTAATTTATTCTCATCTCTGAGCAGTTAACCGTTGAAATTAAACTCTTGTTTAGTCTCTGTTGCCCGAAAGGATATTCAATTAAGATGTATTGATGGCGCCAGCGAGTGTTTTCCCTGCCGTAACGGTCGTAATTGATTTAAATATTCAGATGAGATACGCTTCTGGCCCAGTTGCGTACATCCTTATGATTCACTTCACTGGAAACCGGTAATGAGTTCCTTTTTAATTGAGAAAGTTTATCTTTGTCTTTATTCTTGCCGTTCGTATTTTCCGTTTTGGAATTATTTCAATTTGAAGTTTAGATCTAATTAAGTGGTCAGCCATTGAAATTTGCGTTAGTGAAACCTGTGAAGTATACTTCGTGGGATTCGTGATTTAATGAAATTTTATTGGCAAGCTCTTGCGGAAAGCAAGAAAACATTGCAAACTGCAATAAGATGCACACGTGACCTAATGAATTGTTTAGGCTAGATTCGGTAGGGAGCTATAAGAAAATGTATCGACATGATTCATGTCTTTGCTGTAGAACTGTGATTTCAATAAATCAGTCAACTTTGATAACAATAAGTAAATATGCACATTTGAGACTAAATTTTAAAAAAATGAGTTATAATTTAGTAGTTTGAATACATGAAACTCAATGTTAATTTTGGTTTGGTTTTTCAATTTTAAAATATGTTGCGTATGTTTCAAGAAAATAGTGGGAAAATTTAAAAGATTTCATTACTACAAAATCCGAAGTTCAATAATATGTAATGAGATCACAAAGCTTATTTTCACAAAAGAATATAGCAGTTAATACTGAAATGCCATTTGTATGGCGTGGATTCATTGAATTAGACACATATATAAATATACTTCATGGTGTTTATGGTCTAAATATTTGATATAAAATTTAAGTAAATTTTTCTTTTTGTTCGAAAAATAGTTTATTCATTTATTTGAATTTTCTTTCAATTAAATTAAACTTAACGTTTTATCGTAGCTTGAATTTTATTAAATTTTCCAATCTTTAAGACTTTCTTACTTGAGACTATTTTCAGTGTAACATTTTTGTAGAAAATGTATTATAAATCTGTGCAGGAAAAACGAAACAATGCATAGAACGTCTTGTTTTGCTGTAAAATATAAGTCTAGCTATTTTTCCTTGTTCAATTATGGAAGATAATTTGCGTAAGAATTATTAAGCAGTTATTTTGTGTTTTATTTTGAGTTAAGTCAAGTTATTTTTGAGCGTGCATGAAAAAAGAAAATCGTGTTTCGTTATAAAAGAATATGATTTGCAAAAATATGAAGTTAAATTATTTTGGAACGGTTGTTCAATGAAATTGTGACTTTTTCTTGAAAAGAACCGCTTCTATCATGAAAAATAGTCGTAGCTCCAAAGCTCAAGTAAATTCCTGTGTTTCTTTTTTTAAACTGAAAAAACCAAGGTGTCATAAGTTCACACAAAATAACCTAAAATATTACACTGAGCATAGAACTTAGCAAATAGTCAACATTGAACTTGTATTTCCAAGAAAATTCCCATTACCATGATCTTGGTTTTTCAGATGCTTTCATAATTCCTCCAGAAAATGACTAGCTTAGTATCGTTATTTCGATCCTCCATGTGAACCTATCCTCTTTGCAAAAACGTTCATTACTGGCCAACTTGCATGGAAACGATCTTTTAAACAAAATAAAACGTTCACGTAGCAGTTGCCGCGCTAGCACCAACGCTAGCTCCAACGTATTTCGCAACTACTTACTTGGATGGTCCTAGTTGCAGGATAATAACTCAAGACTGGGTAATGAATGAAGTGAACGTGACTTTCATTCTTATTTTTCGAATGGTGCGATTGGCTTCGAATCAAGTTTTGTGATTCACTTTGGTTGCCGTCCGAAGGTGGCAATTGTATAAATCCCACAAGGATAGCACGAAGTACTATTCAAAATCCATTTCAATTATTTGGTAACTCTCGCCGATGCAATTCATTGAATGATTTTGATTACTCCAAATATTTTATAGTCATCTTATATAGTTATCGTTTTAGATTATTTGGAATAGTGAATGGAAAACACATGAAGCAGGAACATGTTTCGTTATTAATTTAAAGCATTGATTAACATTTTCCTGATAATATCCAACCATATGCTCCTACGCCAGAATCAATTAACAGGCTTATGAATTTATTTTAAAGTGTAGATAGCTGTCTGTTGGATCATCTTAAAAATTCGAAGGAATCTAGTTCAGATCCAAAGGATTGTACTTTTAATCTTCTTTTGGATATAATAGTCAGCATGTTGTTTCGTAAGTTCATATATGATTGAAGTTTTTATTCAGACGAAGCTTAGCAAACTTCCTAACAATTTTCTAATGATCCTTAAAGCTGTATTTAATTAACTCACTTATGTACATTGGATTTTTTTGGAAGTTTCTAATTAATTTAAAATATTTTCTTTTGATTCATCTAAATTGGTGCTACGTTAGCTTTATTTACCCTTGAAGTTGATAGAATAGTTGATATTCTTTTTCGTTATTAGATCGACCGCTTGTCTCTAGTTTAAATCCTGACCTTAGTTGTTTCTATGGCTTTTCATTTTAATTATTTCACGAAAAATAAAATATTTTGAGCACAAATAGATTGTACCTATATATATGTAAGTATTGTTGGAAAATGATTTTATTTTTGTTAAATCTGTGATGCTGCTAGTTACGTCAGGGCATCTAAATGTGGATGCAGATGCGTTATCTGCAAATCCTTTTGATCATCAAAACATTGACCAGGTGAGATTTCAATAATCAGATCGCGCTATTTGGGTGGCCTGAGAACTTAAAATTGCAAGTCTGCACTGTGGAGTGCAGACATAAATATAAGATAAGGAAAGTTTATACATGCCAATGTGTTAGAAGATAAGGAGAGTTCTAAATCGGTTCCCGCTAAATAAAGTTGGGTATTAAATTGAAGCCTCGTGTTTTTATTAAAAACAATCGATTATCCTCAAACAAAATTTGCTTCGCTATATGATTTTTTTGTCTAAAGGGGCAGAGAAAAACTTATCACGAGGTACAAAAAGTTTGAAACTAGAAAAATTTAATTTTCAATATTTATGGATCGAGTTTGTGTTCATGGACAATTTGCTGAAGATCTGGAAAGAAAATTTCATAATTTTTTTTTAAAAAGCGTAAAGCTTCTGATTTTGATGGATCCCAAATGAGACAATTTATTTTTAACCCTAATTTTTCACTTGTTACAAGTGTGATTGAGAATTTAACCTGGAATTCTTTTGTAAAATCTTCCAAAAAATTCTAGGTATCTCTAAGATGGGAAATTTGGTTGTTTTCATTAATGATATAGATATGTTGATAAAATATTGATGTATCTACACCGAACCTACGAAATCATGTAAATTATACAATGCAATTCGTTAATGCAATATATGGGGTAACACTACTCTAGAGACCCCCTTTTTTCATGATTTGTCGTAAGTAAATAAATTGAAAAACTCGAAATCCGCTTATGGTAGTATATTGTATAACTTAAAATGTACAAAAAAAATATTTTTTTCCCAAAATGGCGGCCACAGGATCCCGTATTCGGCTGTTGTGTGATCCACCTTTAAAAAGTTACCGGTAACTTTTCTCGCGAACGGTTGCTCCTAAAACAAAAAACTAAATTTTTCTTTTAAGTGCATACTACAATAATAGCTAGTGAAGTACGTAGGGATTTTTGATTCATTGTTTATTTTTAATTTTATAAACAATTTACGGCTAATTTTTTTTGTCAAAAATCGTTTTTTTCTAGTGAAGTACGTAGGAGATTTATTTAAAACTAATTTTTAACAAAATGGCGCTGTTTCGAAAAAAAACAACGATTTTTGACAAAAAATTTAGCCACATCAAGTAAAAATTTAGTTTTTTGTTTAGGAGAGACCGTTCGAGAGAAAAGTTACCGGTAACTTTTTAAAGGTGGATCACACAACAGCCGAATACGGGATCCTGTGGCGACCATTTTGAAAAAAATTTTTTTTTTGTATATTTAATTTATGTAATACACTACCATAAGCGGATTTGGTGTTTTTTAATTTATTTACTTACGACAAATCATGAAAAAAGTGGTCTCTAGAGTAGTGTTACCCCTTAAGAAAAGAGCATAAACAAGAGGAACAAATGCTTATTCCAAAGCATATGTTAATATCAGGTGGAGTTTATGTCTCGACATGCTGGAATGATTTTTTGCACTATCAGCAATTTTGGGTGGAAGGCGAATGGATATAAAATGAGGGGCGATGAATATATCATATTACTGCCAGCTCATAAGTTCATCAATGAATGGAACTTGAACAAACGAAATTTTTCAATTTTTTTTTATTGGCTAAAAGTATGCTAACACATCCCTAGAATTGAAATCAAAAAGGTCCAAATACTAATATACTTCAGAAAATTTTTGAGAATTAATTTTCTGAAGCAACTCCAATGCTCGAAAAACGTAAAATTTGCTCGCTTTATACTATATAGTAATTAATATACACTGTATAGGGCACGTTCCTTCGTAAACGACGCTAGGAGAGCTTCTGTTTACTCGATCGACTACACGCTGCATTTGAGGTTAAAGTACTATGTTTTGATTGATATTTTTACTGTTGTTTTGTATAAAAAAGTGTTAGAAATGAGTAGTAAACTGTACAGTGACCGTAAAGGCAGTAAAGCAAGTAGTTCATCGCAGAAGCGCAACAAGATCAGCAACAGGCGTCCGCCTGATCGCTATTCGTTTGAAACTCATTAGGATTGACTGCAGGACCTAATTTTCTGCTTAGAAACAGACGCCGAGCGAATAAAGGCAGCTGAGCGCTCAATTTCCGACGTTGTAAAAGAGGCGAGACGCGGCCTTTTAGCATCAAGAAAGGACGAGGAGGAGAAATCCACGGTCTTGAAAGGCCAACTGTATGGTGCTGGGATAGCAGAGTAAAGGATAAAAAAATTGTATATAGTAAAATTTGAAAATTCACAACTTGAAGTCATTTTTTTGGGTCGAAAATGCAATTTTTTGTTAAATGGTCGCCATTTTGCGAAAAATCGATATTAAACCATTATCGTGTGTACTTCACTAGAAAAACTCATGGAGTTTATGAAAAAAAAATTTTATTGTTCCAGATGCAGATGGGTCTGAGAAACTTGTCCGGCCGCGGAACGTCTTTTGTAAATACTAGTGACTTTGACGTGCACTACAGCCGCCATTTTGTATTAAATTTAAAATAAAATGTTTTTTTTTGCACTCCCGAAAAGTTGCCCTTTATATTGATATATTATGTATAAAAGCTTTTTTTCAAAATTCTTAAAAAAAATCTTGAAAAAAGGCTTGTTTTTTAGCCTTCACATAGGTATAACCCCTTAATCAAGCAATCATTTAAAAAAACGGACCCAATGAAGTTTTGGATTGTGGACAGTCGTTTCACACTTGTGCCTTTTAAAATATACCAGCAATTTTTGAGTTCTTCGGCATCCTCTATTTTTTTAGAGGCAGTGCCATCGACTGTAAATATTATGGTTCCAAATACTAGGATTTAATAGGTTAAATGCAGACGTATAAAAACCAAAGGGTCTCTTGTATCTTATTTGAGAAATACTGGTTTCAATAATGAAACAGTAAAATTCGCGTTATACTTGTTATAATGTAACTATTTTAGTGTAGTTTCAGTTGTTTGGATGTGGGAATGAAATTTCAAATTTATTAATAATATTCTAAAAAACAATTTTTATTCATTTTTAATCAAATTGATTTTTATCAAATTTTTAACCAATAAATCCAACATGGATATTGATGTAGTTCAAAAATGTAGATCAAATATATATGTACACACACACATGTATATATATATATATATATATATATATATATATATATATATATATATATATATAAATATATCGACCGTTTTTGGCAAGTCCGACATCCCTAGAATGAGATGTTTGATAATTTTAAAAATTTGCTCATATTGTACCCAAATGAGCATTAAAATACTTTTGTTTATAGATCGCTTTTCGCATAATTTTGAAGACCTTAATAAGAAGCTTAGAAGAGTGCTTTCATTTCCATTAAGATATAAAAACTATAGAATAAAGGTCGCAAAGAAAATACGCTGTTCACATGATGGCAGACTTTTGTTGAGCACTTATATTTACGAGCCAGTCTCACGCAAATTCTTTCGAAAAAGTCACTTAAATAACAATATTGGCACATTTGATCCTAAAAAAATATCAGCTTCCTTGAATTTGTATTGAGTTTATGTTTCACCAAGTATAAATGTCTCAGGAAAACGAATAGTGTATTATGTTAGCAAGACATAAGGTGTACTTGAAATATGATCTTAAACCTCTATCCCCAAAATTAGTGTTGACCAGTGTAATCTCTTACAAATTTTATCTAGGTATTAGAAATGTAAATGTTGAGTCTCATTTGCAGGTAATAATCAAATGACACGAGTGAACGTAAATAGTTCGAAACAATGGTATGTGAATATGTGAAATAATCTGAAGAATTAAGTACAAAATAAATAAAAATAATTTGCGTCCCTTATCAATTTAAAACGGTTGCATTGTCCAGTGCAAGGATATTAGTAAAAACATCAAGAGCTATATAAAATGCCACATATACTGTTTATTTGAATGAAATTTACTTATAAAATGAATATTTTTTGTGCGTATATTTTGATTACTTGAAAACATTAATTCATGATTTTAATTTTTCATACTTATATTCTTCGTCTTGCTTTTAAAATCTGAAAGCTTTTCACAATACTCTTTCTGCTTTGAAAGCACTTCCAAAAAATATTAAGTCTACGTATGTCCTCCTAAAAACTGTTAATCCACCATTATCATCGGAAAAAATAAGTTATTTTAGACGTGTCCGACACATTTTCGTTTTATTGTTTCAATTCGGACGATTTTATTGTTGCCGCTGTATGCAGTATCATAAATAATTTAGGACTCAAATTTCGCATGGGCCACAAGTAAAATTGCCAGCCCAGCCGAATGTGATTCGAAAAAATGATACACGGCTGCACGTTGTTTGTCAGAAAACGATTTATTGGTAGCGAATTCCACCGACCGGTAGCGATTTTCCGTCTATTTTCCATTTGGCTTTTTAAAGGTTGAATTTCCACGATTTTGTGGATTTCCGCCCGGGCACTGTATATAGTTCATCCCGTGATTTATGATGGCCAAGTAAGTTTAGTGCTTCAGGAATGACTCCTGATATTGTTTTAAATGGCCAGACGAGGCGATCCGGGCTGGTTTCCAGTTTGGCAGGGATTATGCTGGATTTTATTTGTCGATTCACAAATTTAAAGCAGGAAAACTGCAAGACGGGCAAGGATATTCTATGCCAAGAGAGAAATACACATCTATGAATACTTGATTATTGCATTTAATTACGGTCCATTCTAAACGTTCTTCTAATTGAGTGGGCACAGTTTAGAGGGATAAGTTCTTCTATTTTAAGGAAAGTCAGCCTCGAGATTCAATGAGATATGATCCTTCCAAATATTTAAAGCTTTAAACATTTGGCAATTTTTGCGAGGCTGATTGTGTATTTTGCCACATTATAGATGTGACCCTTAAAACACACTAGATTTTGCAGTTAACTATCACGTTTAAAATAAATTATTGAAAATTATTTTGGATCCTTTTCAATTCTACAATTTTCTTAACTTTATTGTATGGTTGAAGTTTGATAATTATCATAACCACGACCTGTTTTCCTGTCGATCACAAGAAACTCGGCGCAAAATCACTTAAAGATTATCTATTGAATTTCGAATCGGCCGAAGGTGGTACCAACCCGTTTCACACTTCTTCATGAACTGATAGTTTGTGTGCCGCAATTACTAACCATTAATATCTGACAAAGAATATCATTAACAAGTAAAGGGTGCGCTCTTTTGTATTTTTTAAAATCCCTATTAAAAACATATCGTTGAATATTTTTAAATTACTTAGTTCTATTCAATCCATGCTAAATAGCTCTAGTTAAATGTCTACTGCACCTAGTTTGTCAGTAGCCAATCTTCTTAGCCAATTGTGCTGTACATTGTGGATTCTTTGCTATCCTACTTGACGAATCCTTGTTTTTAGTGCATAATTCGTTTACTGATCGTTGGAGTAAGTATGGATTTAAACATTTTGGAAAAAAATAACCGAACCGAGTTAAATTTTACATCATATCGAACAGCATTCTTGCAAAAAAAAATGTTTTTGAATCAAGTTGGTGATAACGAAAGTTTACTAAACATTATTTTAAGACATAATGTTGTTTTACTTTAAAATTAAAAAAATTCCCTTCAAAGATACGGTTACCATACTATCTTTCTCTCTAGCTAAATTAAGTACGAAAATTACATTTTGTTAAAAAACCAATAAAAATGTAAATATGACTACAGCATTTGCATAGAATAGCAACGAAGGGATCATTAAAAAGACAAATTTGAGTTAAGAAAGGCAGAAACACTACAGGCGATTGGAAGATTTGGTGCAACTTAGTCCTTCGGGGTAAAAATTTGTTTGTTCTGGCTATTCGGAATCGCGTTAGTCGCTTCTTCATCGGAGAAGTAACGAACATCGTAATGTTCGCGGAAACATGGGCATGTTCGCGCAAAAATGGGAATGTTCGCGCCAATATGGTTATGTTCACGGAAAACATGGGTATGTTCGCACAAACATAGAAACATAGAAATGTTCGCACAAACATGGGAATGTTTGCGCAAACACGAGTTTGTTCGCGCAAACATGAGATTGTCCGTGGAAATATGGATACGTTCGCGTAAACATGGAAATGTTCGCGCAAATACGGGAATGTTCGCGGAAAACATGGGTATATTCGCGCAAACATTTAAATGCACAGAACGAATCAATTTGAAACTTTGGAAGAGCATTCTATAATTTGTCGATATACGCTGTTTATTTTACTACAGTCTGCACTTTTCAAAAAAAAATTAGTACAACATGTGACTATCAAATGTTTCAAGTTTTCTCTTGGCCTCATGTTTCTAGAAAACTGAGACAAACACTTTTAGCGTGCTCGCAAAAAATTCACTCTTTGACACGTACGTATGTGCGTTCGCGGGCAGTTTTTCTACGAGCATAACTCACGTAAACAAAGTCGTATCGACTTTGTTAAGGTGTCAATCGAAGCGTCTTTGCAATCTTAAGAGCTGATTAGTTTTTGGGACACTTCGGTCGGGAGGGTTTGCTGTTTTCACCCCTTGAAGGTCAACCATGTTATGCGCTATATCTCACGAACCAAACATGCGATTTATTATTATTATTTAGGTGGCAATCGACGCGTATTAACATTTACGTGATTCTGCCAAATTTTTAAAAAATTGGTTCAAGCAGTTTTCTAATTTTTTGAAAAAAAAGGTCCAAAAATTGGGGTTTTTTTCAAAAACATCAAATTTTTAACTTGATTTTCACCACGCAGTAATAAATGTTTATATAATTTATATACTCCAAACAGTTGTTGAAAAAAAACCACCAAAATTTTTAACTCGTGATTACGAAAAAAATCAAATATAAAATAAAAAAATCATTAATAGTCATCGTGATCTTCAAGGTCATTTGTGTATTGCATTATATCTCGCGAACCAAACATACGATTTGCATAATTTAGGTGTCAATGAACGCGTATTAATATTTGTGTGAATCGAATTTTCGAAAAAATCGTTAGAGCTGTTTTTTAATTTAAGAAAAAAAGTGCAAAAAATTAGGTTTTTTTCATAAAAAATAAATTTTTAATCTGATTTGCGAAATATAGTAATCAATGTTTGCAAAATTTATATACTTCAAACAATGTTTGTAGAAACACAATCAAAATTTTTTCTCATGATTACGTAAAAAATTAAATAAAAAATAAAAAATCATTAAAAGTCATCATGATTTTGAAGGTCATTTTTATCATTCACTATATCTCACGAACCAGATATAATATTTGCATCATTATGGTGTCAATTGACGAGTATTAATATATTTGTGAAGTTTTTAACATGATAAAAATTCGTTTTAGCCGTTTTTTGAATTTAATAAAAGAAAATGCGAAAAATTATGGTTTTTTTCATAAAAAATATTTTTTTAACTTGATTTGCACAGCACAGTGATACCAGTTTATACAATTTATACAATCTTATAAATTTTTGAAGAGAAACCAGCAAAAAAAATTTCCATGATTATGAAATAACTAAATAAAAAATAAAAAATCATTCAAAGTTACCATGTAAAGAGGGTTCATACGAATGATATTACTTTACATCTTTTATTCTAAAAAAATTGTTGTAAATTCAATCAAAGTTTTAAAATATTTGCATAATTTGAGCTGATTTTTAAGAGTTTTTATAGTCTTTTAATTAAAAAAACTGCTTAAATTTTGAAAACCAACAAAATTTCAATCAAATTTGCATTTGCGGTATCAACGTTTTGAATAGTAAAATGTTTTGTAGGCAATACTTTGCAAGATCATATGCTTTGAAAAGCTTTCATCGAATAAAAAATTGTAGTTTTTAGTAGATTCATTCTTTAGTAATTGTAAGATTTTAATAACCATCATCATCTGTAATACATTTTACTTTTTACATGCAATTGAACCTTTTTTTGACTGCATGTACAAAATTTTTCAAGACCAAAAGAGGCCCCCAACAATTGATCCGCGCGAATATTTAATCTGTCCTCGTCGACCAAAAACCTTACGTAATCAATGGACCCTTCCGTAGACGATATGATTCATATTAACTCATTCCTGTTTCTGCAATGAATACCTCTCATTGTTATTACTTAAAGTAGTATTATTTTCAAAATTACTATTGTGTTTAATGTTGTTGATGTTTATGTAGATATTACTGGGAAGTTGACCGTGTGGACCTCAAGGGTCGCACCTCGCGGCTTGTTTTAAAAATTGTTCATATCTAAAAAGAACTCAATTTTTAATGTCCTGAACATTTTCCTATTTTAAATCAAACAGTTTTAACGGCATTGTTGCAAAAGAGAAGCGTATATATATGAGTATACAAACGTGTTGATTATGAGTAGTAGTAGTGTAGTGTATTCCTAGTTCCAAACCTGGAACTAGCCTATACACAACTAAGCTTCCCAGAAGCTCCCAAAAATAATGTCCTACAGCTCATCCTCAATTATTTATTAGCAAAGATCTCAACCTCCATGCTAACTACATGGGTATGGTAGTTTAAAAATTCCCTTTCTCATAACCGTGTGAAACTCTAGAGGATCACTGAACCTAGAGTAAACAAAAACATAATTGGGACAATGCAAAGTGCATTGGTGTAAGCAATATTGCAAGTAAACGAATTCCGTGAGAATTAATTTGAATCGCGATCGATTGGTTAGGGTAAATAGATTTAAGACTAGAGTAGGGATTTTTATATGATAAGCAATTTTAATGTACATAACAGTAAGCGAAATTTTAGAATAAAAGAACTGACTGAGCTGAGGCTCGGAACATTAGTGATCTCCTAATACAACAAGTTGGTTGTCATTTAATAAACGTTGCATTCTATTCGGAAACTCGACTGCCTATACAATTTGGCAGACAGCAAATTGCCTGATACATTGGCAAATTCATTTTTAGAAATATCGTCTGCCTGTCTACTCGGACTGCGCCAAATATGTGGCAACCCAAGGGATGCCTGTAGGTAAAACAAATCTTTTTTTTTACTTCTCTCTGTTGACAAGATCGTATCCTTAGAGGAGTATCAACTTAGAAGACAACGTGAGTCTTCACTTAGACAACGCGTATCATTACATGGCGATGCTATATCTTCACTTGGCGATCCTGATATATTACAGTAGTAGTAGGCCAAAAAAATTGACCTTACAACTAATTTAAATATAAGAGAAGTTTTCGATTGCTACCCCGTGGTATTAAAAAGCACTGTTCATAGTTATTTCACAATATCTGTTATCTCTACATAATGTGATAAATTCATCATTTATTCAAAATCGTAATCTGGAGTTGTGGTTAAGTCAGATTTGAAGCTGGAGAAGGAGTTGAAGACACAAAATGATGTTTAACGGAGCCGGAATTGGGGTTGTGAAAATTTCAGGTCGCCTCTGCAGCCCTGTTAGGTACTAGTAAACAAAATCCCTTAGTCAGCTCGTCACTAAAAGGCTAATTGAAAGGCAAAAAAATGAAAACCACTTTCACAGAAATGTGAAATGGCAAAAGGCAGCCAAACAAAGCCGAGGTTCACTTGCAGTACAGAATGAAAGTAATGTGGCTGCGTAACATTCACACAAATAATAGCACCAATGCATGTTTGAGTAGAGCACAGAGGCAACGCGAACAAAGCATTGCAAATAATTGTATTGTACTATGCTGCGTAGCTCGATGTTGTGTGAGGCAAAAGTATAAGCGTGTATTTCATTGAAAAGTGTCGCTATGATGACTGATCCTTGTACACATATTGCATCCATAGCATTCCATGCTATGATTCCTACAATGGAGCTGGATTCATTCTGGAAATGCTTGCCAAATGATTTTCACACAAAAGATGGTCGTGTTATCACATACGAATGCATGGAGAAAGGCGTAAACTATAAATGAAATGTTAATTAAAACATCTTTATATATTTACGGACACATAGTAACCATTCTTGCGGAATCTAAAAATTATCAAAAACATTTGCATTTAGACTCTTTTGGGATTGATTTCAACGATAGTTAGAGCGTCATTATTTTAAATGACCTCTATTAAGATAGAAACAAAACACCCAAATAATGATAGTTAAAATGCACTCATTAAAAGATTCAAACTGTTCTCCTCTTCCATGTAGATTCGGCATTTAAGAGGAAATAATATGCAAGCTGAAGAGCATATTACCAATTAATTAGTTATTGCGTTCAATCTGTTAAAAGTTTTTGCTGAGACCCCTCTTGAAAGACACCGAAATAAAATCAATTCCGCTGTAGCTAAATAGTCCTTCGTAAGTTTTGTTCAAAGAGATGCAAACGTAGGCTTAGAGAAATTGGACAAAAAACAAATAAATAGCGTCAATAACTATATTCATCGAGGGGATCAATGTGTGGAGGATTACTTGAATGTTATACATTTTGAAAATCCTTCCTATGAACCTCTCGTTAGAAATGCTGACCGGATTAGTTTGCGTCTATTCCCCATCAAGCTGAATATGTCTGAATGAAATGTGTATAATCTAATGAGTTGAGATATTCAATGAATTTCTAATCTTTGTAAGTGACACTTACTCCCCCTGTTTTTATTATTATATACATTAATTTTTCACAAATATAAAACTAGTGAATAGTATTATTTTTTCATATAAGTATATATTAAGAACAAGGAGATAATATACTAAGGACTGTATCGGAAAAACTTTGACTTTTAGTTTTTCCTGCATAGTTCCTGTTTAGAATAAGTTTAAGTCTTCAACAGGTATGCAAAATAAGCTTTAACATGCGAAAAAAATAACGTCTAATTCATTCGAGATCATTCTTGAAAAGATGTCATCAAATCAAGAAAAAGTAAGAGTTTAATTGTGTGCAAATACCTGCCAAATCCCCTTCGTGAATATTCGGTACTAGCAAAGGAGACCAATTCGTCAATTGTAACAGTGAAACGAAGGATTATAAAGAACAAAATTGAACTACCTGTTGCTAGAAAGTCTGAATCAGGTAGAAAAAAGTCTATCCGATACAAATTTGAGCCGAAAGGTAAAGTGGAAATTTTTGCAGAGTCCTATCACATCCATTCGAGATATGGCCCAAAAAAGGCAAACATCGAACGCATTGATTCAGAGGATTAAGAAGCATTATAATCTTAGATCATATAAAGTCCAAAAAGTATGCGATCGATCCGAAGAAAAGGAGAAAGAAGCAAAAAATCGGGCTCGAAAGCTATACAAAGATTGCTTGACCAAATTCGATTGTGTTGTGTTGGACGATGACGATACGTGAAGGTCGATTTCGCACAGTTGCCTGGTCAGGACTTCTATACAGCAGGATCAAAGGGTGGTGTTAGCCAAAGATAAAACCAAAAAAGCACCAAATTTCCCAAGCGGTACATGATTTGGCAGGAAATATGTTGATGTGGTCTCAAATCAGAGAAATTTTTAGCGAAGGGTACCATCAACTCAGCAGAATACCACGAAGAGTGTTTAGAGAAGCGACTAAAACCATTTATCAAGAAAAATGAAACGTATGTGTAACATTTTGGCCAAATCTAGCGACAATTCATTATGCTCGATCAACAATGAAGTGGTATGAGGACAACAACATCTCCGTGGTACCGAAAGCAGCTAACCCGCCAGAACTTCGACCAATCGGAAGATATTGGGCTGAAATGAAGAAAACATAAAAGAAAACAAACAACATTGCTAAAACCGAAAAGGATTTTCAAAATAAGCGGTGAAACGCATTTAAGGTGGTCGACGACATCCTTGTACGGAACCTAATGCGTGGAGCTAACGGAAAGGTCCGAAAATTGTTTTTCTTAAAATGAAAATTCATTGAATTCTTATGTAAATGTTATTTAATGTAATATAATAATGTGAGAATTTTTTTTTGTAATCTTTTGAATTATAAATAAGCTCAAAACATTAAAATGTTGCTTATTTAGAAGTTTTGTTGCTGATCAAGACTTTTTGATGATAAGTTAAAACATATAGTGAGAAGACATGGTTCAATCAAAAAGCTGTAAATCATTTAAATTTAGTCTGCCTTCGAGACACTACATAATTTCTATTCAATCATTTTGTTACATTAATCATATTGGGGATTTCAATAAATAATCTTTTGCTTAAAAAAACCTCAAACGAATGGTTACGCGTTTGAACTGTTCGTTTAGCTTATAATTAAAATATGCATTTCAAACGCACGCCTAGACATTTTCACTCAAAGAATAATTAATAAACAATATTCTACGGTGCTTAATTTCTCGCAAGTCATTCGAAATTAATTTCCAATTCTAATTTCCTTGTCCAGAAGATTTTTGTGTCGTTGAGTCCATTAAAATGTTCAAACTGAATGCGAAAATGAAAATGTTGAGGACAGAAAGTTTTGCCAGCCAGAAACAGAACTTCATATTTTCGCAATCGATTAAATATCGTAATTGGATAAGCTCCAGCCCATCCATTTCCACCCCAGTCCATCGTATCCCTTCGAATATCATCTAAGCCCACCGAAGCTTAGCGTAGCGCTACCAAGCAAAGGCGAAAGCAGAAAATGTGGAACCCAAACCGAACAACGGGCCCAAGGACTCACAGGACGAGCAAAGCGTTGAACGTGCTCTGCCTGCATTATGTCAGAATTTATTGGACCATTTCGGAAGAACTTTCTCTTCTTTCTATCCTTAATGATGCCTCTCATTAGGCAACCCCAAGTTTTCAACGCAACATTGAAATTTGAGCTGACAAGAAAAACTGCTGTTCGCGATGATTTCTTCGTGCTACAATTCCTTTATTAATTAACAATTTGATTGGAATGCCGACGAACCACAGATGCCAATAATTATTACAAATGAGGTTAATCGCTTAATTTATCGATTAGCGCTTTTTCTTCATAATTTCGCGTTTATCGAGAGACCGTGCTCGAGTGCTATTAATTTTTTTTCGGGGAACTTGCACGGCTTGTAAATTCGCCTTCATGTGGAAACTATCTGGGAGAAAAATTGCGATGTGGATGACTGTAGAATATCGTAACTGTTTGTCCGCGTTGAGATGATCATTTGAGAATTGAGTGTTGGAAACAATGATTTCTTATCCAGAAAAAGTCGACTAAGAAAAAAGAATCTTTTGCGAAAACCCAGTTCGCATTTTGTGCGAACCTTCAAGAAAAGGTTTAATAGCGGGGAGGACTTTCAATTCAGCTTGAATTCTGAATTGGAGCAAAATCACTTACCAATTGTAGTTGTATTATTTCCCATTGCTTTATTTAGCACAATTACCACCATATTTTGGTTTCGAAAGTCTTACTTCATATTCCGAGCTTTGTGTTTCTGCAGATCAGCTTCATACGAAGGATTATGTAAATCAAAAAAGTAGACTTCAATCGCTGCACATGATTAGTTTGAGTTGCCTTGAAAATCCTGTAAGTTCAGCTAAAGGGAGTAATGTAATGCTAATTTATTTTTGGGATTCGCGGAAAAGAAGGATACTGATTGCATTTGGTGAATTGAAGTGCTATTATCCTTATTGAAATATTACATCTTAGTTGATCATTATTGAATAATTTCAGAAAAATCAGATTTTTATCTTGCCTTGAGTTCTAAAATCTGAAGAAATTTCGCATTCCGAAATAAACAACGAAAGGTTGTTTGCTAGTCTTCAAAAGCGTTTGGGGAATTTTCTTTTCAAATATAAGCTCAACAGTATGAAAGGCTGATACAATGAGTTTCGTTGACAACAACCGAAAAACGCAACAGAGCAGCAGAATATATTCGTAGGACCACAAAAATAAGGAGAAATAGACTAAAACAGGATAGCAACCCTTTTGAGCTCATTTGATTTTAATCAGTTACAAAATAGATCGTTGGTAGCCTTTAAAACAAAACGTTTAGCCCAAACGGCACACTAGATGGTCTCTGTATTTCATAGGAGTATCTCATGAAATTGTAAAGATCCCAGTGGAAACGCAAAATGCAGCCATCACTTCCATTGCCATCCTGGAATGGCTGGCGTCAAACGAACAGTGACGGTAACGGTATTTGCTGGTGCGTCTTTCATGGTCGTCAACTGAACACGAAGTCGCGGTTCGAAGGAGAGTGGAATAGAACACAAATCCTCGAAGAAAATAGTTCTCGTCGATTGTCCTGAAAATCATTTGAAACGTTAAAAATTTAAACTGTTCAAGTGAATAAAATTAAATAGATTATCATTAACTTCAACTTCATTTTGCGTTGAGCGAAATAAAATTCGGGTTTGAACAAAATGATTTATCATAATTACGGTTGCTTGAAAATTGTTTGTTTTCGCACTCAAATCAATAAAATGATAAAGCATCATGTTGTTTTTTCGTGCATACTACCTTTTTCTTTCCACTTTTCCTATCAGTTTTACAGGAGCCACGAAAGAAGAGCCTAACCAAGCATATTATGTGTGATCGCACGAGATATCACAAGGTATACGCGAGCCAAAGCCGTATCAACTAAGTCTGGCGGATCCAGTTGGGATCAATTGATGCAAAGAATGTGTACGGGGCAGTTTTTTTCGTGCATTTTCTTTTGTTTCACCGATTTTATTTTTGATATATAGTCCACATTGAGCAAGGGTAATTTTTTCTCTTAGGATGGTCTTACATAGTGACAAAAGTTACGCAAAGCCAATTTGCACGTTAAAATCTTTTGTGGAGAATCGTTCATGGTATGATTATTAAATGTGAACCTCGACAGGCCAGTCGATTCCTGAGACACAGTTGAAATAGTTTTCATATCGTGAGTAATGGGGGAATGTCCTTTGTAAAAGTGAGTAAGATGCTTGGACGTGTACGAAGATTAGTATTTAAGATTAACTCATCATGAAAATATTATGCTAATCGAATGTTAAGAGTGCTTCAAGACTCACGTTAAATCAATTATGAAATATGGGTTCAACCAAATCGTGAGAACAGTGAAGAAGCTAAGAGTCATTGAAATGCGCGTTCTTCATGCGTCAATCGAATTTAACAGAAAATCTAAGATGGTATACATGCACGCCGCAGCTTATTTGGAAGCACATTGCGAGCTTTGCGTCCATGTCCGGGAACCCCTGGGTGTAAGAGTTATACAATCCGAAAAAAATTATATTTTAAGAGCTGCCTCATGATAGCGAAAGGCTAACCACTTATAGGATTTTGTATCCCAAAACAGTATAAAAATGTACAATTGATTTAAATTTCTGTCCTTCTGTACTGTAATTCATGTACTTCTTTACATCTATCTCCTTTTCTACCAAAAGGTCAAATTTATCGAATGATTCAACGTTCAAACGGTTACACTAATATTGGTATTCAGCTTGAATCAAAATTTCCTTTATCCCGAATATTATCCAATTACATCTTTTCGCATGCTTGTTTTCAATTTTAATAAAAACCTCTCAAGCACTACACAGGTATTCTAAATTACTCAAAGGAAATGGAAAGTCAATATTCACTTTGAGAAAATGATTGCTGCCACTATTCTAAATTGCAATTCTCCAAGGAGCATCGAACATCCGCAGGAAGCCACTCGGTAGGCGATAGTTTGCGGCTTAAGTTCTTTGAAGGTTCTTACATTTTCCATTTACAGATTACAGAAGAAGTTTTTTTCGATACACATTTCGTACTTAGCAAGGTGAGAGAATTCTCAGTGTTGAGGTGCTTCGCTATCGTCGTAAGACGTCTATAAAATTGGCAGCATTAGGAATAAGAGGGATAATGCCTGCTTGCCATCAAAGCCAGCCACAATGAATCTAATTCACACTTTGTGTAGCTATAGATTCATGGAAGGAGAGTTCAAGGCTCGGATCTAACTTGAATTTCCAGGAACGGTTTTATGCTTTTTGTTGGTACGATTTCGCATACATCTTTCGTAGGTGAAAGCTAAGTTGTATAAGTTAGGGGTTAATTTCCTCCTCTTTTAAGCTTATATACATATACTTGCTGAGGATTTCGCATAATTTGTGGAAGATACGGAGATACATTGAGTGGTATAGAAAAATTTCCATCGATCTTCTTGACCTTTGCATGGATTTTTGGAGAAAAGTGGAAATTCAGAAGTCACCCACGGCTACATAAGAAAAGTTTGACTTCCAAATTCTTTGAAAAATTGATTTAAGGAAGCTTTAAACTGACGCAAATCCAAACTGCTTGCTTTAACCACTTTGAATAAATAAATTTTGGGTCTCGAAAAATTCCTAGTCAAAACTAAAATGGTGACTAAACACTCCCATTATTTGATCCCTGCCATAACTTCAGGCATGCAGGGCAAACGCCAGTTTGCATCCAAAAAAATTCAACAGTAAATTGCTTATAAGAGCCTCTGTAGTTGGTATCCTTTGTGTGAATGTACACCACGAGTGTGTTTAATGTCGGTATTAGTACAAGAGACATGAAAGTCGGAAATTTTTTATAGACTTCCGTAGAGAACAAGCAAAGAAGAAAGCAGGCACTTAAAAGGAACATTTCCTGTCCAAACAACCGAGGACTAAGTGATGTTCGTACTTTTTCAGTCTACATTCAGAGCCTATCAGCTTCGTGCACCTACCCCCTGCAACGAATAAATTATATGGTGCTAAGCGTGTGGTATGTGTTGCTTTTAAGATAAATCCGTTAAGAAGTACTTCCTGCTTGGTATTTTTGATTCAGGATGGCATCAAAGTGCTTAATCCAAGTTCTTGATGTATTGAATAGAGCATGATATTCGCATGAAGATTCAATCGAATACATTAAGAGTGAATCAATCAGTAAATCAAGACGCTTGTGCATTTCGGAAGGAGCTAAATGAAATCGATTTATTTACTTGCGAAGGCAATTATTCGATTCGGTTATCTATATGTTCGCATATCGAAAATATTTAGGATTTTCCATCGATTATTGGCTACAAAGAAAGTTATTCTTAGTGCTTAACGATTGCCCGATAAGCAACGAGAATAATGGGTGGTAAAGTTCAATTTGACTCACGCGAAATATTTGAGCAACAAAATTTGGACAGCATAGAAATGATCTTTCAATGTCAAGTTTGTAAATTAAACTAGGATTTTACTGAGAAAACATATTTGTTTTATCGGATCCATTATAGGATCAGGATTTTCCAATAATGTGTATATAATGTTTCTTCTAAACAGACTCAAAGTCTATTATCGAATATCCAGCTTCGCGTGGTATTCTAAATAAACGTATTAGGTATGTATCGACCTGAATTACACCAAAGGAAATTCGTTAACACATATGTATCTGAGCAGGTTCAACATTTCTTGCTAATGAATATATTGTGATGTTTTTTGTTTTTTGAAAATTGACCACAAAACTAACTATCATTTTTCTATTTTCCAATATGCATGTATGTTGGTTTCCAGTTAAACTATGAACTATTAAAATTTTTGATTACCTTCGGTTTAATCAATTTATTAAAGGGTTAGGCTAGGGTTGTTTCATTCGTTTCAGTATGACCGCTAGCATATAAGTTTAGTTTTGACTCTGAATAATAGAAACGCTTGTCTTGAATAGAGAAACTTACAGCTTTTTGTGCAAAAAAACAGCAAAATGAAAAAGTCTTCCCATAGGAACTATTGCATTTCTGCTAATAAATTCAATCGCATTATAACCTTTCAACCTTATTGATTTGCCTCCGTTTAGAAATATTCTTTTAATATATGCATCAAGCCAATGTTCCAATGACTCTGAATTTCTATTTATAAAGGAATACAGAAAATTTTCTACGGCCAAAGAATTCCCTTAACTTTATTATCCATCGCATCCACAAACAGTCATAAACATCCCCAAACATAAAAAGTCAATCTAAATCGTTTGAAGCACATTTGCTCAGGTACTTAACCGACCAGATCCTGCGGAGTCTTTTTTCCCAAACTGACCGAAATTCTTCGGCAGATTCCTTCGTCATTTCACCAAACCACTCTTAATTGACTTGTCTCCGCCACCTTATCTTTCAGTTGCTTTGAAACGCGGTCTACAGAAAAAGATAAAATGTTAGACTTACAGCATCATGCATTCGAAATGAAATTTTTTTAAAAACGAATTAATTAAAGTTGAGGATTTATAAAAGTTTGTGGAGGGCACGCCATTGGGGACAGATGGATCTGTAGTACCGCGACACCTGCTGGCTGCAGATTTAATTAAATATTTTCTTCCTGTGGGTGTGGGTGAACGATACCAACCTGTGCCGGTGGTGAAATTAGGGTGGTTTTGTGCTCGCCGTGCAAGGGTCGTTGAGATAATTTCAGGGGCATTTAGTCATAGATGCAAAGCTGTGTCGACATGCGACAACTTTTCCGAGCTAGCAAGCGAAAAGTCAGAAAAGTTGGAAAACCCATTGAAATGCTAGAATTGCTATTACCTCTTTTGTTGGTGATTTTGCATGCGCGAGGGTGGAATAAATTATTTAAACATCTCGTTACACGAGTCGAGCGGAGTAATTGTTTAATTAGCGGTACAAAGCAATAAAAGCTGTCTGCTTAATTACCCAATTCCTACAAACGCTACCTTGCCTTGAATCGCAAGGGATGATGAGACGCCCAGGAAGCCAATTAAAGCAATTGGAAATTGTGAAAAATTATGAAAGGATTTCATTCTCAATCGAACCGTGACTAGAAGGCAGCCATATTGAAGCTTAACATTAATCTAGCTAGAACATTGAAAGGCTCCGTTTGTAAAGTTATTGATTCATTTTTTTTTTTTTTTCGTCGTTGGGAGATGGAAATCTTCAAAAGATACCGAGTTGCTCCTGCTTCTCGGCATGTCGGATTTCTACCGACTAAAACCACCTCCGTTTCCTCCAGAAAATCTTTACTCCATAATTCATTTCTTGCACTGTCCGTGTGCAATTATTTCCTGAAAGCTTGTTCATTTAAATAGTACTTCCCAGACGATGTATATCGGTATAAGGGATAGTACCAGTATCTCAAAAGTTTTATTTAGAGTTCAATATATCTAATTTTGTTTCACATTTGTAGCAGGGAAAAAATATTAGCGTTCTTAAAAAAAAAGATATATATATATATATATATAAAGGAAAAAGGAAAAAATAGAAAAAAGAAAAAAAAAATTAAATTAAATTAAAATTTAAAAAAAAAAAAAAAATTAAAATTAAAAAAAAAAAAATTGATAATAAAAAAAAAAACATTACCGTTCTTAATTATTCAAATTGAATTTTCAGTAAATGTTTACGTAGCATGATTTTAAATGTCATTATGTTACGCGCTTCTTTTATTGTTTGAGGTAGCTTATTGTAAAAATTTGATGCGGTGTTAATCGGATCCATCCTCAGGCGCTCTGTCCTAGCAAATTTTATTAAAATTTCATTTGCGTTTCTCATATTGTAGTCGTTTTTTCTCCCATTTATGTCTAGTTTCGTTGTTTTCATTTGTTCAATGTGTAAATTTTTAAAAATGAATTTTCCTTTTTCCATGTGAATCAGTCCGTCTACATTAAGTTCTTGTGCTGTTTTGTATACTTCAGATGTAGCGGTCATCCTTTGCAAGTTATATATGGTTTTGTATGCTTTAGTTAGTAGTCGTGACATGCTCATGAGGTTATTTTTGGTAGTTTGGCTCCAAATTATAATCCCGTATGTAATTCTTGAAATTATGTATGCATTTTTAATTTGTATTTTATTTTTAATTGAGAAATAGCTGAAACGATGGAGCAAACCAACGATAGCTGCTATTTTTTTCCTCATATCATTTATATGCGGTGTCCACGCTAGTTTTTCATCAATTGTAAGTCCAAGGTACTTCATATGTTTAACTCTCTGAAGAGTTTTATTTTCTATTTTTATCAGTGGCTCAATATCAGTTTTATTTTTTTGTTTAAAGATAACGTATTTGGTTTTGTTCGTGTTTAATGTCAATTTGTTCCGTATGAGCCATTGGGAATATTTGTCTAAGTCATTGTTTATCTTTTGTTCTAAGTCAGTTTCATTTTTACCTGAGTAAATCAGTATCGTATCATCAGCGTACATCACAACTTTCCCGTCGATTCCTGAAGTCACCAAGTTGTTTGTATATAACAGGAAAAGAATCGGTCCTAGTATAGATCCCTGTGGTACGCCAATAGTAATCTGCGCTATTTCACTGTTAACGTTTCCAATTTCAGTCCTTTGAAGTCTTTCTGCCAGGTACGTACGCATAAGTTCTCTTGGCATACCAACAATTCCCAAGTTCTCAAGTTTACTTATCAGTATATCGTGCACTACCGTATCAAACGCCTTTTTTAGATCGATAAAAACTGCAGCAACGTAACTTCCCTGATCCAGTTGTGTATTGATATGTCTCATCACTTCTACAATCGCGTCTGTTGTTCCTTTACCTTCCTGAAACCCAAACTGGTTTCTATCTATAATCCTATTCTGCATTAAGTATTCTTTAATTCGTAAAGCTAATATTTTTTCTATGATTTTACTCAGTGAGTTTAATAATGTTATTGGTCGAAAATTATTTGGGTCAGTTTCCAGCCCTCCTTTAAATATGGGTATTACCTTGGCATTTTTTAGATAGTTCGGAAATTGTCCACTCTTGAAGCTTATATTTATTAGAGTAACCAGTATATCTGCAATATTCTCTTTGATTATTTTGATATCATCAACGCAGATACCATCAGGACCCGGCGCGGTGTGTTTTTTCAGAGAATCAATAACATCAATGACTTCTTTTCTAGATGTTAGCCTTAAGTGAAAAGAGCAGATGGGTGACATGCTATGGCATGCTGAGTCGTTTTTAGGGAGTTCTGATACAATTTTCTGTCCTATTGATATGAAATGATTGTTTAATATATTTGAGATTTTTACTGGATCTTTGAAATTTTCGCCCATGAAATTTATTTCCTTTATATCCTGGTTTTTAGTAGTGTTTGTGTCTGCCTTTCTAAAAACTTTATCTACTAACTTCCAAAAATTTTGCTGATTGTTAGAACCTTCTTCAAGTTTTCTCGAATAGTAATTTTCCTTTGCATTTTTAATCGTATTGTTGCATTCGTTTTTTATAATTTGATAGTTCTTTTGTTTCAATATATTTGTTGGATCTTTTTTTAGTGCTTTAAAAGCTGTTCGCTTTTTTCTGGAAAAGTGGATTACTTTTCCAGTTATCCATGTGTCATTTCTCGTCCTTATAGGTTTAATTTTTGTGGCTAAAAATTTCGCTTGTAAAATTAGCTCAGCTAACTCCTGGAAGTTAATTGGTTTTCTACTTTCAATTAGCTGTTTTGTTATGCTTATGAATTTATCAGTTTGCATGTATGTAATATTCTTTTTTATTGGTTTAATTTTTTTATTAATTTTTGTTGTTATGGTTACTCGTATCAGTCGATGGTCTAGATACGGCCAGTCTTCAAATATATAAGTAGTATTGTTTTTTATTGACTGACTGTTTGTTGTTACATGGTCCAGTAGCGTTCCTGTAGTCAATCTGGTTGGCGTAGCAAGATTAAGTATTTCTGTACTGTTGGTTGTTAATGTGTCTAAGTAATTTTGATTTTGTGGGCTGTCGTCTAGGAGATTAATGTTAGTATCTGCTATTGTAATTAGTGACTTGTGTGTCGAATAAACATAGTCCATATGGTCTATGAACTCAGAGAATTTTTCTGATGATTTATAAAATGTGCCTATTTTGAAATTTTTTATGTCTGTTTCTAGTTCTAATATAATTGTTGAAAAATTTATATTTTTGTATATTGTTTTAAAGTTTATACTCTTCCTAATATATATGGCTGTCCCGCCTCCTCGCTTTTCTGTTCTACAGTTATACACAGCGTTAAAACCTTTTATGTTATAATATTCGACTTCATTCTCGTAAAGCCATATTTCACAGAAAACCAACACGTCGACTTCTTTATGTTGTTCAGTATAAATTTCAATATCTTCAATTTTTCGGCGAATGCTTCTAAGGTTGGCATAGAGTACAATTAATTTGTTTGTCATTTCCATTTATATTTTGTTGTAGTTTATGTTCCTCCTAGATAGTTTAAGTCGTCTTATATATTCTGGGCATTCCAATGAGTCAGCTCTATGGCATACATTTAATGATTTGGTATTATTTAAGCAATTTAGACATTTATGTATGTTTGATTTACAGTCCGCAGTTTTATGATCTCCTGCGCATTTCGCACATGTATCTTTTCCCTCACATTTGTTTGTTTTGTGATTGTATTTTTGGCATTTATAGCATCTTGTGACATTGTGATCTTCTGTCACAAAATGTGTTCCGAAATCAATGTTTATATATTTATTATTTATTCTTTTATACATAGGCCCATTGACCTCTAATATAGCTATCCACTTTCCATTTTTTATCTGTCTAGTGTGCACTATATCCAATTTACACTCTTTTTCTACTGAGTGATTTAAGTTGTTTATTTCCTCGTTTAATTCTGCTGTTGTATATTTTTTATGCAAACCTTTTATGATCATCCGTGGAAAGTGTTCCGCTGTTGTTCCAATTTGGTATTTTTGATCCATGTTATTCTTTATTTTGGTAAGCAAGGTTTCTGTGTTTTTTTCCGAGTCTGTTTTTATTAGTATTCCCCCATTTTTCAGTGGTTTTACAAATTTGATGGGTATTTTTATTTCTCCTGGTTTTATATGATCTCTTAACTCCTTTAAAGTAACATCCGTTGTTTGTTCTTCCTTCGGACGAAGAATGATACCTTTTTGTCCTTGTTGCTGTTTTCCTTCGTCTTCCTTGTTTATTTTTAGTATTGCCGCATATGATTGGTGCTGTGTTTGAACCATACTATTAGCCTCCTGTATTTTTTCTATTTTTTTGCTTATTTCTTGCAAGGTGTCCTGTTGTTTTTTCATTGCCGATACTATTTCTGTTTCAAAACCTTTCTTGAAATCCTCATCGCATGTTATACAAAACCACTTGCATTTGTTTCCGAGTTTTTTAATAAATTCGTAGTCCTCATCTGTATATTTCAGACATTTGAAATGAAAACACTGTTTGCAGTGCCATTCACATTGGATTGATTTTTCTTCTTTTCCAATATCTTTACGGCAGATGCAATGGTTTTGGATATTTCATCACAAAATTTTGAAGTCTCGAAACTAACATACTAAACAACCAAAAAAAAAATACGATAGTAAACTTATTTGGTTTAATGCTTCTGAAATGAAGCTATTGTCGGTCATCTTCAACATTCAACAATTGTCTATTGAATTGAACCTTCAACAGCAATTGCTATTGAGTAGTAATTATTTATCAGTTGGTGAGTATTTTTGCAAGAGATGAGCAAGCAGCCAACGTATTTATTATTTATTGGATAATACAGCGGGGAATGATATTGAATAGTAAATTTAGCTTGCAATGGTTTTGGATATTTCATCACAAAATTTTGAAGTCTCGAAACTAACATACTAAACAACCAAAAAAAAAATACGATAGTAAACTTATTTGGTTTAATGCTTCTGAAATGAAGCTATTGTCGGTCATCTTCAACATTCAACAATTGTCTATTGAATTGAACCTTCAGCATAAGTGAATACAAGAGTTCAAAGAGAAGGGTAGATAGTTCTTCAAATTGAATAGAACAACTTTTGTTGTATATCTGAAAAATATAAAAACTTTGTAAAATTTTACATTGAAACCAAACAACCTTTTTTATAATATACCTATAAGTATCAGCGAACAATATTGATCGGAAAATCTATCTTATTCAGAAATTCTTACTTGCGTGGATTTGGAAAAAAAATTTGTAAGGCAAAGTACAGAGGAAGGTATATATTGTTGAATTTAATTTAGTTGCTTGACTGAAATTGGTTGATATTACAGGTTTGAATGAAATTTTTCAAAGTATTTAAGACTGAAATTTATCACCAATATTTGAGGATTACCTAATATCTTCATAGTGAATATGCTACTAGTTCTTTTTCCTCTTGAAGTTATACCCAGTTAGTCATTTGATAATCAGCTTTGAAAAAAAACGGGAAAAAGTGATAGTGTAAAAAATGGAAAATACTAAGTACAAAAGGCACATTTTATATTTTTTAAGTGGTAAAAATGCTACAACGGCTGCAGCACAGATCAATACGGTTCATGGTGAATACAATGTAACTGTAAAAACTGCACAGGAGTAGTTTAAAACATTTCGGGATGGATGCACTACTTCGGGATGGATACACTCCACTCAGGACCTCTCACTGAATTTGACGACACGGCGTTAAAAAACCTGGTGGAGGCAGAATTAAACTTTAACCGCGGATAGGATTGCAGAAAGGTGGAAGTCTTCGCATGGAACCATTCGTCGATATTTGGTGCAGATACAAAAAAGTGTCCAAGCTTGGGAAATGGTTCCCACATCAGTTATAGAATGGAAAAGTCAAAAGTCTATAATAACGTCGTACGGAAAAGACATTGGGTGGAAACACACGAATACATGACTTAATTTTAACGTTTCATGAGATTTACCATTGATTTTTTGGAATATTGCTTTTTGCTGGGGATTGATAAAAATAAATTATTTTATGAAATCAGAATATCCGCTTAAAAGCATCAAAATATCAATTATTTGCTGGATTATTAAATATAATTTTATTATGGACTTCCATACTTCTAAGATAGATGACAACGCAGAGGTAAAAGCTCTGACACGCCAAAGCACTCCATATTACAAAGGCTTTTCCAAGACGTACTTAGTAGCATTAAAGTTAAAAAATCATTTGCCAACATGGTTCAAGCCCAATGAAATCCTAACATTTACTAAATAAAAACCATTTAATCGGTTACAGATAGGCTTTTCCCGGAAATAGAAAACTCAACTCAACTCAAGTCAATGACTAAGATTTTCTTCCGAATCGAATTTTTCAATTTCTTCATGATTTTTAATTTGTATAGATTTTCTAAAGGTTGATATTAAATGGGTAAAAAGTGTAAGTGGCGCCTTTTCAAAATCTGATACCATTGTGCAGAGTTGTCACTAAGCTGACCTTGCTATCATCCGGCTTGCTTATATTCGGGATTACAGTGGCTCGTCAATTTTATTGAAACATCGTTTTTAATTGACAAAATCATATTTTTTATGAAACTTTCTCTTTGGGCGAATTCTCTGGCTGACTAAGCCCTATGGTAAAGTGTACTATCATGTATATTGTTCCAGTTTTAAGCTTTCTATTCGAATTTTTGGATGGTATCAAACGATGTTTCAAGACTCAAAGATACTGTCTGATATTGGTCCATGATCCCATCAACAATGTACACGGCACAAGTCCCTCGCCATTTATTAGAGACCAAGTCATGACCCGAGGTAGTTTTTTGATAGTTGCTTAAGCCAAGAAGGATTGCACATTCCTCTACGGCCACTCAATAGTACCAAAGGTTTGTATTCCACCACAACCTACCTGAATCATCATTTCATCATTGAAATGCACCTAGAAAAAAAAAACGAAAATCAAATTATTGGAATCAAATTTGAATTTTTGGCGATGAAACAGTTTTACTTTTAGCTCATCCTTTTTCCTGAACTCCTGCCTTTTGTATGCAAAATCTGGCCTTTTACATTATATTCGTCAAAAGGAGACAAGAAGCATTTCAATTTTTTTCTTTGAGTCTCATCGTATTAGTCTTGTGTGAAATATCAATATTTCCCTCATCAAGTACCGAAATCATTCTATTCTTCCAGTTTTTTCTACACTTTCTCCAACATTTAAAATTGCTAATCGAACTGACTTATAAGGCTACCGACAATTTCTTGTTAATTCAGGACTCAGTTGTAATTGAGATATTTATCTGTTTGGTGCTTTGAAAATATTAACAAATTGCAGTTTTTCTTCTTCTTAGAAATAAATGGTTCACACATTTTTGAGTAACTTTTAGATAAACTAAACAATCGCACTTTTAGCATCATTTTATGCCCTCCTAATTCACAAGTGTGTCCTAATTATGTTCTAGTATTAAAAAAATATTACGAAACTATTTTGCTTTAAATGTTGAAATTGACATAGTTAGTAGTTTTTTTGGAAAATAATTACTAAAGAAATATTTAACGCTTGTTTTGTCCGGAATTCTTGAATAGAATAGAAAATCATAATATTTAGCTATTCCGGTTCTGTAAAAGTTCATTACAGATTTTTCAGACATTCAACATTCCAGATTTCTTTTCAAAAGTACTTCAATTGATTGCAATTTTATTTTCAGAATAATCCATCGATAATTGCTTTGTATTGAAACCATTCAACATGTTTTTACAATACAATTATTCAAATAACAATACATTTTGGACAGAAACATTTCAACAGAGTTGTATCTCTTAACCTAATGTGTTTTACATTCATCTCATTCCGTGTGAAATCCAAAACACAGAATGTAAGTATCTTCCACACTTGTGATGAAAATACTACGTTTCAAGAATGCAAGCATAAAGTGTTGTTGATATCGCAAAGTGTCGGCCAAAAATTTACAAAACTTTACAGCAAGGTAGAGTGCACATGAAAAATAGTTCAATTCTAGGAAAAATGAAGTTGCACTGTTTAAATCCGTTTCCTCGTATCTCTGCACAATGGATACCAACTGCAGGTTCAGAGTGCCAGTCTTTTATTCGTAGTCGAAATTGATCCAGGAATTTCCAGGTACGTCCATCAGTCCTTAGTCAGTGCTTGAACGAGCTATTGTCCTGGGAAATACAACGGTTGAGTATTTCAGAGGATTGCTCCTTTGTGGTCGCGTACAGGTGAATGAGCATGGAGTGCATGCGAGCAAGCTGTACCTGTTTATGCGGAACGGGACCAGCAAAAAGCTTCGCGTTTCGAAACTATTCGAATCCTTTATGGTTTTTTTTCATCATTTTTATTCTGTTCTCATATTCGATCACAATACACAAGTCCTTGGCGGCATTCGGCTGCATAAAAATTGTGGCAATCTGAGCAGAAATATGCCTGAGACTTGTAAAATATTGATGGTGGCAATCGTTTTCATGATACGTAAAAGGCAGTAAATCGAATGCTTTTCAGAGGAAAAGAATTTACATAACTCATTAAATTATTTTAAAATATAACATAACCATGTGTATAAAGGTAGTATCGGTATGTTGCAGTTGAAGATAATGTACATTACAGTTTTATGAGGCACTTTAAAACATTGTTTTCAATTTTTCAATGAAAACATGTATGGAGTCTACGACAAAGCACATTTCATGCAGGCAGGTTAAAAAGTGTTAGATTGAAAGTACATATTTATTAATTAATAACACATGAATCCATCCATTATGATACTCTCTGAAGATGTTAATGCGTCAACGATTTGCTTTCTTTTATTTATATTCACAGTTTTAAACAAAATTTGACTAAAATGAACACATACACAATGATGCATGATAAACTTGTGGGCGGAGTGATGTGATTACAGCCTGTCCTCACTCTGTATCTTTTGTGATAGTTGTAACTGTTAAAACTACATATATTGTACATGCTTAGAAGTAAATCCTTATTGTGTTAACATCAAGTGGGTGATGAGACCAGATTGCTGATATTCAAGTGGTTTAAACAGAATAACTTTGAAGGATTGAGAATTGAAATAAAGTGTCTACTTTAAAGATTTCCTCGAAAAAACTCACCCATCGAAATTCATTTGGAATGAATGAATTTACAGAGCTTCATGCTAAAATAAAAATGTTATTCCAAGAATAATAATTGCAAAATATACTAAGCTTTCGAAAAATTGAAACTTATTATTTTGGGTAATTCAGGCGTGTTAATTTTTGAAGGATATGTTTCTCGAAATAAACAAATGTCGGAAAGTGGCCTTGCTATTACTCAGCCAGACTGCAGCTAACATAGATCCTTATGACGCTATCACCCTGAACATACTTCGATTATGGGGGAGAGAATTCGAAAACCCAGCAAACAGTCTGCCATTTGCACGTGGCGTGTTTATATAATAACAAGAAAATCCTCTTCGACGTGGCTTTCGATCGTTGTTGTGGGCGATTGTTAACAGGATCGTTGAAATGAGCTGTTCTCACAAACAAAGCCAATTAGATAATACCATTGCAAGGCAATTTGCTTGTCGACACAAATAGTCGATCAAATCAATTTAATGTATTCAAATATTGACGTAACTAGAAAGTAACGTATAAGTCTGGTGCGGGAAGGCTAGTTCAAACGAAGCCGGTATTAGACAGGATTAGATGAAGAGAATTTTATGTAATTGGCAGCACTTACATAATCATTTCATCGATTGGAATATGTTCAATTCAGTTGGAAACAATGATTTCAGATGAATTGATTTGCGCTTACTTTTTATTTGTGTTTGATTTACGGAAAACATAACCCTCCACACAATTAAGCACGTTTCAACTTTAAAAAGGAAGTTTATTTTCGTGGTCCTTTGAATATTAAGTTTCAAAGTTCTACAATATCGAATATTTTGGTGCTTACCGATGCCGTATTATCTTCCTGGAATCATCCGAAGCTTTAACGAACCACTGAACACTCCCTTTTGAGTTGAGTATTTTGGCTTGGTTCTTGTTTTCATTTTCAAATTTTACGATGTGTCCATAATCCTCGAACGGCTCTTATAATGAAATGCACCAACGGGGGGTGTAATTATCATTTTCGGGATAATTAGACATTAAGCGCTGCCCTCATCCCGAATTGCTGCAATGAATGTATAGCTTTACTCGAGCGCCCAGCGATGCAAGCAAATTCGGGGTGAAATTTTGCTGGGTAGGCGCCAAGTTCCAGTTGCCGTGATAATTCCCAGTATTTTACTTGGATCTCCTCCAAATGTACAATACCATATCTACATAAGTATGTGCACATTTTTAAATTGCATCGTCTTGCTTTCCAAGCCAGGACGACGGTCCATGGCGCTTTTTGTCGAGGGTATTATTTCGCTTCATGCAAGAGCAACTCATCCAAAACAAATGCACCCGTTTTATAGATTGTACTTTATCTCTTGGAAAATCTTCAGATTAAAATATTTTATGCAAAACATAGAATGTCGTATGAATTTTTTTATCCTTGCCTCGTACGGCTGTCCCTTTCCGCTCGCGGGGATGTCTATTGCGCGGTTCCACCACAATCTTCATATTGATATATATAGTACATATGTGGAAAACATTGCAGGAAAACATGCATTCCTTGTGCAGAAGGCGAATGCAAGTGCTCTGCTATCGTCTTGAATATCATTCAAGCTGTCGCCTGGAACAGTTGCAGCTTTATGCTCAATGTATATTGTATATTGGTAAGTGAATTCAAACGAGCAAGGATTAGCTCGTATCTAATGATGTGATGCATTTTTTTCAGGATTATCAACTGTAGTGTCTATCAAAATGGTTGAAATCTTCAAGTAGACAACATATGGTAATTTGCTTCATTCATATCCACATTATTCGTACTTTGAATTTTCTTCGACAAGTTTATATTTGCTGGAAATTTAATAACAAGAACAAGAGTTGACTTTTATGAACTTTTTCTGTAGAACTTTCGCTACTACAAATAGTAGTATTCAAAATCGTTCTGTGAGTTTTTCGAATAACTTTGCCATTAATAATTGGGTTGATTAGTTTTCATTAAAATCGATCATAATGAAAAAATAAATAGAATCAAAATTTCGTGTTTTTTGGCTCTTTTTTGCCTTCGAATTAAGAAAAAGACTTATGGTTACTGACTTCAACAGATTTAGTTGAGGAAATCTTCTTATTGTTAGCATCACCCTATAATTTCTTTCTTCCGCTTCCTTAAATATTTCTTTTCTAGTGATAGAGACGGTTTAAGTGCTGGTTGTTGTCAGTTTTCTGACCAAAATCAGATCATCTTAATAAAAATGTTGAATATAAAATCTGATTAGTAAATTCTTTCACTGAATTGAAGGAGCTTTGCAACATGATGAGGAGCATGAAGATTTTCAACTAATCAAAACCTGGTGAGCTCACATTTAAGATGTGTTTAAGAAAATTGTATGAAAACTTCAACGTAAAGATGTGAAGGTTTTTAAAATAAAATTTCATATGTAACCTTTACCTATCATTATAAATTCATTAACTCAGTCAAGTGACTTCGGTGAAAAACGTCCCCAATGCTATTTTGTGGAATTTTGTCTTCCACTCTATTTCTTTTAATCGTCTGAAAACATTAATATCATTTTGGTCAACCTGTTCTAGACCAGGGCTGGTCTTCTCAAAAAGACTACATTTGGCTGTTGAGAGGAGGCATACTGATTTCTGCAGAAAAAGTTGTGGAATAACTTGCATAACAAAAGTCGACTTAAAAAACGAAATGTTTAGAAATTATAAAAACACCCGATTTTGTCTTACTTTCTTTACTTCTTACTTTAAATTAATTCATTTTAGAGCAGAATTGTGACTAAATAAAAGTTGCGTAATTAAACTTTCTATAAAATATGATTGTTTAAAAATTTAAAATTTATAATATTTATGAATTTATATCTCAGGAACTAATGCACATAACTCAACTCTTTTTTTTAAAAAAAAAGAAGATGTGTCTTTTAAATTATTTTCCAATGCATTGTTTTGAATTTAACTTAAATTAATAGTTACCGGGATATTCGATTTGTTGATTAGCAAAAAATTGTTTATAATTTAAAAAATTCTCAATTTTAATTTTGAAAAATGCATTTCATAGGTGAAGTGATCTTTTATACGCAAAAAAAACCAAAAAAATCAAAATTTCAAACTTTTATATGCTTTAGTTACTGACTTGCAAGATGAAAGTTTGTGTGCGAATTATGAAAGTCCTAAGTGCTTTCAAAGTCGTGGAAAAAATTAAAGAAAAAAGACTTATTCTTCCTTTTTTTTTAAATATATTTATTGCGGCAATGGTAATTTTTTTAACACTTTGAATCGACCATAACTTATAGAAAATTTAATTATGCAACTATTATTTCCTCTTAACTTTGCTCTAAAATGAATCGTTTTTAAGTAAGAAGTGAGAAAAGTAGAAAGAAATCGAGTTTTTTGTATAATTTTTAAACATTTCGATTTATTTATTAATATTCCCGACTTTTTTCAGAGCGACAATAGGTCGATTATTGTCATACAAGTTATTCTACAACTTTTCCTTGAAAAATCAGTGTGCCATTTCTCAACAGCCAACTGAAAACACATCCACCCTATTCTAATGATGATAAAACTTTTCCAAGGCTTTGCCGAACATTTCAATTGCTTCAGCTTCACCAACCATTTTTTCGGAAGTTCCTATGACACAATCATCGGTATAAGTGTGCTTTTCTTTATTTTCGACACCTTCTGTGATGTTGTTCGCTGATGCTGAAACGTGTATGTTCACCATGGACTGAAAAGAGCATACAAATTCATCTTTCAATTGCGTTTATAATAATCAAAATTATGGATTTAAGGTGTGAAGAAGCTCAGCCGTCTTTCTTATACAAGACGCATTTTTCTTTTAGGGCACATCCTTTGCAGCTATGTTTGGAATATTTTTCAACACTATGGTGGTAAAGTTGAATAGATTTCACGCCCACTCAAAAAAAAATGACCGCGTCTCTCATTATAACCTAATTGACTAAAGCAAATCGAATTGTTTCAATACAACCGAAGGCAACTGATACTTCTGTAAAGCAGCTTGGTGATCCTTATTACGTTCTGATCCATGGGTTGGAATATATGGGTCACAGGTGCTACAAAAAACATAGTTATAATAGTTTCATCATTCATATTCAAGTCTTCTTCATGCAGATCTGATGGAGCGTTATTTATTAACGAAAGAGTTCATTTTTTGCGATTCATTTTTATAGAAATTCATCGACTTTAAAAAGAATACAAAATTTTTACAATTCAATTAATTTTTTGAAGATGACAAGTCCTCTAGGTCAATCCAGAATTTTTGTATCATAAATTTTTTTTTTGAAATCTTGCGAATTCATTTATTTAATGAAAACTGTGTAGATCGTACATCTACGTGAGTTGTGCGATTTGAACTAAAATTTGATATAATGGCGATCTTGTGTACATCTACAATAATATGAATCAAATTAAATTTGGTTTTTTTTATAGATATTTCAAAAGTTTTTCATTTTGCATTTTTAAATAGGAGTTCCATAGAATTTATTTACGATTGCAACGAATTAAAAATTCACGTGAATTTCTTGCTTCATATTCCTTTGTCAGCTATTTTTAATGTTCTTAATTTCTTCTCAAATTTGCATTTCATCCAGGGATTTTCGTCATAAAACATTTCGCCGTTTTATGTGCCAATTTTTGGTCGTTTTACTGTATTTACTGAAAGTCTAATGATAACTTTCAGTTCTGTAGTAAATCGATGAATGGCAGTTTAATACGTAAACGTATTTTTGGATGTTCAATTCTCGCAGATCAGTTAGTCAATTTATTCGTGGTATTTGTGTGAATATTATGTCTTCCATCAAAATTTAAAAAAAAAGTATGCCTTCATACCAATTAGTACAGCGGTGAGGACTGATTCCTTTGAAATTCCGTTTGCTTGTATAGGTGGAATATTTACGTGTATTCGTGATATTTTATTATTATTTATTAACTACGTCAGGTGTGTTGATGATTTTCCTATGCTTTGGTGTTCCTGTTTGGTTCTTCCTGATTACACTGACTTTTTCTCATATATTCCTAGAAATTGTATTGGAAATGGTTTTTGTACCACTTAGCTGTTGTCGGATAAACTGAATTGAATCGTTGTTGAATTTTCATCGAGGAAATTTGTCGTAAATTTTTATTTGAAGTATTCATTTCAAAACAATTCATGTCAATCTCAGCAATTGTTTTTATTTTGTTTTGTTCCTTTTTCAAATTCACAAACAGGAAGCAATTCTTTTCAAATTTAAGACTAATTTTAAGTTTTTGTTTGACAATTCATTGTTTTAGAACAGAATAATACTTTTATTCATCAAAATAATTTGTAATTGCACAGTTTTTTCTTATTTACGTACCATTTTTGCCCCTATTATAGAGTTTATTAAGAAAAATGACTTAGTTTTACAGGCAATTTAATAACCATAATCGCACAAAACAAAGATTGCAAAATTTCGGGAAAGTAGAAGAACCTTTGTGGTATTTACGTTCATTTTGTATTATATTTCTCTTTTTGCTCATTCGGTGCCATGTGACTTTTCCAGGCACCTACTTCAGAACATTAACAGCAAAACATGATAGAAACTTCATTTAAAATATTAAGTGCAGCTCCACAAAATCCTGTACAGTTATGAAACACTGTATAACAAGAAAGTGGAATCAATTCATCGAGAGTAAATAAAATCAAGTTTACCTTCAATTAGTGTAGCCCAATACTAATTAGTTGAAATAATGAAATGATGCTTGTGAAAAGATAACTTCTCATCTCATTTAAGTACGAGAATAACATTGTCTCGCTAAAATAATATTGATATTTCGACTTAATTAGCCATTGCACTTATTGCTATTTAATTCAAGTGTACATCATTAAAATCGCAAAAGGATTTGTTTTTGGATTTGTTAAATAGTTTCCTTATTTTAAATATAGAAATTCTATATTCAAGTGATAAACAATAAGTAAATTTGTCAGATATGATGCTATTATTTTCTCTCAGACATTATCAAATCGAACTAAATCCTTCTTGAATTGGCAACGAAGAAGATAGTAGTATTTTAATCATTTCTTGAAAAAATAACTAGAAAAATCCCGAGCACAATTGTAGAATTCTTCAGCAATAATAGCGTCCTTATGAGAAACATTGTATTGAAAAAAATCGATTGCTAGATTATACAGAAACCTTCCAGCATTTCGCTATGATACTTCCGTGTGATTATCTGCAGCCACTATAGCAATGAAAACGCGTCTATGAATACGGTGTGGCGCTTAGCATGCAACAGGTGCATTTTGCCCGAAACAAGGACGAAATATTCTCGCAAATTGACTGGATAAAGCCGTTTTTATTGCTTGACACTCATCTGCGCTCTCCGCTTTGTGTAGGATCATCATCAGTGTTGTCATCACTAATCGGCTATAAAACACAACACGTTCTCCCTTAATGTCCATAAAAGTTAATTAGTTCATTTATTCCTTGTTTACCTTCACATTTTCATGTAAAATATGATGTGCTCGACGGCTTATTAGTGCTCAGGGATGGCATGACAACGAGCCCGACAACTTTTGCCTCTCTTTTCAGGACGAAATTTTTAGGTGCCGAAACTAATTTCAGAATGAAGACGATACAATGTTTATGGTAGTGCTAAAAGGGCGAGACATTCTGTTTATTAGTTTTAATGAAATTGCAAAAGTTTCAACGGGTGATGTCCTATCAACCCGTTGAAACATAAAAGCGTAACGGGGCTTCCGCTTAATAGGCAATTGGCAGGAAAGACAGTCACTTCCTTCATTTAATACACCTGACTTCAAATTCGAATTATCCGATTTTGATTTCATGGTGTGCTTGAGATGGCATTTCGTTAATAGTACAACGTCTTCGTGTAATCTACTCGTGCATATCTTAAGATGAAGAAAGCACCTCGAATTGAAACGGGAAACATTTCGGAAAACTTAATTCCGGAAGGAGTAACTTTAAGACTGAGGGTAATTAAGGACGACTGACTGCTTTAGGTATGGCAATTGGTTGAACCTAAAGTCAAGAAAAAAGTTTTACTAGCAATTTTTTGATTTCGCAACTCTATACGGTTTTTAAACACGACTCATACTCTCGGGAAATTTTATGAAAATTGCACTCTGTGACAAAATTGGGAAAACTTTCATAATAAAGTAATTTTCGCACATTTTTCCCCATGCATTAATTTCGTTGCTATCTTGCATGTACAGTTTGCGGGGAATGGCTGCCTTTGTATATAATTTGAAATCTTCTTATTCACAAGGATTTTTATTTCATACGACTTAAAGTCGTTCTGGAAATTTAATTCAGAGCCAAGAAAACGTACGCTAAGTGTTGTACCGACAACTTCAAACTATTTCTCGAAGATCAGAGATTTGGTTCTAGTATGCTAGTTCTTGCTAGCTGATTTTGGCTGAAACGTGGTACGACATTTCCATAGATTTATATTTCTTTATGTATTAAGGGGTCTACCCTCGTTATAATTTTCAAAAAAATAATTTTTTATTGCATTTTTGTAAAGAAAATATATACAGAAATCTCATATTAAAATTTTCTAAAGATCGGAGCAGTCTAACTGTATTTTTGGGCAGCTTTCAATTTGTCAGCCAGGCGCGATTTTTCATTAAAAAAAAACTTTAACCGCGTTTTCCCCAAAACTACGTTTTTCGACGGGATCTACTTAACCGATTCTCACCAAATTTTTCCAAACATTTTTTATGATTACGGCTATAGCGCAAATAGAGGGTTTTTCAAAGTTTTGATTTGAAATATTTTTTTGGTCAAAAACGGTGAAAAAAGCATGTTTTTTTCGTAATTTTTCGAAAAATGTCCGCCGTTTTGTCAATTTTGCAAAAATTGCCCTATAGCTATCAATGTACTGAACCTAAACCTATTTGACTTTTTTGTTTTAGATCGACCATCTCGAAAATTTCATCAACGGCGAACACCCTCTCGTTTTTACGATATTTTTTCAACGAGCATTTCCATTGATAAAAACTCACATAAATGATATTTAATGGTATTTTGGGAGTGTTTTCATTGAGTGTAACCCCTCTTTTATCAATATTTATGATTGAAACCTATTTAAAAAAGTATTAAAAATAACCCGTTTTTACACTGCTAACAGAGGGTAGACCCCTTAAATGCTCAAATACGAAAACTTATTGGATTCAAAAATCAAAATCAATTATTAATACGGTTGAACACGCTCGTGTTGGAATTCATCGATACTTTAACCCAAATAAGATGGAGTCTATAAACTATTGCTTCATTTACCATCGGGTACCATTTCTTACTATGTGATGCTACTACTTGTGTCTACCCTTTCACGGCTTCCCACGTTCAAGATTATGTGATTAGTGCGATTAGGCTCTCCATTACTTATTTAAGATGGTGTGACCTCTACCTCCTGCAGATGCTTCATGAAAAAGTGGGTTAAAGCAACGAACAAAATAAGAGCTTTTATCAAAAAATCATTGAGATCCCAAAAAGGTTTCAAAGAAAATGGACATCGAGAACGCTTGCAAATTTTTAAACTATTTTTCGTTAGCATTATAACTAATTCAGATAAAATTTTAAGGAATATTTTTTGGTCCCTAGTCTTGAACGTTGTGCGTCGATATTTTGCAGGACATTCGGTTTTGAAGTATTTAAGTTTTCACCGTAACATTTTGAACATATAACTTATTCAGTCCAACTAACTTTTTTTAAACATGTATAACTTTCTCGGGAGTGGATGCTTCAGCTGAGTAACTGGAGATTTTGGAGGCCAAATTCAATAAAACCGAAAGAGCGTTATTTTTCAGAAAAATAATGGTAATTACAGGTATTTGATTGGGAAATTTTATTAAATCCTACTTCAACCAGACACTGCACTGTCAGATTATTGTCTTACTGGAAATCTGAAATTTGAGTAGAAAAAAATTCAAAGTGTAATCCGATTCAAACTCCAAGTCCTTTTTAAAGACTGAGTAAATAAATTTGTCGGTGTATAGAGAAATGTTGGAAATTTAAACGATTCAATGATGATTTTAAATTTTATGAATGACTAAAATAATCATTGATATCAAATGTTTAGGTTTTTTGTTTTGAACAAAATATATCAATACGATTTACCCAGCATTCAAAAAAATATATATATCTGATTTCTTCACAATAAACTACAACAACTTATCACTGCTGCTCCTACTACTTCGTATGCTAATAACAAATTTTATTTTGGAAACAATTGAAAGGTTTGCAGCAACAAAGAGTTAACTCCATTTTCAGGTCAAACAGAGTTTGCAGCAGTTACTGGCGGGAAAAAAATCAGCCCATAGCGTAAAAATCCGTGACACCAGAAATGAGACATAGCTGACTCTCGAAAGTCTACAACAGGCATACAATGGTCCTCTAACATTGAAACCTGCTAAACTAAAAGACGTGAAGGAAGGATGGTCTAAATTCGAATGATGATGTCGAGGATCCTGGAGAAATCACCGACGCCGAATGCTATTATCAGTAGTAGTTTTGGTAGTTTTTTCTTTTTTCTTTGGAGCTTCATTTTTCATTTAAGTACTATTTACTAGAAATAGTGTTTTCGGGCTTAGAATTTAGTTAGTACACTTGTTACTGTGTTCTTTTCTTGAAATAAACGAACTTTTTTGAAAGTGTTTCTTATTCAATGCTTGCTTACTTAAAAAAGACAGTAATTTTCAATTATTTGGGCCAAAAAGGAGTTAACTCCAGAATAAAATTGACTATAGAATTGCGAATTTGACGAATTTCTCAATAGAATTTGGCCAAAATATGTAGTGATAGGTGACAAATAATTGGACGAAGACAAAGGCGATTTAAATACATTCTCTATTTTTCAACAGTTTTTTTTTATTTTCCCAAAAATTATAAAAATTGGAGTTAGCTCTTTGTTGCTGCAAACCCTTCAATTTCTTTTCGAATATTTTTAGTAACACCTTCTTTCCGTCTCTCAACTGTTTCACTAATTTTTGCAGGTTTAAGCTGCTACTATGCTTCATTCTTTCAGAATAATATACTGAAATTAATTATCAACACTTTGAGTTTCAATCATCCAGGAATTTCAGGAATTGAAATGAAAAAAATTGTAAAAATTACATGGATCTGTCATGAAATAAGCACATAAACATTCAACAATTCATATTTAATACATGGTATAAATGACTTTGAGTCAAATCGTATGTGAGGACATGGAAAATAAATAAAAAAAAGTAAGATTCCTTGAATGATTGTCACTTCTTCTATCTTAGAATTTGATTTGATCGGTTAAGTTTTTTATCCGCGTTGATCGAGTTATTTGAATTCGTTTGAGTTTCTACATTAAAAACTTTCCGAAGACACTAAGTCTCCTAAACAAAAATATCCCTTGTTCCGGATGAGTTCCTATATGGTCTTCGTTGTCATTATTCACAATTCCAATAACTTCGTCGGAATAATGAGGACGAATTCGGTGATAATTCATCGCCCGTATTGTATTTCATAATGGAAGATCAAGCAACAAGAGTGACCACAGTGGTAGAGCCAATAATAAGTGATGGCACTGGAACTTTAATTGCCGTCTCTTTGTGGTATTACTCAAGATTTGGGTGATAAAAGTTTAATTGTATTCTGAGCAGTACGACCGAGAAACTGATGCCGAAGGGAAAGTTTCAACAGCTAATTGGCTTTTAAATGTCTGTTCCATTTGGCGCTTCAATTCTCTAGTATAAAATTATGTCATCATAAAGAAAGTCATGAAAGTGAATTACGTGCTTGCTCGCATGTTGAATCGGGTCAAAGGATCACATCAGTTCAGAACTTTACGATGGGAAATAAGGTGTGTGAGAATGGGAAAGGTTAAAAACGGCTCACATGCATGTGAAAATCAGCCCAAATCGTGAATTTTTTTTCAAGTCATATATGGTTTGATTTTTTCAAAGAAATAATTAAAATTACTCCAAAAACCTTTCGATCGATATATTTCATGTCTATCCTTGTTTGATTTGTCTTCAAGCCTCATTGGTGTGAGAGGTAAAAGATTCGCGTTGATGAAAGAACTCTCATTATCAAACAATTTCATTAAAGTGCTGTTAGGAATTCCTTTTCCGAAGAAAACGTAATCTTTTCATCAAAGCCTTTTTTTCGTTAAGAATGGCTATTCAATCGTTCAACATCAAAGAATTCATCAGTTAAAGTCTTCAATAGCGAAAGTGTATCGAATCAATCATTGTGATTATAAAATTTATACAGAGTATAGTGGAGGGCTTAGTTTAAGCGAATAAAATAATTTGGAGCAGATACTAGAAACGCAATATAATAAAATCGAGACAATTTCATGGAACTATTTACCCTGCTGGCTTTGCCCTTATTATAACTTATAATTCTTGGCAACAAGAAATTTATATTTCTTACGATGGCGGTATGATGTTGTTTCTTCATTGAATACGTTCTGAAACAGGGTTTATTAGGATCCAAGATTTTTACACCAGATTTCGTTTCCTTCTTAGAAAAGGTCTTCCAGCACTGTTAGAAAAATTCAATAGTTTGAGGTTTTGAACAAATCATGAAGAGCATTTTTCAGGCAACCCAGCATATTCGTGAAATATACTGTTGTGGATTTGTTCAAAGTCTCAGACTATTAAATTTTCCTAATAGTACTCCAAGTGCTTTTCTAAGAAGGAAAATAATTCCTTTTGTGAATTTTGTCTTTTTGACTGAAAGATTCCACTATCGCGACTATGGAACAGAACATGAGCTATAGACTTTGTTGTGATGCTACCATGAAAAAAAGCAAACACTAGATCTATTTACACTGTTTGTTATATATAAGATAAACATAGTTCTAGGTTTACTTCCATTACTTTCATAAACTCTCATTTTAAAAACTAAAACCTTTTCGGTTAAGAAAAATCTCAAAGCGGATTGATTTGCTGTTCCTTAAAAGAGTTTTATGATAATAATTATCTTTTCTGGCGATTCCATTGAAACTCTCACAAAAATCTTGTCATGTCCTTATAAACAGGCATACTGACTTTTATTGATGATTTATGTTTAACAGTTTGTGCACCTTTCGTATAAAATCAATAGGAAAATATAGGTTTATGAAAATTAAAATGTTGAACATAGTCGATAAAACTTTAGGGGAGTACGACCAAAATACACACACGGCACCAAAGAGCACTGAGAAGGTTCTGATTAGGATAAACTAGCTTCCATCGGATCCAGATAATGTGAGCATTGACCCTCAACCTACTGAAGACGTCATTTTCAGTCTGGATTATATGTTTTCAGGAGACTAATGCTTGACTTGAACATCGATGATTAAAAAAGGCTTCTAAGAAATCATCTTCCAGAAATTACAAAAAATAATCAATTCAGAAAATAATTATTAAAGAAAGAATAATATATAGAAAATAATTAATTGCATTACCTGTTGACATCCGACATCCTTAATGCTTAGTAGAATTTCAAAATCATACAACAAACTTTACATGTTTGAAAATATTTTTGTAAATGCATACATAAAGACTAAAAGTTAAAAAGGTTCTGACTGCATTTTAACTTCTTATCAGGAACAAGAAAAACGTTACAAAAATTAAACGGGATGAAACCTCTTTTCATACTGACTGATAGCCTCGCGTCTTTAGGGAGTCTTTAATAGTTTTAAAATCGACCAAAATGTACACCACAAAACAGATTTGATTGGCAAGATTCATTTTAAATGACATTTTATTTAATTTTGTAGATGGAACATTTTCAGCGAAAACCCTTCAAATGTAAATTTTTAAATTAAAAACATCGAACATCCTAACAATCACAGTATCTGTCGAAAAATTTAACCGTTTTTTATGATAATTAGTATTTATAAGCCCCAAATATATGCTGTACTACGAGGCCCGTCCAGAAAGTAAGTGTACTGGTACTCTCACAGCTGTAGGGAATACTTTTTCGACATGTTGGCAACACTGCCGCGTAGCCTGACCTCTCCCCTTCAAAACGAGACCAATCCGAGGTTAGTGTGTTGAAAACTCGTGACGCAGTAGCATCTCTCACGAAAAATGTCGATCGTATCTCCCGCCAAGTACAAAATTCGCACCGTCATTCGCTACCTCGTTGCGAAGGGAAAAGCTCCGGTTGAAATTTATAATTAGGTGAAAAATGTTTACGGTAATACAGCTATGAATCGTACGAGTGTGTACAAGCGGTGTCGCGAGTTTAAAAATGGCCGTACTTCCGTGCATGACGGTCAGAGCAGCAGAAGACCTTCAATTGTGACTGACAAACTTGTGGAAAAAATCGAGATTGCGGTCCGTGACGATCGCAAATTGACGTTAGATGAATTTTCTGCGGTGTTTCCGTAAATCTCCAGATCCCGGATACACGAAACAATCACAGAAACTCTCGGATATCGGAAATTGTCTGCGAGGTGGGTCCCAAAACAGCTGACACAACAGCACAAGTTAAATCGAGAGCAGAGCTCCAAAGAGTTTTTGGAACGCTACGAACTCGAAGGCGATGATTTTCTCTACTCTATTGTTACTGGAGACGAAACTTGGGTTGCCCACTACATGCCTGAAACTAAGAGACAGTCTCAACAATGGCGTTACACCTTGTCACCCTCCGCCAAAAAATTCAAAACCACAATTTCAGCCAAAAAATCATGTCATCCATGTTTTGCGACCATAAAGGCATAATTTTGATTGAATATTAGGCTCACGGCAAGATACTGTGAGACGCTAAAAAAATTGAAAAGGGCGATTCAGAATAAAAGGAGGGGCATGCTGACAAAGGGAGTCTGCCTGCTGCACGACAATGCCAGACCTCACACGGTCAACGCCACGAAGCAACTCCTGGACTCTTTTGGATGGGACGTTTTGAACCTTCCCCCGTATTCACCTGACCTGGCCCCTTAAGATTTCCATCTCTTCATTTCCTTAAGGTGCACATGGTTGGGAACAAGTTTTCAACGGACAAGGAGGTGAAGGGGGAGGTGGAGAAGTAGGCGGAAGACTTCTTCGAGGCAGGCATCAAAAACATCGATCCCGCGGCTCACCATTTGCATCGAGAGAGATGGTGACTATGTCGAAAAATAACTTACATATGTACAAGTGTAACCAAGTATGTTTTTGTTCTAATAAATTTTTTTGAACCCTACACTTACTTTCTGGATGTGCCTCGTATTTCCTCCGAATTGATATTGTTTCTTTGTATACCCGCCATTTTGAAAAAAATTCAGAAAAAAACTGCTTGATACAAAACCAAATTTATGTAGGTTATAAAAATGGATGTTGTTTCTCGTTCAGAGAAATCATTGTTGAATAAGCGATTATTCCGTTGGATTATTATTATCATACAAAGGCTCAATTTTAAAGCATTAACTTTGAATTTTTTTATTTTTGGTTCATAAAAAAAATTATTTCATATCTGCAAAATCAATGCTTTTGCCTAATTTTTCTTTATCTTTATTGAATATTTTAGTTAAATGCGAGAATAATTACCATTTTATGGATCTGAAAATTGAATTTCAAGCCCATTTTCTAGCCTAGTTGGATTTATTAAAGTTTGAAACCTTTTTGGGTGTGGCTCAAATTTTCAGTCTTCGAAATCACATGAATTCTTATAAACCCACAATAAACAAATTTCCCAATAGTATAGAAAAGCGATACAGAAATCAGCAGAATAAAACATTATAAGAAACCGTATAATCGATTTTTCTACATTGTGAAAGGATTTGCATCAGAAAAATTTTCCGAGAATATAAGCTCGTCGGTTCGATGTAGGCAAGTAATTTTCTTGGTACATTCGCTGCCGCCAGCCTTACACATCAAGACTTTTCAATGTTTTTCCTTGAAAATTATTATGATTTTGTGTAAGATATTGGGATTGGTTGGGAGTAGCCCATTAAGTTAAGACAGTTTTAACTTTGAATGTCGTAGTGGCCATTTATTCTAAACACAGAAATGAATCTTTAGCTTTGGTATTATTTAGGTATTTATAGGACAAAATGACAAAAAAGTGCTTATATTTACAATAGCGTACTAGGAAAGGATCTTGATTCTAGGAAAAAAGGTCAAAAAAGTTTTAACTTACCTTATAGAAGCCATATACAAATGTTTGTGTTGTACATTTCATTTGTATGTTTCTGCAATAGTACGCCATGTGCCGTGAAAGTGTAGAATATTGCCTCCTTATTGTTTGTGTTTTTTTAAAAATTTTATTTGCATTTCGAGAACGAATATGAAAATGTGATCAACATAAAGTTGATTTTATCTTAGTTCCAGAACTTTTAACATTCTAAGGAAAGCAAAGCAAACTGCGTATTGAAGAGAATTTAAAATATGAAAACTTTAGTGGTGGTTAATTTTTAAAATTACGGTTCGTACATTTCTCACTTGAAACTGTCAATGACTTTTTTTCTCTTTATGACAATCAATAATTTAATAATACAATTTTGCGAGCGTTCTTGTTTTTTTAAACACAAATTCTTAGATAAAAATTTGGTGATTATTAAATTTTTGATTCTTGGAAATACTACGCCAAATGAAAGTTTTCCGCAATTTTCACGAAACTTCACTAATAAACATTTTAATGCACTACACGAATCAAAACGTGTGGCAAGAACAACTCACAAAATGTTATATCTGATTAAATAAATTCACTACCGCTTTCCCATGTGCATAATTTAGTGATTTAATCTGGTTAGCACGTCGTGCGGCTGTTCACGGAAGAGGATAAAAATCCTGGCATCTGAGGACGCCAGTAGACGTTTATTCTATGGTTCATGTCAGCCCGGAGAGGACGTATCTGTTCATTTAAATATTTAACTCTTAAATTTTTGTGCATTATCTAAATACATTTGTTTGTATGCCTCATAGTTCTGGTGCACGAGAATGGTTGAGGATTGTTGTAGCGTTCTTAGATTGAATTTTTGTTCAGTGAAAGATGTAAACGCATTATTTTTGAAGTTGCATGTAGGATCTTTGGTGTAATTTTTGACTGTTAATGGCTAAGTCTTTTAAGATACTAGAATGTTTAAAAAAAAATATAAGCTTGGATTTTCTAGGATATTCAATGAATGCTCGCTAAGTTGCGAAGATTTAATAGCATTTATTTCTCTTTATTTGCAATAAATTATCTGCAATGAGCCCTTTTTTGGTAAGAATATTTCATGACACTAAATCCAGCCTAGGTAATGTACTTTGATAACGATAATCCCAAAGTTGTGTGCAGCTGTATTATTCCGTTGTAAAGTATCTTTCTATTTGGTCCGACATTAAATTCGAGCCTGAGTTACACTCTACCATACGTCTGACCTAATGAGGATGCTGCTTCAGTGATTGTCCAGAAAGGACGTGCTATATCAATAGAATCTTTACAAGCAGTAACCTTGGCTATTCCTGCAGATGGAAAAATTAACGTTTTATTTAGACTGCTGCTTTATTATTTCCATATAATAGTTAATTAAATTCAATTTTATTATTTCCATATAATAGTTAATGTGATCTTCTATTGGAGTTGTGTAAGAGTTAGTTCTCTCATAAAACGGATTATGATTTCGAATCATATCAAACCTGTATTCGAAGAGAAGTATGTAACCCGTACAGTCGATATCCACGAAAATCAACAGGACGATTTGTAATGAATTTACACTTTAGCTTGAAATTGTCATGACTTTTATCAATCATTAAATTAAGTGCCGCATTCGACATTTTTAGTTTCGCATTCACATTCCTCATTCCCAAAGATGAAAGAATCTTCTTTTTCTGTCATGCAGTCAAATTCGTTTAGACCCTTGGACACGTGATAGAAGGTGATTGCTGGCAGGCTACCTCAGATGAGCGTCAATGAGGACTTGTTCGGTAATCTACAGTTTTCACTGGTTTTATTCACTTTATTCAATCACCATAAAAATGCTCAAATACGGAAACGCACAAAAAATCAATAATTCAGTAAGAAAGCAAAATCAATCATCATCACACTCACCAAATATGACTACTTTCTTACTCCATGAAACATTTTGTGTGCAGACAACGTTACATCCACGAAACAAACCCACACCAATAGAAAATTTTCATTGTATTCATCGAAAGCCGAAACATCGACAGTAAATAGGTAACGAGATAAAAATACGCGTACAATATCGTACATTTGCCCTGTTTATTTTAGCTTCAAATGAACTCTTCAAGCATTGCCAAAGTAGATTGAATCTCTTTTCACCACCTACCATGGGCAAATCCGCATAAAGTGCGTGGTTAGGCCCGTCATCTACATGCTTTATTTTGGGCTGATTGATTCATTACAGACAACTTACAACTTTTTAATTTTGTGTCATAAATATTTCAATTCTATGAAATTAACCTATTTATAAATTGGATTCTTGAAGATCAATGCTGGTTTCAAAATTGAAGACATTTTAGATATTAACAACAAAAACAAAACACCAGTGGTGGGCATTTTTCCAATCACTCAATAGGTTCATCATCTTTAATATTTCATGAATATAGTAGCGTTCAGTTTCTTATTTACGCAGAATATTAAAGAAGAGCGTGTCTATATTACAGGGAAGCCAAAATTTTATCTGCTCAGACTATACTGTTCTATATATACGTACAATACAAGCGGAAATTTATATTTTCAAAAACGCAGGTATACCGCAAAGGAATACATCAAGCAGCTCGGTTTTCTAAAGTACATAAAAGCACTTTCAAAATATTACAGTTCCAAAGTTTAATCCTTCTCTAATGGTAAAGTGAAATAGAAATCTGGCCACAATTCCTCCAGTTCCTTCAACTTCATCACAAAACATTTTGGCAAAATTTAATAAGACTCTGCCTGATGAAAACTAAGAAAATTCTCTTTGAAATTTTCCAACAACAGACAAAATTATCGGTGACGTTTACGTCCTTATTAAATTTTTATGTAAAGTTTTAGTGTTGTAGGCTGTAAGGTATATCGCAGGGCCTAAACGTTGAAATGGCTCTCTGTGAAAAAAAATTCGCCTTGGCTAAATTCCTTTCGTGCCATTGAAAAAGAAGCAAGTCCTGATGAAGTCGTTCCCATAAATGGAAACGACGACAATGAAATAAGGAAAAAAGTCCCTTTGTGGTGCGTACCGGGCACAAGAGGAACAGTCATCCAGGATTCAGGATCCAGTTGCAGGCTCGAGGCGAAAATTCGCGCTTTTAAGTCGTTTTATTAAAAAAGTATTAGCAAAATGATATTGCCGGTGTCGTTCCGACAATGGCGATGGCAGGGTGGCATTTTTTTCCACCTCGCAGCAATCGAATGTGTTATTGAATTGACAAAATGGCGAAACAAAGGAGTCCTGTATTAAGTGTGCTCGCGCGGTAGGGGACTATGTGTTTCGCTTCGGGGAATGCGAAAGGGGATGACGCGGTGGGAATTCTGATAATCGAATATCCCAGAGCAAAATTGAAAAGGCAAGTGAAAAGGAATGTTAGATATGGTCGTTATTGTTTTCAAACAAATGTGTTGATGAGAAATAATAAAATAATTTGAAAACGGATTGGAGTCTAGTAGCTTTGCAAGCGCATTTGAAAGAAAAAGGATATTCAATAAATTTACGCAATGAAGTAAGGCTCACTAATGGTTCAACCAAAGCATTTCCATTTTTTTTGTAATTTTCTGTTTGTTAACATCAGTTTTTCCTCACTGATGGAGCATGTTCGAATCAAATGTAACTACTTACAATTCAAATACCACATTTTCTATTTCAATTGTACCGTTATCAAGTTGAAATATAGCCATTCGACAAAGAACGAAAGAAAAACCATAACCTATTTTGAAGGTCAGTGTATCTAAGGGATATGGTGACAACTTTACTAGAACGCTTTGATGCAGATTATTCCGGCAGGTGTAGGTGTTTACGTGAAAATAATATAATTTTTCAAGTGTAGACTCAACATACCTTATAATGAATTTCTCAACTTGTTCTGATGCATAAATATAGGTAACCAGTGATGAATAAATGAAAGTGAGTTGATGAGTTTTGAGTCATAGATTTTTGCCTAAAAGAATTTTTCTAAGAAATAGAAAGAATGCAAAAACATTATTTATGCAGTAACACACAAAGAAATTAAATACGAAGCAATTCTAACCTCAAAGTTATAAATCAGAAAATTATACAATTGTGCGAGTATTTTATCCTGACAAAACCGACCTTTTTTCTAAAATCGAAATAATAACGTGAGTATTTAGTCTCTAATGGATTATAGGTCTATATTTCAGGTGTAGAACAAAAGCGGTTATCGCACTACCCAAAATTAATCAATATCAACATAATCTGCTTTCCACGAAATTTTATTCGAAACATCTTCCATGTTTAAATTTGTATGAAATGTCGTAAATGATGATTTAAAAAAAATCTAACTAAAAACTTCAATAAAGTTTCATCCATTCTTCAAAGTAGGACGATGAAAACTGAGTGAAATTTACTGACACTCCACTTTGGTTGGTCCGTGAAATCAATATTCATTTCGCTCCATCTGATATACTTTGCTAATGAGTTCGACATTTAAGACTCTTTGTTTTGTCAGGACGAACGATCTTGTCCTCGAGTTGCTATAAATACAGGCGAAACTTTGCTTTTATTCGAAGTATCAAATCTAGAATATTGATGAGATAGTCAGCGATATTGTTTTTTGTATGTCATCAAGTTTCAAAAGAAAAACGACAGTTTTCTGAGAAATTAGTAAATGTCGAGACGATCTCTTTGAAGTGTAATTCTGTTACCTGTAAGATATTTCGTAGTTTCGTTCGTTATGATATTTATCACAAATAAAAATCTACCAAATCGCTCTAGGAAATCATATGAAAAAGGAAATATTGCTCATTCCAGCAACGACGTGAGAAAAATCCATTTAAACCATTATTTGGAGTCAGGTTGATATAGAGTAACTAATTTCCGTCACTTAAGCTGCTTCAGTTTTTTTAATTATATTTCCGAGACTACTAGTAAAGTTGCAGTGTTAAAGACATTGTGGTAAATGAATTCCAGCTGTGAAGAATCCGTACAGAGTCAGTAAATCGTTCAATTAGTTTAATGAAGATAGGTAGTAGAGGATAGTTCTTATATCTCTCTCTTTTATCTAGGAAACTATGGTTCTTCCACTGCAGAACTATTGATGAAGACAAGTGCAGCTGTGCCCTACTACATCAAGTTGAACGATTTTTGCAGTTTCTACCAAGCGAATGGGATTCATTGTTCCCATTGACTGTATCTCTGATATTCATTAGATGTTACTACACAGGAATGCCTAGAATTCCCAATTCTTTGTAATATTTGAATATTACTTCGAAGGAGTCAACAATATTTTCGACTAACTATTATTTAATTTGAAAAGTGAGTGTAGCTCGTTTGAAAAAATATTTCGAAATTAATTTTCCAAATAAGTTTGGAAGAGAGGTTCATTTTTTATTACTTAGAGTTGTATTCTTACAAATGGTATAAACTTAAAGGATTCAAAGCTTGTATTTTATATGGCTTTTATATAATTGGATTATTTGGAGCTTTGTTTATGCATTTTCGCACACAACTTGCAAAATGGTGTACTTTTGGTTACGATACTTGTGTTTCATATTCTAGTATGAGAGAGAGTTTTATCTAATCAGAAATGGACACAGAATTTATATATTCTTAATAATTGACGATTCGGCCCGTTTTGTATTCGGTGTACATATAATGTGTAGCTCAACTTTAAGAAATAAGTTTACTTTGTATTTGATAACAGTTGAAATTAATCTTTCAGTTTGTGCAAATAAGGAATCATTTTGCTCAGAAGCGTTGATTTAGACGTTAGAGTCAGTGAAGAGAGGAGGAAGCATTCAGATTGGAATAGGCCATGGAATAGGAGTCATTTGGAATATCACGGATGCGAATATTTAAAAGTAGTGGGTTTAAGCAAGATCCTTGAGGATCCCGGCAAGAATAATTCATTTATTTTTCGATCTCAATTCGTTATTATTGCACATGGAACGTTGATTCAATAAAAAGGAAGGCTTATATAGCTTGTTCGTCTGAAATAATAGTCTTTCGTCCTGTCTCGAGGTCAAGAAAAATCCTTCCAGTGAATATTTGATCACAAAATAGGTTATGCTGCACATTAAAAAGGTCCAGTTTTATATCAAGTATGCTTTTAAATCGACGAATGAAAGAGTTTCATAGACACGAATATAATTTTGAATACAAAATAAATACTAGATTGTAGGAATTACGCAGTATTTATTTTGTATTCAAAACTATAAATATGAATTGATTATATTAATATGCAGCCATCAATAATTTCATTAAATTAGGTATGTATTTTGTAATTTAATTATACTCACACTACAAAATACAAGAATTTTTCTGGAATCTGTTCGATATCAAGCATTTCGGTTTAAAGAAATGCTCTTATACTCAACATACTATCATGTCTAAATGAAGCATTTTTCTGCTCCCTTAAATATTTTCCCAATAAAGGAAATTTTTCTCCAAGTCTACCAAGTTAATTTCTAAGCTCTCTTATATTTTTTCATTCATATAAACTTGTTTTGAAAAAAATTAAACCATTAACACTATTTCTTAAATCATTCAAACTTTCCCCTTTCCCCGTTTATGAAATCTTTTGAATCTTTTCCCAACTCATTTAAACTGTTTTCAAAGTTTCTTAAATCTTTTGCAGATTTCAGACCGAAAGTGATACCAACTATTTTACGGAACAGGCATCTTTGGCTAGAGCCTACTGCTTCTCACCTACGAGGATGAAATTCTTAGATTTTTTTTTAATTTCTCTGGTAGTGAATGAATTAAATATGTAATTTCAAGGCTCCAATCGTTTTCATATGATGTATTAGATTTTTCGGAAATTAATCCCTTAGTAATCATTATCTGGTTCTGGTTCCACTCCAACTATATCGTACACACTACTGTAGTATCCAATTTATGCTGTTTTGCAAGTATCTACCGGACGTATTAAATCAAACAAAATGGCACGACACAATTGGCTGTTGTTGATTCTATCGTCCTTTTATGTTTACCTCAGTAGTATTGTTCAAACGTGTGAACATAACTTTCTCGTATGACTCACAAAGAAAATCTATCTAGCATCTCCGGTTCTGCTCGTGCTGAGTTCTCAATATTTTCATAGTTTTGGTTGGCCATGTTCAGTGTTTCGTATTTCATTTTTAGTCCTTTCAAGCGTGCAATGTGTCTTTATATGTCCCCCGTGCAATGCAGCACCTGCGGTAGTTCACTCACAGTTCACAGAATGCATTCATCCTGTGTTCGCGATACCAATTCCGTCAATTTAAGTGAACAATAGTGATTGCACATAGAACAGAATCCTGTGCAGAGGACAATAATGCAATAACAATGTTTGCTAGTTGCTACCCCTTGGCACAAGCGTTTTTCTATGCTTTTCCCAGGACGAAACAAGCGAAAACATTTATTTTCGCGACATTCGAGCATGCATTGTTTGATCCAATTCTTTTATGCTGACATATCATCAAAGAAGATGAAAATAACAACCGTTGAACCATTTGTGCATTGAGGAGTTCGAGACGGGTGCTGAGTTTATCTTGGACCGAATTACGATACAAAGGATGATAGAGGAAATTTCTATGTCTTTTTTATGTGTCTAGATTTCTACCTAGAAGTTATTTTTCTTCATCTTGAAGAGTCTTCAGTTGACTTTGCCATGATTTTTAAAGATTCGGTATTTTTAAGTCTTTATTGGATCAATATAAATGGATTCGTCGCATTTGAGTACCTTCATAAAAGACGAACAACGATATGGCAATGCTTTGATTTTATAAATGTAAAATTCTGTTTGTAATATACGTTTAACAGCTCAGGGACTAGTCGTGCTGTTATATAACTTTTTGTATATTTTTGAATATTTAAAAATTTAAATTTAAAAATTCAGTAGCTAAAAAGTTTTGGATTTCAATAAATCTTAGACGAGGTTTTTCTATTCTTTGTTAATGTCTCCTGGTTCCAGCACAAACATAATATTTCAAATATTGAAATATTTGGTGTTAATTTTATTTTCAGTTGTAAAACATATTTATAAGTTAACACAGCATTTGTAAATAAAAAGTTCTGAATAACTTCAAATGTTTGAGTTTAGTTGGCTCTCCCTTCATTTTAATATATGAATTTTTTATATCATAAACCAAATTGTCAAATTATTGAAACTTTAATCTGCCTTCTACTTAATTAAGGGGTTACATAGGTCTTGTATTTTCAGAAAAAGTATAGCACTTCAAGAGTATTCGCACCAAATTTGAAGTAAATTCGAGCAATATTACCGGAGTTATAGAGATTTGAATACCGCGTGGTCTGCCTTACCTAGCGTATTATACGCATGCAGGGCGGTTCCACCGCGTAAAATCAGCTCCTTTCTTTTTCACCAAACATCACAACATCAAAAGGATGCTCTGAATATCGCGAATGAGGCGAACGAATTACTGTATGGACCTAGAATGGACGACTCGATGTAAATCGCTAAAAATAACTTTTTTTTCAACGTTGGGAGGTGAAAATCCTGGAGCTCCTGCCTCTCGGCATGCTGGATTTCTATCGACTAAAACCACCTCGGTTTCCTTCAATCACTCTCTCCATCAAAATTCGTTATTCTCCGTATTTAAAATTTCCGTGCATAGCACTTCCCAGACGATAACAATCGGTATAAGGGATAGTACCAAATCTGTAAGTTATAGTGTCCTTTTAGTCAGATTGATAGTTCAGACTATATGTTTGTGAATTATTTCCTGTTGAATTACATGTTTGCTTTTGAGTTTAGTGGAGCTGATTGTACTTGTAACTTACTTCGAAAGTTGGTCCTGAAGGAGATATTTTTTTAGTGTCGTTTTTAATTCATTAAAAAACAAGCCGCGAGGTGCGACCCTTGAGGTCCACAATGTCAACTTCCCAGTAATATCTACATAAACATCAACAACATTAAACACAATAATAATTTTGAAAATAATAATACTATAAGTGATAAAAATGAGAGGTATTCATAGCAGTAACAGGAATGAGTTAATATGAATCATATCGTCTACGGGAGGGTCCATTGATTACGTAAGGTTTTTGGTCGATGAGGACAGATTGAATATTCACGCGGATCAATCAGTGGAGGCCTTTTTGGTCTTGAAAAATTTTGTATATGCAGTCAAAAATAGGTTCAATTGCGTGTAAAAAGTAAAATGTATTACACATGATGATGTTTATTGAAATCTTACGATTACTAAAGGATGAATCTACTAAAACTACAATTTTTTATTCGATGAAAGCTTTTCAAAGCATATGATCTTGCAAAGTATTGACTACAAAACATTTTACCATTCAAAACGCTGATACCGCAAATGCAAATTTGATTGAAATTTTGTTGGTTTTCAAAATTTAAGCAGTTTTTTTTAATTAAAAGACTATAAAAACTATTAAAAATCGGATCAAATTATCCAAATATTTTAAAACGTTGATTGAATTTACAACAATTTTTTTAGAATAAAAGATATAAAGTGTTTTCATTCGTATGAACTCTCTTTACATGGTAACTTTGAATGATTTTTTATTTTTAATTTAGTTTTTTTCATAATCATGGAAGAAAATTTTGCTGGTTTCTCTTCAAAAACTGATAAGAATGTATAAATTTTATAAACTGGTATCACTGTGCTGTGCAAATCAAGTTAAAAAAAATTTTGTATGAAAAAAAACATAATTTTTCGCATTTTCTTCTACTAAATTGAAAACAAAACGGCTGAAACGAATTTTTATAATATTAAAATTTCAAAAAATTGTAATACACGTCAACTGACACCACAATGATGCAAATATTATATCTGGTTCGTGAGATATAGTGGATGATAAAAATGACCTTGAAAATCATAATGACTTTTCATGATTTTTTATTTTTTATTTAATTTTTTACGTAATCATGAGAAAAAGATTTGATGGTGATTTTACAAACATACTTTGGAGTATATAAATTTTATAAACATTGATTACTATATTTCGCAAATCAGGTAAAAAATTTATTGTTTAATTTTTTGCACTTTTTTTCTTAAATTAAAAAACGGCTGCAAAGATTTTTTTAAAAATTCGACAGATTTACAAAAATGTTAATACGCGTTCATTGACATCCAAACTATGCAAATCGTATGTTTGGTTCGCGAGATATAACGCATGGCAGAAACGACCTTGAACATCATGATGACTGTTAATGATTTTTTATTTTTTATTTGAATTTTTTTGTAATCATGAGAATAACTTTTGATGGAATTTTTAGAAAAATTGTTTGGAGTATATAAATTATATAAATATTGATTACTTGGACTTGAAAATAATGTTAAAAATTTATTGTTTTTGAAAAAAACCTCAATTTTTTGCACTTTTTTTTAAAAAATTAAAAAACGGCTCCAAGAAATTTTTGAAAAACTTGATAGAATTAAATAAATGTTAATACGCGTCGATTGACACCTTTTTGAAGAAAATCGTACGTTGGGTTCGCGAGATATAACGCATGACAGAAATGACCTTCAAAGGGGCAAAACAGCAAATCCCCCCGACCGAAGTTTTCCAAAAACTAATCAGCTCTTAAGATTGCAAAGACGCTTCGATTGACACCTCAACGAAGTCGATATGACTTCGTTTACGTGAGTTATGCTCGTAGAAAAAGTGTTCACGAACGTACAGACGTACGTACGTACGTACACACACACACACATACATCTTCCTTTCTAAAAACACTTTATATATACTCTATAGACCTCAAAACGTAAAGAAAAGTTGAAAATTCCAATTTCGATTTTCGAGGCGATTACAAGAACTTCCCATATACTGGGAAGTTTAAAACTTTAAACGCATTTTCCTCGAAACTTTGTTTTTCCGTGCGGTAGGCACGTTTTCTCGAGAACGAATCGATTCCGATTTTGCTGAAACTTTGCACAGTTCCTCTTTATAGTATTGACTCGTGCTTGAAGGAAAGGATTTTCATTCGGTCGATTCATTTTTGCTTTATACGAAAAAAATATTTTAAAAACGATGAGAATCGGAAAAATGTCAAAAAATGAGACGAAAATTCATTCAAATCCATTTCAACACTTTAAATTTCATTTTTTTCAATTCCTTCGTTCTAGCATGAGCCAAGGGCATTGACTATAAGAATTTTTTTGAATATTTGATTTGAGATGAACCTGCATCGAAATATTCTGCCTACCGCAAAAAAAAAGATGGGACGAGGAAAACTGCAGGAAAACTGTCAATTTTCAATGTTTTTAGCTGAATTTGTTTTCTTCATTTTTTTGAAATGCTAAACTTTTATGTGTGTAAATTTTAAATAAAATAGATATTTGGTTTTTAAAATATAATTTTTTGAAAAAGTTGTCTTTTTCCTTCAAGACCAATGTAACCCCTTAAGGCACTCTGACCCATTGCGTATCAACTGTTCAGATTTTCCGACTACTTTGAAATGCAGGACTTTTAGAAGCGGATAGTAGCCACGAATGATTGTTGCATACGTTTTCTCCTTCTTCTTTTAATTATTTTTAATTTGATAATTAATTTCATGTAACATTCGAAGCTTGCAGAGAATACATTTGGAAATCATACGATGATTCAGACAGTCCATATTTATTATTTTTGTTATTTATTATGCGGGATTGAATACTATGAATTGTGAATTGATAATATACAAAAGCATGCCAAAATCCTTGACTTATAGCAATGAATGCAGCTTTTGCATGTACATACCATAATGCAAAATAGGACCATCAATATTGAAAGTTTAATATTGCAGCTATTTAATTTCCGAGCATTTTTCATAAGTTTATTCTATATTATCATTCAGTTGAAATGGTTTCAGATTTTCCACAGTCATCGTGAGAAGCACAGAAAGGCTGCGTAAGCATTTTGAAAAAAATTCAATCTGCATCGAAAACAGAGAAGAATTCGTCAGAATGTTATAAATATACTATAGAATGTGGACAATTCGGATCAATTGTGACATGATTATGAAATTTTCCGAATTTTCAAAATGAACAAATAAAATTGCCAGTAGGCATTTTCATCGATGGAAAATCTTCTATAATCGTTTATAATTCACTCTGATGATTACAATAGTTTTAAGGGTAAAATAAAACCATAAATTTAACTTAATTTTTACGTGTTTTAATTACAGATAAAAATACTGTGTGCGTTGCACTGCATGGTTCCCCCAACCCAAAAAAATAAAACCATAATCCTACTTGCAATATTTAATATATCCTTCAGGAAGATAACTATGGAACGAGTAGTAACATGGTTTTGAAGTAACAAATATTCATGCAAAAGTCGGAGTTATTTTCACCAAGATTAAGAACATATTATTGGTTTCTATTAAAGAATGAAATTGAATTGTGGCTCTGAGTTGTTGAAAATTTTAAAGTTTAATTCCATGCTTATTGTGTTTTCTAGAACGCATCAATATACAAAGAAAGCATAAAAAAAGTCCCATTTTCTTTTGCTAAGCAATCTAGACTTTCGTTTTTTAAGTTTCTGGACTGATTATTGTATTTTCGAACATTGACTTCTCATGGGGCTTGCGATGATGCGCACATTGATCGATTTCTGAAATTTATGTGACCTAATATCCTGCATGCTTTTCCCTGTCTCATGCATTGAAACGACAGATGAAGGACGGAATGAAGGACATCAGCCTGGAGCGCTACAAGTAGCTTCGCATTTGTGATTCCTGAGGGTGCTTCAAACGTTCAGTGGCGGCATTGAATTCAGTTTGCGATTCTGGAGCGGAACTCATTCGCTGGAATTCGATTCCCAACGATACAATTGGCTTCCGTTGACAAGAGATTCGTTGTCAGGACGCTTTTTCCACTACGCCCGCAGTCCAGGAAGCGATGCCATTAAAAAATCTAAAAGTTCCGGATGATATGTGCCACGTCCTTCCGACTGATTTATGTTCCTCGTCTCCTAGGAAGCACAGGCTACAGCAACCATTCGAACATCATGGGGTGAATACAAAACTGAGTGCATGGCTGACGAAGGACGATATGCCAGTAGGGTTGGTTCTGTCAAATGTTAAAATGCATATTTGTCGGAAATGCTTTCATCGTTGACCAAATGCTTTTCGCAAAGGATTTCATGTTTTCGTTTCTGATCTACTATTTAGAAGGCCATATTTTTCTTTCCACATGAAAGGAGGTTTATAAAAATGTAAATCAATAGTGATGTACTCGCACTGACTTTTCGAAAATTATTTTCGATATTGATAGATTATACTTTATTTAATAACTATAGTTTGGAGATTTGCCCAAATTATTATGGGTCTTAAGTCTAGAGCTATACTCGTATTACCGCCATGATCAACGTAATTGTTATTTTTCGAGCGTACAAAAAGATAAAAGTGATTATTAGCAACGACTAGATTTTGTTCTACGGAAATTTGCAGTAATAAAACATGACGCTTTCTTTGTTGCTTCAGTTATAATTTCAATTCGTCATCAACTACGATTGAAGGTAAATTTTTCCATAAGGTTCCAGTTTAGTCCTTGTGTGGTTGTTCCTAACAAAACAGATCAACAACACCTGCATTAACATTGCATACACCACCCTGGAGACCTCTGTAGATATTGCTTCGGGGTCTTTCTATTAGACTCTGAACTAGTGGAGTTCGAAATAACGGTGCAATATTTTATTGAAGTTAAGGGGAAAATTTGTGGAGACTTCATACTTAAGATCATTGTACCAGATTGATTCAAACGCAAGAAAGTACTAAGTCATGAAAAGAGTTCCGCCATTTAGGATTCTTTTGGTTTGCAATCTTATTGTAATAATGCTGAGTCGGTCGGATCGTCATGAGGCTCATCCATGTTATAAGGATATTAAGTTTATCTTAAGGATCAAATAAATTTAAATAAGAGGATGTCATTTACAGCAGCAAACATTGTGCCAGAGATAACTGCATATTATTGGCTTCTGAAAAGATAACTTATGAATTATATTTCAACAAATGCAAGCACGTCATTAATGTTACCCCATGATCGTTTAACCCATAAAGTAATTAATGGGTTAAGCGGTAACCTTACCATCTACTCAATTCAATTACGCTTAAAGAAAGTGCCGTGCTACGTTAGATTTCCATAGAAAACCTACTGGCGACAATATGCCTCGTCGCTTGCACAGACATGCGATACCGATTTGCTCGTTATGTGGCTATGAAATTGACGGGTTTATCTTATAAATGAGGGGATGGGTACATTGTGCAATGTGTAGAAGCACACTATGGAACTTACTCGATTGTTTCAAGGTGAGTTTATCCTGAAGCAGGATTAAATTGGTAGCCAAGAATCAGATTTTTACGTGTTATGGTTGACTGAATCATCTTCAAGAAAATACTGTCAAAGATCTTTGCGAGTCAATAAGATTTGTGCAGCTTTTGTTTTATCTTTACCAAGCTTAAGCATGATAAGAAATACTTCCTCTTTCTTTATGTTGGCATACTAGCAAATACGACAGAAAGAGAAGAGGGTAGTTCGTTTAATAACTTTTCTGATATACATGCTATTTGGGTGTCTTTTTGTATTTTTTATTTTGAATTTTTGTGAAAGGGTTTTTAGTTTGAATATGATAGGCTTAGAATTTTAAGTTGCAATAGCTTTAGAGTGTGTTTAGTAGTAAAATTCGACATAAAAACTGAAAAAAATTGATACATTGTGGCCATAGGTGTATTTGAATTTTTATACAATTACCAAAATCTTTGATAGTTTTCTGATGGGTTTAATTATTTTCGAAATTGGATAGTTAGCTTCAACGATAATTAAGTTTTAAACTTTTACATTTTTATCTTAATCCAGTTCTGAACTTTTTTTAGGAGAAGGTGTACGTTATATACATATATAAAAATGTGAGTGTGCACAATTCAAGGTGGAAACAGTTTGTGTATTTGGAAGTAGTCCTACGCAATATCGAAAATCAGAAGAACATTTTGTTTCAAATTTTCCGTCGACCTGTTGACCAATAAGCAAGTGACTCTACCAGGATTGGTATCCCATATATTCTTGAACATAAAAGCTAGAATGTGGTTTACTTTAGGGAAATAGGAGAAATAATAAATAAAATAAAGTGGTTTAGTAGTGTGAAGCATTTTTGAAATTAAATATTTTTTCCGGCAGTAAGTGGGATGCTATCAAAAGAGGGGCAAGTATTTCCATTATGAAAAATGCTGGATTGTGTAAGTTAGTATTTGGGCTGGAAAAATTTAAATAACATTTTTTTATTTTGAATTTATATTCTAGATTAGTACAGCTTTTAAGAAAATAAAATGTCGTTGAATATTTTTCAATTATTTCCCTGCTACTTATTAGAAAAAGGAGTTGTTGTTTGTATAAAAGTTTGTCTTTATTATATTAAAGTAAATTTTTTTCAACAATAGTATCAGTTTGCAATAAACCCAACATTCCAAAAGAATTTCAGGTTTGAGGGAATGGTGAAAATATGAAAGATACCTGAGTTTTCTGTTTGAGTTTCAAGGTAAAAATTGCATCAAAATTAATTTATTTCGATTTTTCTGTTACTTTGATGTATATATCCATATTTTGTAACTTCAATTAGTATTCGGTAAATATTGGGTGAACAAGTTAAGTGATCTAATTAAAATTAATATTTGCTGAATATTTCTAGGTGATAAAGAAACGGAAGAGAAACCTCGTTAGGGAGTTTCTGTAATTAATTTGAGGCGAATGCTCCTTTCAAACAATTGAAGTTAAATTCAAATTATGTACGCTTTCTTTTTTATTTTTAAAAATTTGGGTGTTCAAGTACTTCCGTAATATTTTGGTAAGAAAAATTGAAAACATTTTCTTAACTTTCAAGCAATCGTCAGTCAGTAAGCAACCAAATATCAACGATCAAAATTTTGCCATTTATTGACCAGGAATAGCGTATTTGGAAAATGTCAAGCAAACGCAACAAATATTTACAAAAATTTTATATCGTAGAATCAAAATACGCAAAACATTATCAAATAAAATTTGAGTCAAAATTTATAATGCTTCTTGAAAACAAAAAATTAAATTCATTAATCAAACAACATCGATTTAATCGCTTTACTGTAAAAAATAGACTTTTGATGTTTAGCGACGATTTTTGAAGAAAACTTTTTGAGAACAATGCACACAAAAACATTAAAATACTCTGCAAAATTCATGAAACAAAAAACCCATAAAATACTACGCAGTCAATAAGTTTTGGAGCAATTTTTAATGAAACCTTTAAAAAAGCCATCTAAATTTCCGAGTATATGTGTCTGGGAAAAAACTTTAAACTCCATAATTCCAGAAAAATTTCAGAAAAAATACTGAAGCAATTATTTAAAATATTTTCTGTAAATGAAATTCTTGACGAAAAAAGTCCAGCTAGATATTACGATCATGTTTTTTGAAACTCTATTATTAGAAATATCAACAAATTGAGGAAAAATGAAAAATAATTATTTTGGAAGCTACCTTGAATATTTAGATTGATTATATTGAAACAAAATTATTCGAAGAGAATTTCATAGACAACAGGAAGTGAATTCACCAAAAAACATTTAAATTAATAAACAATATACCCTAGGCAGGAAAATTTCAACACTGAATAAGTCTACAATTTGTGTGAGGCAAATTTGCTATTCTACAACCAATAATTTTTGGAGCATTGAAAATCATTCTTAGTTTCAATTTTGAAATTAATTTGAATTCAAAAAGATCTTCCGATACCTAATTTGTTCAGAATTTCTTGTCAAGAAAGTTATTCTTGCAATTATTTTTAAATATTTTTAAATTGTAATGTGGTCGATTTCGCGAATCCCAAATTTTGACACGTTTTAAGGTTTCTAGAATCAAAATCCATCGTTTTTAGAGAGATGTCTGTGAGTGTGTATGTACGTACATATGTGCGGATGTGCGTATTTACGTTCGGAATTATTTTTCGTCTCGATTATCTCAAGAACCAAAGATCACATTGACGTGAGACTGGTATCATTCGACGCGTAATTACGTAACTTAGAACTGAATGAGTTTTCAACAAAATCGGATTAGCCGTTTTTTATTGAGCATAAAAAACTGAAAAAATTGCTTAATTTTAAAACTGTTGAAATGCACTATTAATTCGTGCAGATCCCAAATATCTTCATAGTAATATTATTATTATTATTGTGTGTTTTAGCAAAATTCTGATCAAATTTGTAAAAAATGCGATTTGAAAAAACAATCAAGATTATTTTTTAAATTCCAAACTTATATTATCAGGTTTGGGAGAATGTGAGGAGAGACGCTAATGCAGTTAATATTGGATATTGTTATTAGTAATTTAATATTGGATGTAGGATCTGCGGGATTTACGATAGGGGAGATTAAGAATCTGAGGGATTTAGGATATGGGGGATTTTCCATACGGGGGATTTAGAATATGCGGGATTTGGAATCTGGAGGATTTTGGATATAGTGGATTTTGGATCCAAGGGATTTTGGATATAGGGGATTTTGGATCAGGGGGATTAAGGATCTGGGAGATTTTGGATCTGGGGGCTTTAGGATCCGGGAGATTTGGGATCTGGTGGATTTATGATCTGGGGGATTTTGGATATGGGCGATTTTGGATATGGGGGATTTTGGATCTGGTCGAGACTTTGGTAGATGACGAGGGCGGCGACGTCTTCTACTATCAAATGGCTTTTATGGCTGAAAAAAAATTCAAAAAAAAAATTATAATATTTTAGAATAATTAAAGAATATATAAACATAAACAATAAAATCAAATCATAGATTCTTTATTCACCCCACTGGAAAGTTAGTCGTGTGGACCATAAGGGTCGCACCTAGACCACATTTTTTTATTATTTTAATTACTATCGAGTTAATATTTCTTATACTATCTTAGAGTTTATTTGCTCACTTGCATATTTAAATTAAACAAAGTGCAACCGCAATCACGACGTTCAAGATTGGAAAAATCGTTGAAAAGACCAGCGCGAAAGTTTGGGTTTCTCTTGGGTAAGTTATATAAAATGTAAGAAGATTTCTTGAAGCGTTAAAAGTTGGAAATACGGAAAATTTCAAACAATCATTTCCAATGAAGCAATTGCTTTTAAGCTCTCACAAATATGCAATTTAAATCCGCTTTATTACTCTTCATATTTGTGACTGCAATTTTCATCATCCTTGAGATATTTTGCAAAAGATATTTTGTCGATTCATCACTAGTACATGGATGCCCCTGGCTAGCTGGCAGATACATTGTGACCAGCCGTGATTTAAACTGAATGGATATATCAAAAAGTTATTGTCGCTATAGTTTTAAAAAGGACAAACGCTTAATTTCATCCGACGATTTTCGAGTAAGTTGAAAAATAGGAATTCATGCCTGGCTTGCGAATTTTTCGCTATGTATTGACTGAGCCGGAAATAATATGCCATTTAATAATTTTTATTGAATCAAGGATTTATTCGGAGAGGTGCCAAGTAAAAATGTAAATACTCCGCGGACAGAAGATACATTGCGGCATCGTAAGGATCAATTTTTTTCTGTTCTAGAACAGTTGCGGAAAATCGAGAATGATGGAAAGACAATGGAAATCCGTTTGCTCCTGTGTGCATATGGTGATGGTTGCTTTTGTAGGACAATTGCTCGGGGAGTCGGAGCGTGCAGCTGTGACGCATGGAGCAGTGCAAAAAGGAGCAAATGCACGAGGACATTACTGCTGTTCACAATCCATTTCCGTAGGCCGGATTAGAACGATGCCCGTACTATGTTGCGTTTAGGCGTGTTCGTCATGTCCGATGGAAGTATCATGCTCGTAATGGAAATGTTAATGACGTGGTTTGTCAAATATTAAAAGCATATTTTCATTAAGCGACGCAGGGCTTGTTAGACGTTATGAAAATTAAATTAAAACGTCCGCAAATGCAGTGACTTTTACTTTGGAGTGGGAAACTGTAATTAAAAAGAGTAATTTTCGCTGCGCTGATACCAAATGCATTAATATAATACAAAAATAAACAAATTACATGGCTTGCATTTCTGTTGCGTTATTATAAGCAGTGCTCAGTTAGCATTCATATAGCAGGATGCAATATTTCATGTTTGCTATAAGTGTTCCTTAGTTTGTGTGGAAATTTGTAATTTTCTTATTGAAATGATATTTGTTTTTAACTATAGTTTCCACTGTTTAAGTACAGTCTAAAATGTTTCTCCTCGTTTCATTTTCAATGCGGAACTGGCAGAAAGAAGCCTATACCCACGTGAAAAAATAAGATGGAAAATGCACTGAAAAGAGTCTGAAAATCGAATTTTACACAGAATTCGATTTGAAATAAGGCGGAAATTATTATCAGCGCTGAAGACTGATAAACTTTGCTGAAAATATATTCTATCGAGAAAGTTCAAATGGGATTTGAACTGAAATAAAGCGGAGAACTTTTTCAAGCGAAACAAATACTGGAGTTAGACTAAAATTTTTATATAAGACCAGCTGCATAGGTAAACAGACTCATTCAAGAGTCAGTTAGTTAAAATGGGTACTAGAATATAACTGAAAAGAGCCTGAACGCAAAATTGAATGTCTCAATTCAGGACATCGGTTTTCACCACGGTTGAACTTAGAAAATTATTCAAATGTTAAACTTAGAAAATTTTGTCGTCTTTTTGTTTTGGCAGAAATGCAAAGCATATACTATTCTCTAAAAGTTTATATATTGAAAGTCGTACATTTTCATAGAAAAATAGTATTAACAGACCTTTGAAATTCTCAGTTTGTGTAAAAACGTTGAATTGAGTGCACATAAAATATCAGAAGTGAGCGAATCTCGTTTGTGCTTGCAATATGTGAGCAAGTATTGTGCATATTATGTTGACATTGTCTGCATTAACAGTTTCAGCACTAATTTTTTTTTATTCTAGTGTCAACATATCCACAATAACTTTTAACGGACTTTTTTCAGTCCAGTTTCAGTATGTTTTGTGTTTCAATTCAGACTCTAATTTAGCTTTCTTGGAAAGTTTTTGAAGTCGCTCTGAAAATTCAAATTGAAATTTTCAACATTTCTTTACGTTTCAACATCTCAGGAGTAATTTAAAAGTATATTTAGGAACAAGTCTGCATGTGTGTGCATGTGTGCATGTGGGTATGTGCGTACGTACGTACCTACATGCTTGATCATCTATTTGTAAGACGATAACTTTCTTCTTCAGATTTTGGTAAGCTTCAGTTGGACAACTTTTTTTGTTCTGACCCATCTAACTTCATTTTAGTCAAGCACCATATCTCGTGAATCAATTCTTGTATTGACTATGTTGAGGTGTTAATCGAAGTGAGATAGCATTTGCATGATTCTAATAAAGTTAACATAAACTTAGTGCTTTTTAATTTAACCAAGCGATTATAAATTATTACGTTTTTAATGAACCCAGTTTGCATTTAAGCAATAAATACATATAAAAATCAGAAGTTCCAAACATTTTGCATCAAAAAAAAATTGAAAGTTTTTTTTTACAGTTACGAAAAACATTAATTTTTTTTCACTTATCCTTATAACGTTATTGTTTTTTCACATTTGTAAGGTTAGAGCAGAGTATAAAAAGTTTGGATTCAGCCATAATGAAAAAAAGCTATTCAGAATTAAAAATAAATAATTTTTTTCCCAGAAGGCAACCAGAGCCATACCACCACTGTGGAAGACTGTTTCTTCTTCAACATAGAGTCGAAGTTTATTATAATTGCAAAATATTTTCATACAAAAACAATAAACTATTAATATTTATAATGATTAATTCGAATAAAATTACCTAAATTCACTTGTTTAAGATACCAGTCCACTTGAGAAGGCGAAAAAGACCATTTTTCAAGCATTTGTTTCTCAGAAACTTTATTATATATATTGGCATGAATTATGTTTTGTAGTATTATTTCATATTTGAATAATACAAAAATAAATATTTTTTATTTTTTATTTTTTATTCTCCTTTATAAAGGGCGCTGAAATTTAGCTTTGAAAATCGTTACTTCACGGCAGATAGATAATCTATGGATTGGTAGATCTGAAACAAAAAAAAATTAACAAAACTTTAAAAAGTAAGGTCTCTTACACCGTAATTCACCACCGTTTTCAAAAAAATCAGCTCAAAAAAATGGCGGCCTTTTGAAAAAATGTCAAAAATCGACCGTTTTTCATAGTTTTATTTAACGCCAAAAATTTTTTTCCAAGTTTTTGTTAATATTCTGGTGGATTACGTTGTAATAATCTCTAGCAAATAAAACACATCAGAGAGATTATCTGTCCGCCATGTTAAAAAACGTTGTTTTGCGAAAAACGTGTTTAAAGTTTTTGTTCCATTTCGCTGACAAGCATTTTGTGAAAAATGAAAAATTAGACATTTTTCAAAAACACGCAATTGATATGTAGAGTTCTAAATAAACACTGAACACATGCAATAAAGTCTCAAATATAAAGTATATAGGAGAAACTGGTAAACTGCAAAAAAAAATCATTTTTTGTAATTTATAAAGTGGACTAGTACCTTAATGACGTTGCTGTGGTAACGATGCTGATTATCATTTCAAAGATTTGGTAGAATTTCTGATAAATTCTGTTCAGATGTTTTGAAAATTAATAAAAACAAAAGTGAAAAAAATGTGGTCTAAGTGCGACCCTCGAGGCCCACACGACTAACTTCCCAGTGGTTGAATAAAAAGCTATAATTTGCTTTTATTATTAATTACTATTATTAATAATAATTATTATTAATAATAATTATTATTAAACATTATTATTCTAAATTAATATAATTACTGTTACTATTTTTATCAATTTTTTATCTAACCATAAAAGCTTTGGTAGAGGAAGACGTCTCCACCACCTGGTCATCCTCTACCAAAGCCTTGGCAACCTCGTCCTCATCACCCTTCTTGTCCTCCATCTCGGCCTCGGAATCCACAACTATTATTGAGGGTATTTAATTATTGTTTAAAATAATCATTCGTTATTAAGAATGTTTGACCGTTACTGAATAATTATAATTGAATTTATATATACAATATCAGATTATAACTAATATTATTTGATTGTTATTAACAATATTAAATTATTTATAACAATATCCAATTATTAACTGCATTAGCGTCTCTACTCCCATTCACCCAAACCTGATAATAAAAGTTTGCAATTTTATAAATTAATCTTTTTTTTAAATAACATTTTTTACAAATTTGATCACAATTTTGCTAAAAAGCACAATAATAACAACATTACTATGAAGGTATTTGGTATCTGCACGAATTAATAGTGCGTATCAACAGTTTAAAAATAAGCAATTTTTAGTCGTTTTTTCAGTTTTTTCATCCTAAATAAAAAACGGCCCGAACGATTTTGCTGAAAAGTCATTCAGTTCTAAGTTACGTAATTACGCGTCGTTTAAAACCAGTCCCACGTCAATCCGATGTTTGGTTCTTGAGATAATCGAGACGAAAAATTACTCCGAACGCACATACGTACATACGCACATACGCACATACGCACATACGCACATCCGCACATACGCACATACGCACATACGCACATCCGCACATCCGCACATACGCACATACGTACATACACACTCACAGACATCTCTCTAAAAACGATGGATTTGGATTCTAGAGACCTTAAAACGTGGAGATATGTCAAAATTTGGGATTCGCAAAATCGACCCCATTATAATAACTTCCCATAGGGAACTGGGAAGTTAATAATAAATTAATTATCAACACTTTTATTTCTATCTAATTTGCATTTTTGGTAATCAATGCTATACAAAATCAATGCTTTTAATGAGTTGTCATCAAATAAAAACTCATAGCTTTTATGCTTCCAAAAAATATTCATGTTAAAGCACTAAGCAATGAATGCTTCTTACGAATAAGAGAGTGTCCATTAATGAAGTTTGGATAAATTGTCGAATATTTTTTGTTAACTTACGTCAGATTTAATATGTGCTTTGCATTTTGAATTTTCAATGTTGTTCTGCTATAAAACGGAAAATAAAAAAATAGTTTTATCAAATGAGGTAAAATGCTGAAATAGTAAAAAATAAAATTTCTATGAATTACTTATGCAAATTTAGGACGCAACTACCTCAACTGGTCATAATATTTATGTTGATATTACGGAAAAGTTGTTCACGTGGACCTCAAGCGTTGCGCTTCGCCACTTGTTCGGTTTGGTTTTCATACATCTTCATATCATTTTCAGTATTTTTCCCGCCTGTGTTTTCCTATCTCTTGTTGGAATTTACTTTCAGTGTATTTTCCGACTTTAAACATAGAAAAATTAGTAAATTTTTCAATCTGTTTTCAGTTTTATTATTTTTATTTTGGAAATACTGCCTTAACTATGATCGGATACCAATGATTTTTGATTGGTTTCTGGATTATCCAATTGTTGTTTAATCCGATGGATCTTTCAGATCATATTCCCAGCTTTTTTATCAGACCTCTATTTAAAATGCCAATTTTTTCATTTAAGGTACGTTTAAATTTATGGTGTAATTCCCATTGATCCACGTTTTACAGTACTTACTTGCTAAAAATACATTTCAAATAATTTGTTTGTTAATATTATAAATGGTAATATTTGAATTTGAATGCTTTCGTTGATAATAAATATCTGAATGGCTTAAATTATGTGTAAACATTATTGGCTGTAAGTCTACACGTATAAACATTGTATTTTTATTTTCTCTTGCAAATTCTTCATCAAGTTTTCTATTTTCTCTATCAAACTCTTCATCCGAATTTAATGTAGCATAAGCTTTTCAGCCCTGCGATGAAAAAAAAATCAGCTAACTTTTCTGAAGCCTTTAATTTGTCCTTATTTTCAGTGGATAGCATTTGCAAATGCAATCTATAACAATATTTGCAGGTATCAGGCCAAAGAATCCAAAATTGTAATCTGAATTCAGTGTTGAATACTTTTCGATACGAATGAATTTTTAAAGTTGAATCTGAGTACTTTCCCCTGTATAAATCTAACATTCTGTTCAGTGATAAATTAGAATACGAACAGATTTTTTTTGGTTCACATTACGGCTGTAGTGGCTTATTTCAGGTGGAAAACTTTTGATATGTTCACGGACAGCATTTTTTTCATCGTGAAAAACCTTTGCGAGGACGATTTGAATGCAATCTTCCTTTATACTTGAAGTTCTATATAACGACACTTGCACCGCTTTTCTACATGCTGCTTTGCAAGCTTTGTTTCCTGCTACCAAAATTCTTTTCCTAGTCAAACATGCTGTCACACAATTTCGAAACTTTTTTGCCTTTATTATCTTTTAATTATAAAGCATTCATTCTTCTTTTTTCCCCTATTAATTTTTTAGCAAAGACGATTTATTCGCTTCTGAAATTTTGCACTCGATGAATTTTTTTCCACAAACTGAGAATTTGGATGGTTTGTTGAAATTACTTTTCCTTCGAAACTTCAGTGTATAATATGTAAACTTGTAGAGAATTGTATCAAATATGTATTTCAGCCGAAACCAAAAAAATTATCAAAATTTAAAGTAACAAAACTATTTGCGGCTCATATTCAATTGATTTTATCGCATGTTATCCCTTTATTGTGTTCGTATAACATTCAAACCTAACTTTCACAGATTCATTGAAATTTCCCATCAAAAATATTTTGATGTGAATACTAATTTAAAGGGGATAATGCAGGATACGAAATGAATCAGATTTCTGAACACCACTCTTTGGAATGTCTATGTTTTATATAGATTTTCGTTTCAGAGGCAAGAGAACACAAAAAAGCGATCTTTGAACCCTTTGAATTTCGTGATAACTAAATTTTGATTTGAAATAAACGCATTCTCCTGTAACTCGTAAGGACACGAGTGCATATTGCTATCCTTGCCAGCTTATCGGTTGACTGTTGGTGAAATGTTCATTAAACATAAAAAAACGAATGGAGCTCATTAATTAGTTGGAATCTAGAATCATTCATTCGCTCGTCCTTGAGCCGTTCGGCAAATCGAATTCAAGGGTTGCATTGACGTGCGAAACTTTTACATATGCACCTGGCTACAGGTTCTGAATCTAGGGCCAAAAAAGGATCGAGGCAAAAGTGAACTAATAAAGCCAATGCACAATCTGGCATAAGGGAACAAATTTTAATAGGATGCAATTGGAAGGGATGCCGGCGGTCGGAGAAAAAGCCATCGAATATAGCTGGATTCCAGTGCTCGTTAAGTGCCAAGTGCATACGGTGCAACTTTTTCCTTTATCGATTGCTGGTCGATACGAGTAGGAAAAAAAATCAGGGTTTAGTTATTCGTTGTCAGTAGATGAAATCCAATATCAAGGAGCCAAATCCTTTCGCATAGGGTTTGGTCGATACCACGGTTGCGCTCCCCAGGACGTCGAGTGCCCACTCACCGTCGATCTTTGTGTGTATATGATTTTGCGGTCGATTAACTTGGATACGACAGGATGTTTTGGCTGTGGATTCATCGAGCGATTTGCTTGGATTAACTTTAAATGCCGTTTATTAAGGAAATCCGATTCCACATTTGAAAAATTCAGCTGAAATAAATGGAAAAAGGATTATTTACTTCCAGGTCGGGTCTCATCGATTTGAGGCAAATTGAGTTATTGCATGAATCAGCGACAAGATATACTTATGAGCGGATATTGCTTCCCTTAAAGACGATAGAAGTGGAGTGCATGGAAGCAGTTTAGACCTTTTGTGCCAGAGCTTCATGCATATTTTTGTTGGCTGATGATTTCAGGAAGCATTGTGCGAATGGCACTAGTAGTGAGGGTGGATTTAATCGAAACTATACGTTTTCTTTGCAGTAATGATGCTTTACTGCTAGGTTTAAAATTTTCTCGATTTCCAATATTTTGTCTACAAGCTTATTTAAGCATGAAATAAGGAAATATAGTCATCTTACTGCCATTCTGCACTTCGTTATAATTAAGTTTCGTAAGTAAGACTTCCATTTTCTCGTAATATTCTTTTAGAAGTGCAGGGTGACCTACGGCTAGACTTGCATAATAATTCATGATGGGCAGCAGCATGACTTAGATTTCTCTTCAAAGAATCAATAAAAGTGTCCATTTGTTTGGCTAGTAATTGAAGTTAACAGTGACATTTGTTTCTAAACAACACCAAGAAACTCATTTCTTTTCTTTCTCTTTAAAACGACTTCAGGTTCAGTTATAAAAGAAATTTTCTTGATATATCATAAATAATTTGAAATTCATTTAAAATTTCCAGTCTTGAAAATATTTAACAGGTTCTAGAAAAACCAATGCAGCCACTAAAGAATCGTCTACAGAGGAGAAACATAAAACATTTTTTTCAAGAGAAAGGCCAAAAGGTGAATTCAGTTACAATGCCATACAAAAATTGTAATGTTGACAAATTTTGTTTTGATCCAAACCAGATAATACTGAAATAGTTCAGAAATAGTTTTTAGCTCGTAAAAGGAATATGCTTGAAATTGCCTCCAACAATTTTCACATGTAAAATTTGTTTGGCAACAAAAATGGAATAGAAAATCCGGGCGCATCAAAAGAGTCACACGTAGAAAAAAAACTGGGAAAAAATTGCAATAGTCAAACAAATAAATTCTGTTCAGAAAAAAATATCAACCAGATTAATAACTACAATCACAAAAATATTGGCGAAAGCAAGAATGCCCTTTACGTCTATCATGAAGAAAATAACCAAGACGAATGAATTTTTCTCAAAATAATTTCAGTATATATGTTCCGATCAAAAGTATAAAAATTCAAAAAAAAAAATTAATAAGCTTGGTTAGAGAAGAACCGATTAGTTCTAACACAGTTTCAATGTCTATTGAAATAGGTTTTGTTAGGGACCATTGTGTTTTTAGTTAGAGGAAGGACGGACTCACCTAAATATCGGCGTCTAGCGCCAAAGCTGTTGGCATGCGTGAGCTGCCTATATTCCTAATACAGCGCAAGCGCCGCAGTGAATAATCAAAAGAAAAGGATGCCGAAGTAGGCAGTCCAAATTCTCTAGTATGAATATTGCTTATGTACAACTTACTAACTAATCAAATATTATTTACATGTTACTGACCTAAATCTATTTCCAATATTTTCCCATGGTCAAAAAATGCAAGTGCAAGCAATAAAGTGTAGTTTTTCGGCTTCAAGAACCTTACTGCAGATGTAAGCAATAAAATACCAACAACTTCGGATTTGCTTTCATTGTTATGCCATGCTGAACTCGTCCCCAGTGCACATTGTTGGTCTTCAATTGTTTTGCTGAGTCGCTCTAGTTTCATTGTTTATAATTGGACTTGGGATATACCCACAAAGCCTGACTCACAGTGCTTTGACTCGTGCCGGGTTATCAGATGGCAATGTATGAATATTGTTTTGTTTGTTGTGGCTTGTATTACACTACACTACCAAAAATTTATTAATTCATCAATCAGTTTCCATCGTCACATATTATCTTGTATTGTTTGGAAAAATAGTAACTTAAAAAATTGATGTTTTAAATTGAACAAAAAATCATGCCTCACAAATTCCATGAAATTCTTTTGAAGAAACTGAAATGGTCTATAAAATAAATAATTTTATGCAGAATAGATTTCGGTTGTCCAGAAAAAAACTCTTGTACGGCAAGGTTAAATTGATTGAACCAAAGCAATTTAGACACGTTAAAAAACCCCGATTTGCCATTTGTCGGCAAATCGTGTTGATTTTACCCAGCAAATATTTGATTGAGAAGCTGTTGTTTTACTTATGGAAACAGTGATCAGAAAATGTTTATCTTCACAGATTATTATTATAACATGTAAAAAATGTTTAAAAATATTTTTATTTTGATAACGGTTCTAGCCAACAAAAATATCATTAGGTTAAAAAAAAGAAAGACTAGAAAAATATTTTCGGTTTTATAAAAATTGTCTGCTTAGCAAAATTTGAGTAGTGAAAAATGAAATTTATGAAACTTTGAATAAATCTATGCAGCTTAAGAAAGCACATTATTCAATATAAAAAAATAAATAAATCAAAAAAAAACGGTTTTTTAATATAAAAGTTAGGGTTTTTTGAAAGTCTCAAATCCTTGGAAAGCTAGAAAGATTAACTAAATTTGTTAAGTAATGTCTATGAAGTGTTATGATTTTTTTTCGAAAAAAAATATTATATATAATAAACACATTTTAATAATGTGAAGTACACGGATAGGTCAAACATACAAACGCCTGCGTTACATTCATCGAAGTATAATAATATAGGCTTAAAGGAAATTATTACGTGATAGAAGGTTTTCATTATTTTACGTTCGCTAGCATCTTAGAACAAATTTGAAGTAACGGCTAGGATTCAATAGGTTTTTTTTTCATTTCAGACCTGTGTTGTGTATGCCTTGTATTAATATATGAGTTTGGTATTTTGGTTTGGCACTCAAGTCCCTGTAAATATTTGATACAATATGTAGGCATGTAAATTTCAATATTATTCCAGTTTGATGAATTTATGGTGGATTTTTAACTTCCCAGTATATGGGAAGTTCTTGTAATCGCCTCGAAAATCGAAATTGAAATTTTCAACATTTCTTTACGTTTTGAGGTCTATAGAGTATATATAAAGTGTTTTTAGAAAGGGAGATGTATGTGTGTGTGTGTACGTACTTACGTACGTGGACACTTTTTTCTACGAGCATAACTCACGTAAATAATGTCGTATCGACTTTGTTAAGGTGTCAATCGAAGCGTCTTTGCAATCTTAAGAGCTGATTAGTTTTTCGGATACTTCGGCGGGGGGGTTTGTTGTTTTGCCTTTTTGAAGGTCATTTCTGTCATGCGTTATATCTCGCGAACCAAATATACGATTTGCATGGTTAAGATGTCAATCGACGCGTATTAAAATTTCCAGGAAGATCTCGAATTTTGAAAAAAATCGTTCAAGCCGTTTTTTAATTTAAGTAGAAAAATTGCAAAAAATTAGGTTTTTTTAAATAAACAATAAATTTTTAACCTGATTTATGGAACACAGTAATCAATTTTTATAAAATTTATATACTTAGCAATGTTTGAAAAAACATCATCAAAACTTTTTCTCATGACTACAAGAAACATTAAATTAAAAAAAAAATCATTAACAGTCATCATGATCTTCAAGGTCATTTCTTACATTCACTATATCTCACGAACCAGATATAATATTTGCATCATTAAGGAGTCAATCGACGTGTTTTAAAATCTTTTTGATTATTTTAACAATATAAAAATCCGTTTCAGCGGTTTTTTAATTTAATAGAAGAAAATGCGAAAACTTAGGGTTTTTTTTTCATATTTTCATATATTTTTAACCTGATTTGCACAACACAGTAATAAATGTTTATAAAACTTATACATTCCTATCAGTTTTTGAAGAGAAACCAGCAAAACTTTTCTCATGACTCTGAAAAAAATTCAATAAAAAATAAAAAAATCATTCAAAGTTACCATATGAAAAGGGTTCTTCCGAATGATATTACCTTATATCTTTTATTCTAAAGACATCGTTGTAAAGTCAATCAAAGTTTTAAAATGGTTGGATAATTTCAGCAGATTTTTAATAGTTTTTGCAGTCGTTTATTTAAAAAAAGCGGCTTAAATTTTGAAAACCATCAAAATTTCAATCAAATTTGCATTTGTGGTAATCAATCATCATCCCCCATCCACCAAAAGCCTTACGTAATCAGTGGATGCTCCCGTAGATGATATGATTAATATTAAATCATTCCTGATACTGCTATGAATACCTTTCATTGTTATTATTTAAAGTAGTACTATTTTCAAAATTATTATTGTGTTTAATATTTTTAATGTTTATTTAGATATTACTGGGAAGTTGACCGTGTGGACCTCAAGGGTCGTACTTCGCGGCTTGTTAACTCATTTTTCGCACGGAAAAAAACATTTTACATATTCGAAACAAAAATATTGAGTGTCATTCCATTTTATGACCCAAAGTTAATGGGTCCAAATTTAAAACTACTTAATACATGAAGGTTTGTTAATAAAGAATATCAGACTCCATTTATAAAATATGTTGCAAAAATCAGTTTAAGTTCATTAAATAAAATGAAACCAGCCAGTTTTTTAATTTGAATTAATCAAATAAATTACGTTTAAATATTGCGATCGGGGAAGAAAAAGTTCCAAGCAATGACACATCTTGTATAGTTGGCATTGATCGAGATAGATTCTTCTCGAAGCCAATGAACAAAAGTCAAAGAAGAAATTTTAAATTTAAGTGGAAAAAAGCGTTTAAACTTGCGTTGCAAATATCAACGGAGACTAACCAGATATTCAAAATAATGCTACCAAATTTGTGATGTGAATTCTAGAATAGAATGGGGCTTAGAGCAAAGCATGCAATATCTCAGCGCAAACTAGAAAATTTTAAAGTTCCGGTAGTAACATTGAAAATCTGAGCATCAAACTTCAGATTCCGATTGAATTAAACATCGAAATATACTACGTATCACATGTTTACTTTCTGCATAGTCCTAAATTTCTTCATTTTCAAAGTTATTGAAATGTCGTACTTTCACTACGTGAACCAATATAATTTCATTACAGATTTATTACAGAAATGCATGGCAATGCCTTTTCCCACAGTTCCACGCTACTCGAAAATCTATGTGGCTGCCTCTTTTCCACTGACACAAGCCATACTGTCTTCCGGCTTTGATGCTGGAGTTCTTGCGAAAAAATGACACAATGCAATAGATCAACACAAATGGTACAAGCAGGTTTATCGGGTTTTTCTCACTCTTCGCCCCCCCCCCAAAAAAAACTTCAATAAAAACCCCCAAATCGGACGAAATTCTTTTAAAAAACTCCAAATAATTTAAGACCAATCTTCTTTACAAAGTTCATACAAAAACATTGATAATTAGCAAAAAATGTTGTCAAATAACTATATGTAACAGGTAAATTTTCATCATCATTTCATAGGGAGTTAAAGTCAAAATAGAACAAATATACTTTCGAGACTTAAAATTAACACAAGTGGCAGCATAATGAAATTGAAAAAAAACTTTTAATATATTTTTGGAGTTTCATGTGTAATTTATTGAAATATGTAAAATTAAATGATATTCTTAAATTGTAGATGGGCTGAAACAAATAAATCTATAAAAATTTATTTAAAATTTAAAGATAAAATGGAACACGCACTAACATGATTTGCGTTGCCCTAACGAACTAGAGCTGACTTCCTTTTTATAATTTGAAGGGTGTGGGAAATCATCAGAAAGTGTTTCCTCATCATTTGTTGAGCATAATCTATGTTTAAAACATTACGGCAGCAATATGACACCAAGAGGAACTCAAACTTCAATTGAATTTAAAAAGCCATAATTTGGCAATCTGAAATCGGTAAGATTGTGCATAAAATCGCTGAAATAGTTGGTCGAGCTCCCAAAACAGTATTGAACAAAATAAAACGATATAATAGTCTAACTGACTCTGAAAGTAATAAAAAATATAAATAAATTAAATTTGGTGAAAGCTCCTTGCTAGTGTGGAGTTTTATCTCAGCCATGATATCAATGATAATTTGCTGGATATGCCAATACTTGAAGTCTTTGAATGACACAATAAAAATTATTTTTAGTGTGCAATAAGTGAATCAGATTTTATAAATTACATTTTGCAAACAATTGATTAATTTGATAAAGCCCCCATTTCACCCCCAAAATAAAAATATAATAATTGACCCCCAATTTCTCCCCAAAGGTATGTAAAACACCCCAAAATGGTGGTGAAAACCCCCCAACTTGGCAGCCCTGGGTACAAGATCATGATCATGCTTTTGGAAGATGAATGTAACAGAAGTGTTTTATTACACACAAACAAATCTTTCTACTTTGTGCTAATCTAATTGTAAAAATTTACATATATAAATTCATTAACAAATCGTTTCAGCAATAACGTGTCTCACAATCTTTAAATATACTTTGTAATGAAAAGAACTTCATCAAATATATCTTACAGTTTGTGCTCAGGTAGCTGTTTTAAGATAGCAGTTTATTAAATAAAAATCAAATTTATTATTACCATTTCTCTTTATTTCGTACAGTAATTTGGGAGACATACAATCAATTTTAATATAAACCTATTTATCCATAAACTAAACATGGCCACAATCAGTATTTGCGTCTTGTTGATATAAACAGATGCTTATTTCATCTAAACATTATTTTTGTTGCTAAATTTCACATTCCGTAAATATCTTTTGAAAACAAGTACATTTATTATTTTTAAATGCAGCTGAGAATCGATTAGTTATAGATGTTGTTTGCATTTTGTCATTGAAAATCATCGAAAAAGAAAAAGATATTAAATTGTTCATATATATATTTGTATCAAAGCGACGTCCATCGTCTTCTCAAATCCATATTCAAATTGAAATTAATTTGCGTAGTACACTTTCCGGTCATATATTTATATACATGTAATTCCTAACTATTCTAGTGTATGTAAGTGAATTCAGTTACAATAGATACCAATGCGATTTAATTACATTCTATCTCACGACAAAAATTCGTTACATCTAAGTCTAAGTTCATTTTAAGAAAGTGAGTGAGTGCTGTTTATCGTCTGAAAAGTGTTAGCATTTGTGTTAGATCAAGATTTTATTTTTTTGAAATTGCTTACAAAGTAAAATTTCAAGATGGGCTTTGGGCTTCATGGTATTCAATTGTTACTTGTTCAATTCCTCAATTTCTTGACTAGGAGTTGCTAGTTTTCAGGAAATTCGTATCGGGAGTGATTACGTAATTTGGATATCCCTTTCCAATGGATTCGCGCATACAGGAAATACTCTAGATATTACATTTTACGCGTAAATTCAAACATTGTGGTCATGTGGTGAATCCTTATAGGATGCCAATTCCACTTCACAAAGAAAATTCCACGATTTCCGGACTGACTTCAACTGGTATCTTCACAACGCGCCGGTTATGTCTAATTTTACCGACCTTCATAAATTGCTGTTTTGAAGTACACCAGTTTTAAAGCAGTTTAAAGTACGATCAAGTGTGCTCAATTAGAGGGAGGTAGATCCGTAGACATGATTATCGATTGTAACGTAAAGCAGTTTGTGTATTGGTAAATTAGATATCACATAATATTTTATGGTTTGACATTCATTTATTTGATAGAAGCTTTTCAATCGGATTGAGATGTTTGTGTAAGAAACAGAATAGAAACGAAAAGAATGGAGTCCTCGACAGTAGGTTTGGTCATACCCAAACACAAAGTACGGCTCCGATCTGAGAAACTGAACCTTAGAATGCATAAGTCTTACAACAAATAAAAAAAATTGGGTCTGCTTTCAAGCAAAACTGTAGGCAACCTGAAACTAGTACAGAAAGTGTAATCGAGGGAGCATAACAATGTTCAGCATAAACTTGAATTGATGCACAACGACATTTATTTCATTGCCTTGCACCTTTTCATATATGTAAGAAGGGAGTGTTGTATACATATGCATTCCGTCAAACACAAATCCGATTGAAATGAGCCTTTCACATCTACTTATTACGGGTTCAATAACTTCCAAATTGCTTTCCGCTTCTTAATATATTTGGATTCAAGACGCTTGGCAAGTTTTGGAAATACAATGTTCTTACTTAATTTTAAATTCTTCTAAAGTCATTGACTCATCTTTGATTAATCTTAACTAAAATTTAAGCCTAAATATTTTAGAGCTACATCAATTTTACAACAAAACAATTATTTTTTTGCATGACTGTCTGTTATCTTAGCATAAGTAGCTCCAATTGTGGAATAGACAAACCTTAAGTTTTATAAACAAAAATTCACATTATGAAAGACAATTTTATTTTGGTTTTGTTGACGTCTATGGTCGCACTATCATCAATCACAAAATATTTCAATAAGCTTGTGCAAATATGAAAAATATTTAAATAAAGACTCAATTGGTAAGCTCTGACATAAAACATCAATCAACAAGCGAATCTGCGTAAGTGACCCCTAACAATTATATTTTTTTTTCTTATGAAAAATAGTATGGATCGTAAATATACTTATTTGTAGATTTATTTATTTTTACATATACATATATATATCAATAATATTTCTGTCGATTTCATGTCTTGAATAATTTTTTTTAGCAGTAGACTAGTATAAAAGACCTACAAATTTATTTCATCATCATTTTCATTAGTTTGCATTTTGCATTAAAATATATACACAATGGTGGAGCAGTTCTGTGTCGGACAATGTCGGCAAATTCATTCTAAACTAGGAAAAAACTTAATGGTAGAAGAGTGCATAGAAATGCAAATGAGTGCCAAGATATTGTGATGGCCCGACTTCCATAGAAGGTGACACTGAGATCTCGCATTTCCGAATCTGCAATGGAAAAAGTTCTTTAAATAAAATATAACTGATAAATATGTTTTTCAAGACTAAATACTACGATTCCGAGGGGAAATATGCAAACATGATTAACGACAAATTTTTGTGTTGGGAGAAATTGATATTCAAACGTATTTCAATATTTTTCAACCGATTTAAAGAGTTGCTTGTTAAATTTTAAGAGAATTTAATTTGAACTGAAAAATAATATTTAGATAATATAAATCCATTTATATCTGCGATTTTTTTCGTTAAAAAAGTTGAGTTTTTCGCAAATATCTTTGAAAAGTAATGTACTACATCTTATCAAAGTGAGTTTCCTCAGGGCTCTCATCTTTCATCTTTCGTTCTTTTTTCACAAAACAATGAGTAAATGCTAAGGTGTTTTTTTACACAAGTTAAGCTATCTAGGCCATTTCGCCTTCCATTTAAGTGTTTTCTGAATCAAATCGGATATTTTCTTAGTCAAATTAGTGAGTTTTCAAATCAACTTGGTGCTCTTGCAAATTTAATTAAAAATTTGAATTATAACTGATTTGATTCGAAAACGCCTAAATTACGGTTATGCATAGACCATTAATAACAAAAATGTCTGAAAGATAATGAAAATAGCTCCCCGCAGGGAAAAAGGAAATGCAATTCCTTTAAGAAATTAACAAGAAGCGCTACTCGTATGTGTCTTTTTTTGCAGTGAGTTGAAAGCACACAAGCCTTTGATTGTCGGATGTTTATTTTCATTCCAATTAGATAATGTTAGGAAGGAGTGCTTGTTTTTTTGAAATTTTTCATGCAGTTCGATGATATTTAAAAATATTTATCGAATTTTCATTTTAGTGATGCGAGAAAAATTGTTAGAGTTGCATCGCTCCATTCACGACTGTCCATATTTCATAGAGAGTTTTTAATTTTTGTTATTGATTCAGCAGATAATTTATTCCATTTTTTATAATATGTAGAACGTAGAATTTTGAACTTTCAGTAGACTTTCTCAACGCAACAAACTAGAAGCGCTTTCTACATTACATTTATACTATGTATAGAGGAAACACATTTCTCAAAAAGGCACAAAAGAAATGCATCCATCTGCGAAATGCGCATATTAAAACGAAGCAAATTAATATATAAGTACAGTATAAATCGTGCTTTCAATTAAAATTTTTCAAATATGCCTGGTGTACTTCTATATTCTCATTGTTTAGGTAAATTGTACATAAAATTCAAGCTGTTTTGCAAAGTTAACAAAGACGATAGAAAGTAATGCAAATTATTGTTTCTAAACGAATTGAAGGCTCAAAAAAGGTTATAAAATACTACATATTAAGTTTGGTACAATAAATACTCAGCTTCTTGCAGACTGTCGAATATATTTGCAAGAATAAATTGAAGACATGAAGATGTTGCAGAAAACTAAGTATTGGAAAGCGATTTAGGGTTGGTTCACATTATTTTTTTCATATGCAAATGACGATATATTAGCATACTTCTGAGATTTTGAGGCCACAGGGAACAAACATGTGAAGAAGCTCTTTTAAACTATTTTCAAGTCACTCAAATGTTCACCCACTTTGTGCAAATAGGCCATACTGATACTTCAAGAAAAATATTGTTTTTATTTTAGGTTACTTCAGGTTATCTTAAACTTTTTTTGGAATGCTCGACTGTTGCATGAATGTTAAGCAACGTATTCTATAAATGATTCAAGACATCCTCACTAACTGGACGCATTGCAGTTTCTAACACGATTTTGTCGTAAGTTGCGCTCTTTACGGAACATAGAACATTATATTATGCTGTGAATGTATTCAAATTATTTGAGAAAACTTCAAAGTAACTTGGAAAAAAGTTTGAAAGAATGGATGAATAGTTTAAATGATTGGGGAAAAGATTTAAACGGCTTGAAAAAAGTTTATATATTTTGAAAACAGATGCAAACTTGTTCGAAAAGGCTAAAGCTTTCTGTAAAAAGCAGTAAACGGTCTAAGTTACTCTTTTCTAAAACCAGTTTAATTGATTTGAAACACGGACTTAACTAATCGGAATAATGTTTGCAGAGCTTGGAAAATTGGTTTAATATTTTGGGGAATGATTTTAAAGATTTGATGGAGGCTTTAGGTGACTTGGGAAAGGGTTCCACGATTTGATAAAGTATTTCAGTAACTTGGGAAATGTGATAAGCCTTTTGATAACCAGTTAAGGTGTGCAAGTAAATGTTATTTTTGTAATTAATTTGAACAATAATTTATTTATATTACTTTTTTTAAAAATGTGCCGCTATCTAAAAGTCTTTTGCAACCTTTTATCAATTTTTAAAATTCAAGTGAGTAAGAAACGAGCATCTTTAAAGTGGTAAGCTAGTTCAAAGAACTAGATGCTCCTTTCTAGAATAGTTTCGAAATTAGATTTTAATAAGATTGGCTTTTATTCTGTCCATTTAAAAATTGTTTGGAAAAAATATATTTGTTTTGTGTTTTCTGAGTAAGGATGACATTTTTGGAATGAAAACGCTAAAGATTTGCTGAGAATTAATTCTAAGGATTTATGGCTAAAACCCTGAAACATATTAGTGACACGATTTTACTACTAGATTAGCTCAAGGAAGGACTCGTCAAACAAACTTCGAAATAAGCTCAAATTCGTTAAATTTAATAACATGGTGAACTGGATAATCAACTTTAAACATATAAGATAACTGAACAATAAAATTGCATTTTAGTTTAAGTGATTTTCTTTGTAAAAAAGTGGAGAACGCCCTGATTTCAATATTCTAACTATTTTTATTTTTATTTGTAAAAGTCAAAAAAATAAAAAGTTGTATGAGAAAGCGAGTTGAAAAATAAATTATTTCCACTAACCTGACAAGCCATGATTCAAAAAGGATGTTGAATGTGAATAGCCATCTGCAAATAAAATGGGAAAACGTGCTTTAAAAGTTCATGAAGACTGAATTTTTATATAAAATTGTAAAATTTAATATTCTTGAACATGTATGCTCTTCGGACGATTAGTTGGTTTTCGAGTATCAACTGGTTGATGGGAAACTTTCCTGATTTTGAATTCAGTTTGATAAGAATGAGGATAAATTGTTTGGGATGCAAATTATAAAACAAGAAGAAATTTCAAGGAGAATCAATGTATTTCTGTTTTCAATTTATTTTCCAAATATCTTCAACCTAAGCTTTAATGTGACTTTGACGTCAAGTCTTTTGAAAAACGTTCTGCTCTTATAGATGTGAGTTTTCGTGTTTATCAGCCATTTTATTAAACTACTTCATTGATCACATCTTCACAAGTATCTGCTAGAGAATAGATTCGAAATTTCATTTGGCTATTGTTGAATACACATATATAAAGAAGCAGCTTATTTTTGTTAAGACCTCCGAAAGCGAACTATTCCCTCTCTAAAAATCTATAAGAATGATGATTTTGCACAAGATCACGATTATTTTCCAATTAATTTAGGATCATCTGCTTGGTTACTCCTTAGTGAATTATTGAGTCTAGTTGTGCTTCGAAACGGAATCAAAGGGTATTGGCTTCCAATTGAGTCAGCTCATTGAATCTTTTTGAGTGGCTCAAATATGTTATTTTATCCCTGAAATACTTTTTGCATTCATTATGGATTCAATTTGAATCTACAAGTTGAAGTACTTCTCGTGTGAAGTAAAACGTACCACGACCCCTTCAAATGCAATAGACGTAGCTGGTAGATACGATTCATACGTCTATCAGACGAGCAATAGTAAGTTGATTTTTTTCAGTAGTTATTGCAGGTCTAGATTTAGCTGCCTTTCATAGCCCAGAACCGAGTGCCATGTACATACTACGAATTCAGCAACATTACTTCTTGTGTGTGCAGACTCTAGCAGAGATAATCTGGCCGTTATCCTTCCATTCATTTTGTGCCGCAAAAGCTTAGTGAGAATTTATGATTACACTATTCTGCACGTACTCCAAGTGTTAAAAACGTTGGTGCAGCAGAATCAAAAGCACTCGAATCAACGTGTATTCTCATTTACAACGAGCGAACAGCGAGCCAACTCGCAACTTCAATATGAACTTCATCGGACGCTATAATCCTTGCTCCCAGATTATTATATTTCATCCTGGAAAATTGAAAAGTCTTCAGACGTAGCACAACACTAGTCGGTAAGTGTCCCCATTCATGCCGTGGTGATATTACACTTTACATGTTTGGTGTATCGTTTTCTGTGCCCTTTGTCTCACATTAAAGCCACACAATATGTCTGAATTGATAATGGAGGAAATAATAAGGATGTGGCGAAATGAAACTGGTAAAACATTTAGCCTGCAGCTCAAACGAGCTGTAATAAGCATAACTCTGTTTTACTAGTCTTTTAATTTTATTATCAGAAAGGTAAAATGTGAAGTTAGTGGCGCGGTCGCCACCATAAGATTTCATTATAAAAAGAATCCAACGGAATGTTGAAGGAGACTGTAGAAAGCGAACTTTCTCTCAATTATTGTTAATATAAATTTAGTTTTGTTGTTTTTCAATTTGTATTTATATTTGAATTAAGCTAGGTTAAAGTTGTAGGCTGCTGATTCGTTTATTTTTCTGGGGCACCACTGTTTTTGAAATTATGGATGATAATCTACAGCTTTTTTAAAAAAATCCACCAATACCACGTCCAGCAAGCAACCTATCGTTCGAGAAAACATTGAACAGGCTGTCTCTTCCCCGTATATTAACGATGCTTGCTTAAACTTCCATTGTTATTCTGCATATTAAAAATACCATTCAACCAAAAGTTAAGTTAGCAGTGGAATGTTGTTCTGATCGCTTAAGGGGAAAAATAAGGTTAGACGGTTCAAAAAATCGATTTTTTTATTTCATAAATTATTGGTAAAACTATTGAAAAATATGTTCCCAAAATTTCAAATGAAAATTCCTACTTGTTCTATTTTTATAAGCCATTCAAATAAGTAGCTCCCCTTTAGGCCACGAGTGCTAGTATTTTTTCAAACGCATTTTTCGCAAAACGACTTTTTTTGAACTTGCCTACACGCTAGTTTGAAAAGTTTTCAACGAATCGTTTTGTAAATTGGCAGTTAGTTTCCTTATAGTGTTGCGTTGAATATAAACCTAAAATCGGAATATTATCATTTTTTGGATTTTTTTTTGCAAAAAGTTGTAAAAAATTGCAAAAACACACGTTTTTTTTGTTTTGACCCCTGTAAAAAATTCAATTTTCGATTTTTTAACTTCCCAGTATATGGGAAGTTCTTGTAATCGCCTCGAAAATCGAAATTGAGATTTTCAACTTTTCTTTACGTTTTGAGGTCTATAGAGTATATATAAAGTGTTTTCAGAAAGAAGTATGTATGTGTGTGTGTGTGTATGTACGTACGTGCGTTCGCGGGCAGTTTTTCTACGAGCATAACTCTCGTAAACAAAGTCGTATCGACTTCGTTGAGGTGTCAATCGAAGCGTCTTTGTAATTTTAAGAGTTGATTAGTTTTTGGGAAACTTCGGTCAGGGGGGTTTGCTGTTTTCACCCCTTGAAGGTCAACCATGTTATGCGCTATATCTCACGAACCAAACATGCGATTTTCATGTTTAAGGTGTCAAACGACGGGTATTAACATTTATGTGATTCTATCCGTTTTTTAATTTTTTAAAAAAAGTGCAAAAAATTAGTTTTTTTCAAAAACACAAAATTTTTCACCTGATTTTCAAACCTAAGTAATCATATTTATATTATTTATACACTCCAAATAGTTTTTGTGAAAAAATCAGCAAAAGTTTTTTTCATGATTACAAAAAAAATTAAATAAAAAATAAAAAATCATTAAACGTTCAAGGTCATTTACGTCATTCATTATATCTCGAGAACCAAATATAATCTTTCCATCATTAAGGTGTCAATCAACGCGTATCAACATCTTGATGATGTTTTTATATTTTAAAAAAATCGTCAAAGCGATTTTTTTGATTTATTAATTTTTTTTGGAAAAGTAGTGTTTTTTTCAAAAAAAAAATATTTTTAACCTGATTTGCACATCGTAATAGTGAATGTTTATAGAATTTATAAACTTTTATCAATTTTTGTAGAGAAACCAGCAAAAACTTTTCTCATGATTACAAAAAAAATAAAAAAAAATCATTCAGTCACCATGTAAAAAGGGTTCATTCGAATCATTATACCTTTAATCTCTTATTCTATAGACATTGTTGTATAGTCAATCAAAGTTTATTAATATTTTCAAAATTTGAGCAGATTTTTTATAGTCTTCACAGCACCATGTTTTAAGTTTAATGAAAAAACTGCTTTGAAACCTGTCCCCCCTCCGATTGATCCGCGTGAATCATCAGCCAAACCAATGCACCGAAATTCTTACGTAATCAATTGACGCTCGCGTAGATGTTATGATTAATATTAAGTCATTCCAATAACTTTTATGAGGTACATTTTTATTATTTGAAGAAGTATTATTTCCATAACTATTATTGTGTTTAATATTTTTAATATCTATGTAGATATTACTGGGAAGTTGACCGTGTGGACCTCATGGGTCGCACGGCTTGTTCAGTAAACTTATTTATACTATAATATCAGAGTGCGGATCTTCTAAATCAGAAAATAAAACAGTCCAACTCTTAAAGAAAATAATAAGGTCAAAATAAGACCGATGTCCTTAATTTCGTGCAAAAGACCAGGGCGGATGTGTAAAAAACGACTACATTTGGCTGTTGGGATTCAGTCGTTGGAGCTATGCTTCCATCAACTAAGTTCGCAGCCACCCAGCATTTTTTTAGAGTTTATTACCAAGTTTAGCAAAAATTCCTAATAATTGTAAAGTTCATTTGATCGGTGAACGGCTCTTTTATATGTGAAAAAACCTTCATATGCTTTAGTTTCTGACTTGCAAGATTTTAAAAACGTTGAACTTTTTTAAATATGTTTAGATTGAAAAATTATTTTCCGAAATTTACTGCATCGATTTTGATGAAAATTTGTATCCTATTTCATTATATTATGAAGATTTTTTAAGCGAATGATGAAGGTCCTAAGTTCATTCTAAGTGGGAAAAAAATTAAATAAAAAATGGCTTTTTGGTCCTTTTTTATATTTGTTGCTATTTTATGGCAAGGGTATTTAAAAAAAAAATTTAACTTATCATCTTCCATACACAATTTCATTACGCAACTTTTATTTATACAGAACTTGCCTTTGAAATTCGCGGTTTTAAAGTTAGGAGTGGGGAAAGTAGGAAAAATTGTTTTTTTTTATAATTTTAAAACATTTCGATTTTTTTATTCCCAAGTTCCCAACTTTTTTGAGAGATATTGGAATTTTTGTTATACAAGTTAATCCACAACAACAAAAACAAAAATCAGTGTGCTTCCCCCCCCCCCCTCAACAACCAACTCAAAACAGATCCACCTTGGTCTATAATTATTATGATTTAGAATATATAAAATAAGAAAATATAAAATAAATAGAATTAATTTAAAAAACAAATAAAACAAATTACAATTTAAATAAAAAAAAATAAAAAAAAATACTTTTAACAACAAAAGCAGAAATGATCCCCTTTCCCATTCAGGAGTGTATCGTGCATCCTGTGATAATTGTGATGCAGCTTCTATAGCACAAACAGGTGGGAGATTTAAAATTAGATTCAGTGAGCACATCAAAGCAACCAGAGAGGTAAATCCAAATTCTGGGATAGCCCAACATATCTTAGATACAGGTTATAATTTTAGCATTAATAATCTAAATATCCTCTATAAAATAAGCAAGGGGAAAAACTTAGACTACCTGGAATGCCTTGAGATTAGGCGGGCCACAAAGAGAAAGGAAAACCTGCTAAATGATATTACCCTTCCCTTCCAATCACAACTCCTTCAACCATTAACTACTTAAGATTAAACCAAGAAATATTGTACACTGTATGTAACTGAAGATGACCTAAGGATCGAAACGCATCGTGCTAATAATAAAATTTGTGAGTCAAAAAACCAAGTGTTTAATTTTATAAAGATTTTATTCTATTATGGCTCATCAGGAGAACACGCAACTTTCTATAAATGATATAAAGTAACTCATTAACTAACCTTAGCTGACTTACTCATTAATGGTTAAGTAACTGGTCATAAAGAATTTTTGGAACGGCTGCCCTACATTAAAGCATCAGCAGAAGAACAGCAAAGGTAAAAAATTGTATAATAAACGCGCCTGCTTGTGAATCAGTCTATCAATTATTCTGAGTAGGAAACCTTCACTGGAAGAACGAAAATGCCCAAAGGTTGGATCTATTTTTTGGCATTTAACCACCAAAAGAAGTTCATACCGCAGTTTAATCGATTTACGATTCAAAAAGAAAACTTTGAGGCGATCGACTTTTCTATGAAATTCAAGACAAATTTCTACTAATAGGAATTTATCCTATCTGTTGTATATTCACGGTTCAAACAACTCAAATAACAATGATTCACGATAATCCAGCAAATTCTTGTAATTCACTCTTAAATATTTATTTTGTAGTAGATTTGCAGCAAAGATATTCCAACTAAACAAATCATTTTGTCATAGATGCTAATCGAAAATGCTACATTTTCCACTGCATTCCAAGTGCAATCTCATTAATCTGTCGCACCTTAGCTGAACAAATTCACCTTGAATCTGTTGCAGTGTGCAACCAACCACCATTCCAAGCCAGTCATTTCCATTTCTTTCATTGAACGATGGCGTGGCGCAACAGTCTATGGCGCTTTTGCACCTTCCGTAGCCGCAACACCTTTGAATAGCAACAATAATTGCGCCTACCTTAACTACTTTTGTATATCAGTGGAAAACCTCCCACTTTGGCATTGATCTTGTACGTGGACCGTTACCACTACTCAACATCAGGTTGTCTTGAGATACTGCACGACAACTCGGCAAACAGTTGATCTGGTTTTGTTTATAGCAACAATAGTAATAATAAGAGTGTGTACTCAGATACTAATGCGGTGTGACAACAAATCTTGGCTGGTTGATCGACATAACTAGGCATGTCTTTGTTCCGCTACAGTGGATTGATACTGTTTGATTTATCGAAAGCTGTTTTTGGCTAAAAAAGATGAGAAAACATTTCATGTGAAACACTTCTTATAAACCACGAGCTTAAGCGGTTCATAATTAAATAAATCGATCTTTTTCATCTGAGCTAAGTTTCTAAAAACTTATCACAAAAATGAAAAAGGATCACTAATATATTCCTTGTGTTAAATATTTCGATTTTAATTGAATTTTCTAAAATCGACACGACTGTTTGTTCGCTTTTAAGCAGTCCACACAATATTTTATGGAAAATGTATCTTTGAGATACATCTGGTTAAAAGATTGCGAAACACTGTTTGCAATCACTAAGTATGCAGATTATTTGTTTAAATCGAAAGCAAAAATATTGTGTGCGGCGACTGTCTATGTCAACTGGCTAATTTATTTAATTTACTAGTTCAAATCTGGTCGAGCTCAGGAGATTTGTGTTTTCCTGTTTCGCAATAGGTTTTAAACCCACCTACTTGGAACTGTCTGATTTAGGGTTAAGATAGTTCTCCTACACTTGCTGTTGTTTATTCATGCAGGAATCATGAATTAGCTTAGGTAAGTGCAATAATATTATGTGTATAAAACATTTAGATCAATTTCTGAAAAGGACTCTGCCATTCCAGGCAAATTTGTTTTAGTTGAAGATTTAAAAGTCTGATTTGAAGTTGCAAAACTGTTTTTTCTTCATGAGAAAAAATTTGATGGAGTTGTAAAATGACTTTTGTTTTTGCAGAAGCGAATAGTCCTGGCTCCAGAAATCACGATTGCAATTTCGATGCGTATATCATTCCCTATATTGTGCCAATATCAGAAATTGTCGCGAAAATATGAGAAGTTTTTTGATATGTTTTGAAAAATATACTTGCTGATTTATTAATGTGTTATTACTAATTGATTTTAACCAAAAAAGTTGAATGAATGTAGTAATTTCTAAAATGTCTTATGATTAATTAGAGGATACAATAAATTCTTCGACGATTTCTTCCGATATAAAATTAACAATAGTTTGATAAAAGTTATCTGAGAAAAACTTTTTTTTACCACATAATTGTGCCTGCAGCGTTTTGAGCATAACAAATCTTACGGCAATAAAAAAATAGGATAATATCCAAGAATATTCACGCATCAACTGCGACGATAAAAAATTTGATCAGTGTTTAGAAGCACTTTTAAAAAAAAAATATGATGAAAAAAATAAAGTATGATATCATAGGGGATATCAAGGTCACGACAAACTTTCAATAGACCAAGGCGGATCTGTTTTCAGTTGGCCGTCGGGGGGGGGGGGGCACACTGATTTTTGCAGAAAAAGTTATTTAATAACTCGTATAACAATAATTGACTTATCCTCCCTCTCAAAAAAGTCGGGCACATTTAGAAAAAAATCCTGTTTTATTGCAAAAAAAATTAGACACTTAATCAGCTCTTTCAAAATGCCAGTCAATTTTTTTTTTTGGTTTCAACGACACTTAAATCCAAACGATCATTAAATCATTAAAAATTAGTCTAAATAATGTTTTGAAATACTTAACTTTTTGAAACATTTTCATACCTAATTGTTATTTGAATAGCAAATATTAAAAAAGATTAATTATCAATTAACAATCTCCAAAACGTAACGATGATTGGCGCCACTTCGTGAAACACGTAACGGTCGCTGTTCTTTCCCTAAATTCATAAGGGTGTGTTCGCGTTCCTCCCGCGACAATCGCGATGCGGTTTTTCGGCGAAATCGTAATCTTTGCAGTTGTCGCGAGGTGCCAAAAACTCGCGCCAATCGCTTGATGTGTCGTTCTGGATCGTCATCGGTGTTCGCCATAAATATTTTGGTTGTTACAAAAAATAAATTAGATTTGCGTTCGATTTGATTTGATTTTTTTGATAATTAATAACAAAAACAAAAATCTGACTAACTGAAATGAAAGGCAATCATGGATCACGGTTTTCTAATTAAGTTCGATTTAGCATCAGGTTTCTACGTGAATACCTATGGGATTTTCAAAACTCTGTTAATATTTCTTTTTAATATGTGAAAGGGGAAATCAATTTAGGAAATTAGTCGATGGTCTCCGGAAAGGCGACTTAAATTGTAATAGCAAATATACAATCGAAAAGCTATTATTCTCAGACAGAATAGTAATCCCGAAGAAGTTCCCCGCTGCCTAAATCATCACTTTTCTTCGATAGGACAAGAAATTGTTACGGATCTCCCGAACATCGCACCAGCTCCTGGTAACATTGCCATCTTCTTTCCACCTGAGGAACACAGATAAGCAGGATGTAATCAAAACAATTGACTCCTTGAAAAACCATATTGCCAAACCAGTCCTGACTTGCGTCACCGTACGTCACCTTACGTCACCGTACGTTGACTTACGTCACCGTACGTCTCCTTACGTCACCGTACGTCTCCTTACGTTGACTTACGTTGACTTACGTCAACTAACGTTGACTTACGTCGACTTACGTCTCCTTACGTCGACTTACGTCACCGAACGTCACCGTACGTCACCTTACGTTGACTTGCGTCACCGTACGTCACCTTACGTCACCGTATGTCACCGTACGTTGACTTACGTCACCTTAAGTTGACTAACGTCTCCTTACGTTGACTTACGTTGGCTTACGTTGACTTACGTTGACTTACGTCACCTTACGTTGACATACGTTGACTTACGTCAACTAACGTTGACTTACGTCGACTTACGTCACCTTACGTTGACGTACGTTGACTTAAGTCGACTTACGTTGACTTATGTCGACTAACGTCGACTTACGTCGACTTACGTCACCTTACGTTGACGTACGTTGACTTAAGTCGACTTACGTTGACTTACGTCACCTTACGTTGACGTACGTTGACTTAAGTCGACTTACGTTGACTTACGTCGACTAACGTTGACTTACGTCGACTTACGTCATCTTACGTTGACGTACGTTGACTTAAGTCGACTTACGTTGACTTACGTCACCTTACGTTGACGTACGTTGACTTAAATCGACTTACGTTGACTTACGTCGACTTACGTTGACTTACGTCGACTTACGTCACCTTACATTGACGTACGTTGACTTAAGTCGACTTACGTTGACTTACGTTCACTTACGTTGACTTACGTCGACTTACGTCGACGTACGTTGACTTAAGTCGACTTACGTTGACTTACGTCGACTTACGTTGACTTACGTTGACGTACGTTGACTTAAGTCGACTTACGTTGACTTACGTCGACTAACGTTGACTTACGTCGACTTACGTCATCTTACGTTGACGTACGTTGACTTAAGTCGACTTACGTTGACTTACGTTGACTTACTTCGACTTACGTTGACTTACGTTGACTTGCGTTGACTTACGTCGATTTACGTTTACTTACGTCATCTTACGTTTACGTACGTTTACTTAAGTCGACTTACGTTGACTTACGTCGACTTACGTTGACTTACGTCGACTTACGTCACCTTACGTTGACGTACGTTGACTTACGTCGACTTACGTTGACTTACGTCGACTTATGTCACCTTACAATGACGTACGTTGACTTAAGTCGACTTACGTTGACTAACGTCGACTTACGTTTACGTACGTTGACTTAAGTCGACTTACGTCGACTTACGTCACCTTACGTTGAAGTACGTTGACTTATGTCGACTTACGTTGACTTACGTTGACTTACGTCGACTTACGTCACCTTACGTTGACGTACGTTGACTTACGTTGACTGACGTTGACTGACGTTGACTGACGTTGACTTACGTCGACTTACGTTGACTTACGTCACCTTACGTTGACGTACGTTGACTTAAGTCGACTTACGTTGACTTACGTCGACTTACGTTGACTTACGTCGACTTACGTCACCTTACGTTGACGTACGTTGACTTACGTTGACTTACGTTGACTTACGTCGACTTACGTCATCTTACGTTGACGTACGTTGACTTAAGTCACCTTACGTTGACGTACGTTGACTTAAGTCGACTTACGTTGACTTACGTCGACTTACGTCACCTTACGTTGACGTACGTTGACTTACGTCGACTTACGTTGACTTACGTCGACTTACGTCACCTTACATTGACGTACGTTGACTTACGTCGACTTACGTTGACTTACGTCGACTTACGTCGACTTACGTCATCTTACGTTGACGTACGTTGACTTAAGTCGACTTACGTCATCTTACGTTGACGTACGTTGACTTAAGTCGACTTACGTTGACTTACGTTGACTTACGTCGACTTACGTTGACTTACGTCGACTTACGTCATCTTACGTTGACGTACGTTGACTTAAGTCGACTTACGTTGACTTACGTCACCTTACGTTGACGTACGTTGACTTAAGTCGACTTACGTTGACTTACGTCGACTTACGTCGACTTACGTCACCTTACGTTGACGTACGTTGACATACGTTGACTGACGTTGACTGACGTTGACTGACGTTGACTGACGTTGACTTACGTCGACTTACGTTGACTTACGTCACCTTACGTTGACGTACGTTGACTTAAGTCGACTTACGTCGACTTACGTCACCTTACGTTGACGTACGTTGACTTACGTCACCTAACGTTGACGTACGTTGACTTAAGTCGACTTACGTTGACTTAAGTTGACTTACGTCGACTTACGTCACCTTACGTTGACGTACGTTGACTTACGTTGACTGACGTTGACTGACGTTGACTGACGTTGACTTACGTCGACTTACGTTGTCTTACGTCACCATACGTTGACGAACGTTGACTCAAGTCGACTTACGTCGACTTACGTTGATTTACGTAAACTTGCGTCACCTTACGTTGACGTACGTTGACTTAAGTCGACTTACGTTGACTTACGTCACCTTACGTTGACGTACGTTGACTTAAGTCGACTTACGTTGACTTACGTCACCTTACGTTGACGTACGTTGACTTAAGTCGACTTACGTTGACTTACGTCGACTTACGTCGACTTACGTCACCTTACGTTGACGTACGTTGACTTACGTTGATTGACGTTGACTGACGTTGACTTACGTCGACTTACGTTGACTAACGTCACCTTACGTTGACGTACGTTGACTTAAGTCGACTTACGTTGACTTACGTCACCTTACGTTGACGTACGTTGACTTAAGTCGACTTACGTTGACTTACGTCGACTTACGTCGACTTACGTCACCTTACGTTGACGTACGTTGACTTACGTTGACTTACGTTGACTGACGTTGACTGACGTTGACTTACGTCGACTTACGTTGACTTACGTCACCTTACGTTGACGTACGTTGACTCAAGTCGACTTACGTTGACTTACGTCGACTTACGTCGATTTACGTTGACTTACGTCGACTTACGTCACCTAACGTTGACGTACGTTTACTTAAGTCGACTTACGTTGACTTACGTTGACTGACGTTGACTGACGTTGACTTACGTCGACTTACGTCACCTTACGTTGACGTACGTTGACTTATTTCGACTTACGTTGACTTACGTCACCTTACGTTGACATACGTTGACTTACGTCGACTTACGTCGACTTTCGTCACCTTACGTTGACGTACGTTGACTTACGTTGACTGACGTTGACTGACGTTGACTTACGTTGACTTACGTCACCTTACGTTGACGTACGTTGACTTAAGTCGACTTACGTTGACTTACGTCGACTTAAGTCGACTTACGTTGACTTACGTCGACTTACGTTGACTTACGTCGACTTACGTCACCTTACGTTGACGTACGTTGACTTACGTCGACTTACGTTGACTTACGTCGACTTACGTCATCTTACGTTGACGTACGTTGACTTAAGTCGACTTACGTTGACTTACGTCACCTTACGTTGACGTACGTTGACTTAAGTCGACTTACGTTGACTTACGTCGACTTACGTCGACTTACGTCACCTTACGTTGACGTACGTTGACGTACGTTGACTTAAGTAGACTTACGTTGACTTACGTCGACTTACGTTGACGTACGTTGACTTAAGTCGACTTACGTCGACTTACGTCACCTTACGTTGACGTACGTTTACTTAAGTCGACTTACGTTGACTTACGTCACCTTACGTTGACGTACGTTGACTTAAGTCGACTTACGTCGACTTACGTCGACTTACGTCACCTTACGTTGACGTACGTTGACTTACGTTGACTTACGTTGACTTACGTTGACTTACGTCGACTTACGTTGACTTACGTTGACTTACGTCGACTTACGTCACCTTACGTTGACGTACGTTGACTTACGTTGACTTACGTCGACTTACGTTGACTTACGTCGACTTACGTCACCTTACGTTGACGTACGTTGACTTAAGTCGACTTACGTTGACTGACGTTGACTGACGTTGACTTACGTCGACTTACGTCACCTTACGTTGACGTACGTTGACTTAAGTCGACTTACGTTGACTTACGTCACCTTACGTTGACGTACGTTGACTTAAGTCGACTTACGTTGACTTACGTCGACTTACGTCGACTTTCGTCACCTTACGTTGACGTACGTTGACTTACGTTGACTGACGTTGACTTACGTCGACTAACGTTGACTTACGTCACCTTCCGTTGACGTACGTTGACTTAAGTCGACTTTCGTTGACTTACGTCGACTTACGTTGACTTACGTTGACTTAAGTCGACTTACGTTGACTTACGTCACCTTACGTTGACTTACGTCACCTTACGTTGACTTACGTCACCTTACGTTGACTTACGTCACCTTACGTTGACGTACGTTGACTTAAGTCGACTTACGTTGACTTACGTCGACTTACGTTGACTTACGTCACCTTACGTTGACGTACGTTGACTTACGTTGACTGACGTTGACTGACGTTGACTTACGTCGACTTACGTTGACTTACGTCACCTTACGTTGACGTACGTTGACTTAAGTCGACTTACGTTGACTTACGTCGACTTACGTTGACTTACGTCGACTTACGTCACCTTACGTTGACGTACGTTGACTTACGTCGACTTACGTTGACTTACGTCGACTTACGTCATCTTACGTTGACGTACGTTGACTTAAGTCACCTTACGTTGACGTACGTTGACTTAAGTCGACTTACGTTGACTTACGTCGACTTACGTCACCTTACGTTGACGTACGTTGACTTACGTCGACTTACGTTGACTAACGTCGACTTACGTCACCTTACGTTGACGTACGTTGACTTACGTCGACTTACGTTGACTTACGTCGACTTACGTCGACTTACGTTGACTTAAGTCGACTTACGTCATCTTACGTTGACGTACGTTGACTTAAGTCGACTTACGTTGACTTACGTTGACTTACGTCGACTTACGTTGACTTACGTCGACTAACGTCATCTTACGTTGACGTACGTTGACTTAAGTCGACTTACGTTGACTTACGTCACCTTACGTTGACGTACGTTGACTTAAGTCGACTTACGTTGACTTACGTCGACTTACGTCGACTTACGTCACCTTACGTCGACTTACGTCACCTTACGTTGACGTACGTTGACATACGTTGACTGACGTTGACTGACGTTGACTGACGTTGACTGACGTTGACTTACGTCGACTTACGTTGACTTACGTCACCTTACGTTGACGTACGTTGACTTAAGTCGACTTACGTCGACTTACGTCACCTTACGTTGACGTACGTTGTCTTACGTCACCTAACGTTGACGTACGTTGACTTAAGTCGACTTACGTTGACTTAAGTTGACTTACGTCGACTTACGTCACCTTACGTTGACGTACGTTGACTTACGTTGACTGACGTTGACTGACGTTGACTGACGTTGACTTACGTCGACTTACGTTGTCTTACGTCACCATACGTTGACGAACGTTGACTCAAGTCGACTTACGTTGACTTACGTCGACCTACGTTGATTTACGTAAACTTACGTCACCTTACGTTGACGTACGTTGACTTAAGTCGACTTATGTTGACTTACGTCACCTTACGTTGACGTACGTTGACTTAAGTCGACTTACGTTGACTTACGTCACCTTACGTTGACGTACGTTGACTTAAGTCGACTTACGTTGACTTACGTCGACTTACGTCGACTTACGTCACCTTACGTTGACGTACGTTGACTTACGTTGATTGACGTTGACTGACGTTGACTTACGTCGACTTACGTTGACTAACGTCACCTTACGTTGACGTACGTTGACTTAAGTCGACTTACGTTGACTTACGTCACCTTACGTTGACGTACGTTGACTTAAGTCGACTTACGTTGACTTACGTCGACTTACGTCGACTTACGTCACCTTACGTTGACGTACGTTGACTTACGTTGACTTACGTTGACTGACGTTGACTGACGTTGACTTACGTCGACTTACGTTGACTTACGTCACCTTACGTTGACGTACGTTGACTTACGTCACCTAACGTTGACGTACGTTGACTTAAGTCGACTTACGTTGACTTAAGTTGACTTACGTCGACTTACGTCACCATACGTTGACGTACGTTGACTTACGTTGACTGACGTTGACTGACGTTGACTGACGTTGACTTACGTCGACTTACGTTGTCTTACGTCACCATACGTTGACGAACGTTGACTCAAGTCGACTTACGTCGACTTACGTTGATTTACGTAAACTTGCGTCACCTTACGTTGACGTACGTTGACTTAAGTCGACTTACGTTGACTTACGTCACCTTACGTTGACGTACGTTGACTTAAGTCGACTTACGTTGACTTACGTCACCTTACGTTGACGTACGTTGACTTAAGTCGACTTACGTTGACTTACGTCGACTTACGTCGACTTACGTCACCTTACGTTGACGTACGTTGACTTACGTTGATTGACGTTGACTGACGTTGACTTACGTCGACTTACGTTGACTAACGTCACCTTACGTTGACGTACGTTGACTTAAGTCGACTTACGTTGACTTACGTCACCTTACGTTGACGTACGTTGACTTAAGTCGACTTACGTTGACTTACGTCGACTTACGTCGACTTACGTCACCTTACGTTGACGTACGTTGACTTACGTTGACTTACGTTGACTGACGTTGACTGACGTTGACTTACGTCGACTTACGTTGACTTACGTCACCTTACGTTGACGTACGTTGACTCAAGTCGACTTACGTTGACTTACGTCGACTTACGTCGATTTACGTTGACTTACGTCGACTTACGTCACCTAACGTTGACGTACGTTTACTTAAGTCGACTTACGTTGACTTACGTTGACTGACGTTGACTGACGTTGACTTACGTCGACTTACGTCACCTTACGTTGACGTACGTTGACTTATTTCGACTTACGTTGACTTACGTCACCTTACGTTGACATACGTTGACTTAAGTCGACTTACGTTGACTTACGTCGACTTACGTCGACTTTCGTCACCTTACGTTGACGTACGTTGACTTACGTTGACTGACGTTGACTGACGTTGACTTACGTTGACTTACGTCACCTTACGTTGACGTACGTTGACTTAAGTCGACTTACGTTGACTTACGTCGACTTAAGTCGACTTACGTTGACTTACGTCGACTTACGTTGACTTACGTCGACTTACGTCACCTTACGTTGACGTACGTTGACTTACGTCGACTTACGTTGACTTACGTCGACTTACGTCATCTTACGTTGACGTACGTTGACTTAAGTCGACTTACGTTGACTTACGTCACCTTACGTTGACGTACGTTGACTTAAGTCGACTTACGTTGACTTACGTCGACTTACGTCGACTTACGTCACCTTACGTTGACGTACGTTGACGTACGTTGACTTAAGTAGACTTACGTTGACTTACGTTGACGTACGTTGACTTAAGTCGACTTACGTCGACTTACGTCACCTTACGTTGACGTACGTTTACTTAAGTCGACTTACGTTGACTTACGTCACCTTACGTTGACGTACGTTGACTTAAGTCGACTTACGTCGACTTACGTCGACTTACGTCACCTTACGTTGACGTACGTTGACTTACGTTGACTTACGTTGACTTACGTTGACTTACGTCGACTTACGTTGACTTACGTTGACTTACGTCGACTTACGTCGACTTACGTCACCTTACGTTGACGTACGTTGACTTACGTTGACTTACGTCGACTTACGTTGACTTACGTCGACTTACGTCACCTTACGTTGACGTACGTTGACTTAAGTCGACTTACGTTGACTGACGTTGACTGACGTTGACTTACGTCGACTTACGTCACCTTACGTTGACGTACGTTGACTTAAGTCGACTTACGTTGACTTACGTCACCTTACGTTGACGTACGTTGACTTAAGTCGACTTACGTTGACTTACGTCGACTTACGTCGACTTTCGTCACCTTACGTTGACGTACGTTGACTTACGTTGACTGACGTTGACTTACGTCGACTAACGTTGACTTACGTCACCTTCCGTTGACGTACGTTGACTTAAGTCGACTTTCGTTGACTTACGTCGACTTACGTTGACTTACGTTGACTTAAGTCGACTTACGTTGACTTACGTCACCTTACGTTGACTTACGTCACCTTACGTTGACTTACGTCACCTTACGTTGACGTACGTTGACTTAAGTCGACTTACGTTGACTTACGTCGACTTACGTTGACTTACGTCACCTTACGTTGACGTACGTTGACTTACGTTGACTGACGTTGACTGACGTTGACTTACGTCGACTTACGTTGACTTACGTCACCTTACGTTGACGTACGTTGACTTAAGTCGACTTACGTTGACTTACGTCGACTTACGTTGACTTACGTCGACTTACGTCACCTTACGTTGACGTACGTTGACTTACGTCGACTTACGTTGACTTACGTCGACTTACGTCATCTTACGTTGACGTACGTTGACTTAAGTCACCTTACGTTGACGTACGTTGACTTAAGTCGACTTACGTTGACTTACGTCGACTTACGTCACCTTACGTTGACGTACGTTGACTTACGTCGACTTACGTTGACTTACGTCGACTTACGTCACCTTACGTTGACGTACGTTGACTTACGTCGACTTACGTTGACTTACGTCGACTTACGTCGACTTACGTTGACTTAAGTCGACTTACGTCATCTTACGTTGACGTACGTTGACTTAAGTCGACTTACGTTGACTTACGTTGACTTACGTCGACTTACGTTGACTTACGTCGACTAACGTCATCTTACGTTGACGTACGTTGACTTAAGTCGACTTACGTTGACTTACGTCACCTTACGTTGACGTACGTTGACTTAAGTCGACTTACGTTGACTTACGTCGACTTACGTCGACTTACGTCACCTTACGTCGACTTACGTCACCTTACGTTGACGTACGTTGACATACGTTGACTGACGTTGACTGACGTTGACTGACGTTGACTGACGTTGACTTACGTCGACTTACGTTGACTTACGTCACCTTACGTTGACGTACGTTGACTTAAGTCGACTTACGTCGACTTACGTCACCTTACGTTGACGTACGTTGTCTTACGTCACCTAACGTTGACGTACGTTGACTTAAGTCGACTTACGTTGACTTAAGTTGACTTACGTCGACTTACGTCACCTTACGTTGACGTACGTTGACTTACGTTGACTGACGTTGACTGACGTTGACTGACGTTGACTTACGTCGACTTACGTTGTCTTACGTCACCATACGTTGACGAACGTTGACTCAAGTCGACTTACGTTGACTTACGTCGACCTACGTTGATTTACGTAAACTTACGTCACCTTACGTTGACGTACGTTGACTTAAGTCGACTTATGTTGACTTACGTCACCTTACGTTGACGTACGTTGACTTAAGTCGACTTACGTTGACTTACGTCACCTTACGTTGACGTACGTTGACTTAAGTCGACTTACGTTGACTTACGTCGACTTACGTCGACTTACGTCACCTTACGTTGACGTACGTTGACTTACGTTGATTGACGTTGACTGACGTTGACTTACGTCGACTTACGTTGACTAACGTCACCTTACGTTGACGTACGTTGACTTAAGTCGACTTACGTTGACTTACGTCACCTTACGTTGACGTACGTTGACTTAAGTCGACTTACGTTGACTTACGTCGACTTACGTCGACTTACGTCACCTTACGTTGACGTACGTTGACTTACGTTGACTTACGTTGACTGACGTTGACTGACGTTGACTTACGTCGACTTACGTTGACTTACGTCACCTTACGTTGACGTACGTTGACTCAAGTCGACTTACGTTGACTTACGTCGACTTACGTCGACTTACGTTGACTTACGTCGACTTACGTCACCTAACGTTGACGTACGTTGACTTAAGTCGACTTACGTTGACTTACGTTGACTGACGTTGACTGACGTTGACTTACGTCGACTTACGTCACCTTACGTTGACGTACGTTGACTTAATTCGACTTACGTTGACTTACGTCACCTTACGTTGACGTACGTTGACTTAAGTCGACTTACGTTGACTTACGTCGACTTACGTTGACGTACGTTGACTTAAGTCGACTTAAGTCGACTTACGTCACCTTACGTTGACGTACGTTGACTTAAGTCGACTTACGTTGACTTACGTCACCTTACGTTGACGTACGTTGACTTAAGTCGACTTACGTTGACTTACGTCGACTTACGTCGACTTACGTCACCTTACGTTGACGTACGTTGACTTACGTTGACTGACGTTGACTGACGTTGACTTACGTCGACTTACGTTGACTTACGTCACCTTACGTTGACGTACGTTGACTTAAGTCGACTTACGTTGACTTACGTCACCTTACGTTGACTTACGTTGACTTAAGTCGACTTACGTTGACTTACGTTGACTTACGTCGACTTACGTTGACTTACGTCGACTTACGTCACCTTACGTTGACGTACGTTGACTTAAGTCGACTTCCGTTGACTTAAGTCGACTTACGTTGACTTACGTCACCTTACGTTGACTTAAGTCGACTTACGTTGACTGACGTTGACTGACGTTGACTTACGTCGACTTACGTTGACTTACGTCACCTTACGTTGACGTACGTTGACTTAAGTCGACTTACGTTGACTTACGTCGACTTACGTTGACTTACGTCGACTTACGTTGACTTACGTCGACTTACGTCACCTTACGTTGACGTACGTTGACTTACGTCGACTTACGTCGACTTACGTCATCTTACGTTGACGTACGTTGACTTAAGTCGACTTACGTTGACTTACGTCACCTTACGTTGACTTACGTTGACTTACGTTGACTTACGTCGACTTACGTTGACTTACGGCGACTTACGTCACCTTACGTTGACGTACGTTGACTTAAGTCGACTTACGTTGACGTACGTTGACTTAAGTCGACTTACGTTGACTTACGTCGACTTACGTCGACTTACGTCACCTTACGTTGACGTACGTTGACTTAAGTCGACTTACGTTGACTTACGTTGACTTACGTTGACTGACGTTGACTGACGTTGACTTACGTCACCTTACGTTGACGTACGTTGACTTAAGTCGACTTCCGTTGACTTACGTCGACTTACGTTGACTTACGTCGACTTACGTCACCTTACGTTGACGTACGTTGACTTAAGTCGACTTACGTTGACTTACGTCGACTTACGTTGACTTACGTCGCCTTACGTCACCTTACGTTGAAGAACGTCGACTTACGTCACCTTACGTTGACGTACGTTGACTTAAGTCGACTTACGTTGACTTACGTTGACTTGCGTTGACTTACGTCGATTTACGTCACCTTACATTGACTTACGTTGACTTAAGTCGACTTACGTTGACTTACGTCGACTTACGTTGACTTACGTCGACTTACGTCACCTTACGTTGACGTACGTTGACTTAAGTCGACTTACGTTGACTTACGTCGACTTATGTCACCTTACGATGACGTACGTTGACTTAAGTCGACTTACGTTGACTTACGTTGACTTACGTCGACTTACGTTGACTTACGTCGACTTACGTCACCTTACGTTGACGTACGTTGACTTAAGTCGACTTACGTTGACTTACGTTGACTTACGTCGACTTACGTTGACTTACGTCGACTTACACACCTTACGTTGACGTACGTTGACTTAAGTCGACTAACGTTGACTTACGTCGACTTATGTTGACTTACGTCGACTTACGTCACCTTACGTTGACGTACGTTTACTTAAGTCGACTTACGTTGACTTACGTCGACTTACGTCGACTTACGTCGACTTACGTTGACTAACGTCGACTTACGTCACCTTACGTTGACGTACGTTGACTTACGTCGACTTACGTTGACTTACGTCGACTTATGTCACCTTACGATGAAGTACGTTGATTTAAGTCGACTTACGTTGACTTACGTCGACTTACGTTGACTTACATCGACTTACGTTGACTTACGTCGACTTACGTCACCTTACGTTGACGTACGTCGACTTACGTCACCTTACGTTGACGTACGTTGACTTTAGTCGACTTACGTTGACTTACGTCGACTTACGTTGACTTACGTCGACTTACGTCACCTTACGTTGAAGAACGTCGACTTACGTCACCTTACGTTGACGTACGTTGACTTAAGTCGACTTACGTTGACTTAAGTCGACTTAAGTCGACTTACGTCACCTTACGTTGACGTACGTTGACTTAAGTCGACTTACGTTGACTTACGTCGACTTACGTAGACTTATGTCACCTTACGATGACGTACGTTGACTTAAGTCGACTTACGTTGACTTACGTCGACTTACGTTGACTTACATCGACTTACGTTGACTTACGTCGACTTACGTCACCTTATGTTGACGTACGTTGACTTTAGTCGACTTAAGTCGACTTACGTCACCTTACGTTGACGTACGTTGACTTAAGTCGACTTACGTTGACTTACGTCGATTTACGTTGACTTACGTCACCTTACGTTGACGTACGTTGACTTAAGTCGACTTACGTTGACTTACGTCGACTTACGTTGACTTACGTCGACTTACGTCACCTTACGTTGACGTACGATGACTTACGTCGACTTACGTTGACTTACGTCGACTTACGTTGACTTACGTCGACTTATGTCACCTTACGATGACGTACGTTGACTTAAGTCGACTTACGTTGACTTACGTCGACTTACGTTGACTTACGTCGACTTGCGTCACCTTACGTTGACGTACGTTGACTTAAGTCGACTAACGTTGACTTACGTCACCTTACGTTGACGTACGTTGACTTAAGTCGACTTACGTTGACTTACGTCGACTTACGTTGACTTACGTCACCTTACGTTGACGTACGTTGACGTACGTTGACTTAAGTCGACTTACGTTGACTTACGTCGACTTACGTTGACTTAGGTCGACTTACGTCACCTTACGTTGACGTACGTTGACTTTCGTCGACTTACGGTGACTTACGTCGACTTACGTCACCTTACGTTGACGTACGTTGACTTAAGTCGACTTACGTTGACTTTCGTCGACTTACGTTGACTTACGTCGACTTACGTCACCTTACGTTGACGTACGTTGACTTAAGTCGACTTACGTTGACTTACGTTGACTTACGTTGACTTACGTTGACTTACGTCGACTTACGTCACCAGACGTTGACGTATGTTGACTTACGTCGACTTACGTTGACCTACGTCGACTTATGTCACCTTACGTTGACTTAAGTCGATTTACGTTGACTTACGTCGACTTACGTAGACTTACGTCGACTTACGTCACCTTACGTTGACGTACGTTGGCTTAAGTCGACTTACGTTGACTTACGTCACCTTACGTTGCCGTTCGTTGACTTAAGTCGACTTACGTTGACTTACGTCGACTTACGTTGACTTACGTCGACTTACGTCACCTTACGTTGACGTACGTTGACTTAAGTCGACTTACGTTGACTTACGTCACCGTGCGTCACCTTACGTTGACTTACGTCACCGTACGTCTCCTTGCGTTGACTTACGTTGACTTACGTCGACTTACGTTGACTTACGTTGACTTACGTTGACTTACGTTGACGTACGTTGACTTAAGTCGACTTACGTTGACTTACGTCACCGTGCGTCACCTTACGTTGACTTACGTCACCGTACGTCTCCTTGCGTTGACTTACGTTGACTTACGTCGACTTACGTTGACTTACGTTGACTTACGTTGACTTACGTTGATTCACGTCACATTCCGTCTCCTTACGTTGACTTATGTCGACTTACGTCGACTTATGTCACCGAACGTCACCGTACGTCACCTTACGTTGACTTACGTCACCTTACGTTGACTTACGTCACCGTACGTCACCTTACGTCACCGTATGTCACCGTACGTTGACTTACGTCACCGTACGTCTCCTTACGTTGACTTATGTCGACTTACGTTGACTTACGTCACCGTGCGTCACCTTACGTTGACTTACGTCACCGTACGTCTCCTTACGTTGACTTACGTTGACTTACGTCACATTACGTCTCCTTACGTTGACTTATGTCGACTTACGTCGACTTACGTCACCGAACGTCACCGTACGTCACCTTACGTTGACTCACGTCACCGTACGTCACCTTACGTCACCGTATGTCACCGTACGTTGACTTACGTCACCGTACGTCTCCTTACGTTGACTTATGTCGACTTACGTCACCGTACGTCAATTGTCAATTGTTTTGATTACTTCCTGCTTATCTGTTCTCCTCAGGTGGAAAGAAGATGGCAATGTTCCAGGAGCTGGTGCGATGTTCGGGAGATCCGTAACAATTTCTTGTCCTATCGAAGAAAAGTGATGATAACTTTCGCTGTAACACAGTAACAGGGATATGCAGGTATAATTTACTTTATTTGCCTGATCTTGTTTCATTGAACTTTTAGTGAACTTATCTAAAACAAAAAAAAAATACACTGCTATTCGTCGTTTTGCTTGAGAAATCACAAATAGTCACCTTTTTAAAATTTGAAAAAAAGTCTTATGAAAATTCGTTTTATGAAATCAAGTTCAAATGATGAAGTTGAAAATTCATAAGGTTATATTCAAAAAAAAATTATAAATTGAATTTATGCTTTGTAAAGAGGATATTTATTTGCTGAAACCAGAAGACATGTATTTGTGAATGTGTTTGAACACCAAAATTTGTTCAGCTTAATTTATTTAAGATTATGTTTAAGATAACCCCAAATTTGAACTGAAATGGTGTGCAATTGACGATGCTGTGTAACATGAACTTAAGCAAAAATCTTTTGGCCATTTTTATTATGGACACATTTTTATAAAATTTATAGAATCAAAGTATTCTGCGAATAATATTCTTGATTGTTTTATGTTGAAGCTGAAGAGAACACTTATAACAACCGCAATAATATTATTCTCAGCTGCGATATTCTGCCCGTCCGCCTAGTATCTGCGCAGAATATATGAAATTCACACATTGATAGCTTCTGCTACTGCAGAACAGAAGAAACACTTTACGCAGCTGATTTTACCTGATGAATATTTTATCGAGGCTATTTACTGCAAGTAATGAATACGTATTGAAATGGGTTAATCTCAGAATAATTTTTTTTTCGTGTTTAGAAGATATTATTGATTACCCCGTAATGGTAGTTTTGTAAAAAAATCAATAAATAAAACGGAAAACCCGTGGAATAAGCAATGGACAGAGGAGGTTAAATGCAGTTAAAACATCATATTATTACCTCATGTGACGCCTTAGGTAGTATTCTTGTGGAGTAGTGCATTTCGCTGTCTCCCGTTACTGGGGCTACAACTATGTACACATTATAAACCTTTTCGATGCTGCCAATTGTTTAAAATAAGATTAATTGTAGCCAAACCCTTACAGATGAAACAACATTGCCATTATGCAGTAAGACTTAATTCAAACTTAATTTTGAAGAGTCAATGAATAGTCTCCATTTATCTGGTGAATATTCATATCCTAATTTATTCATAAGCCCCTGCACATCATTGCAATATGTAAGACCACTTTTTTCTTCATTATTTTTGTTACTAAGACCAATTTTTGATACTTTTTTCGATATACCGTCCTAAATTATGTCAAATTTATAGTTTATGATTTATTTAGATATTTCGATGTAACAGATTTTTTGAATTATTTTTAACTTCCCAGTATATGGGAAGTCCTTGTAATCGCCTCGAAAATCGAAATTCAAATTTTCAACATTTCTTTACGTTTTGAGGTCTATAGAGTATATATAAAGTGTTTTTAGAAAGGGAGATGTATGTGTGTGTGTGTGTACGTATGTATGTATGTACGTTCGTGGACAGTTTTTTCTACAAGCATAACTCGCGTAAACAAAGTCCTATTGACTTTGCTAAGGTGTCAATCGAAGCGTCTTTGCAATTTTAAGAGCTGATTAGTTTTTGGGATACTTCGGTCGGGGGGGGGGTTGTTGTTTTGCCCCTTTGAAAGTCATTTCGGTCATGCGTTATATCTCGCGAACCAAACATACGATTTGCATGATTAAGGTGTCAATCAACGCGTATTAACATTTTTGTGAAGCCATCAAATTTTGAAAAAAATATAAGAGCCGTTTTTTAATTTAAGAAAATAAGTGCAAAAAATTATAAATTTTTAACCTTATTTACGAAAGACGGTGTTCGATTTTTATAAAATTTATACACTTCGAGCAGTGCTTTAAAAAATATCATCAAAACTTTTTCTCATGATAACAAGATTCATTAAATAAAAAAATAAAAAATCATTAACAGTCATCATGATCTTCAAGGTTATTTCTTCCATACACTATATCTCACGACCCAGATATAATATTTGCATTATTAAGGTGTCAATCGACGTTTTCCCAAAATTTTTGGATTAATTTAACATTATAAAAATCCTTTTCAGCGGTTTTTTTAATTTAATAGAAGAAAATGCGAAAACTCAGGGTTTTTTTCATAAAAAATATGTTTTTAACCGGATTTGCACAACACAGTAATAAATGTTTATAAAATTCATAAACTCCTATCAGTTTTTGAAGAGAAACCAGCAAAACGTTTTTTATGATTCTGAAAAAATTCAATTAAAAATAAAAAATCATTCAAAGTTACCATATGAAAAGGGTATTTCCGAATGATATTACCTTTTATCTTTTATTCTCTTTTCTTTTATTATCTTCAATTCTATTACCTTATATCTTTTATGCTAAAGTCAATCAAAGTTTTAAAATATTTGGATATTTTGAGCAGATTTTTAATAGTTTTTGCAGTCTTTTAAAAAAAATTCAATCAAATTTGCATTTGTGATAATCAATCATCATCACTCATCCATCAAAAGCCTAACGTAATCAATGGATGCTCCTGTAGATGATATGATTAATATTAACTCATTCCTGTTACTGCTATGAATACCTCTCATTATTATTATTTAAAGTAGTATTATTTTCAAAATTATTATTGTGTTTAATATTTTTAATGTTTATCTAGATAGAATTTGACCATGTGGACCCCAAGGGTCGCACTTCGCGGCTTGTTTTGTTAATATTTATGCATTAATGTTACCGAAAATATATAATTAAAGTAAAGGCAAAAAGTCGTGTTTTCCAGTGTAATCATCAAAAGCGCACCAATTCAATTCGAACTTTGCGTTAGGTTCAACGACAGTGGCCTTCAGTTATTGAATCTCAATATCGATTTTCCATCTACTTTCAACGTGTCCTCCCAGCATTTGCGGCTCCTATCTGAACTTCCACAACTTCTCTCTAAATTGTATCTTACAGGTCACAACAGTATTTAATAGAAAAATGAATTAGTTGGTATGGCAGGCAATCCAAGTTAGTCTTAATCCTCTCCTTTGCTGATTGTCAAATTGATAACTATTTTAACATACTAGGAAAATATAGTCTTCTTAGATACATTTCAGAATTTTCTGTAGATTCAATGACTCCAAATATGCATAACTATAATTTAAGCCATCAAAACAGATCTCACACACACACAAAGTTAAGTAGGGTTTATTCCGCCATCAGTATTTCTTTTAAAACTTCTGTCCTTGAAGTTGAGCATAAATTATGTGTCTATCTAACTTTCACTCTCTATCCATTTCAAACAATATTGTTGAAAATATTTTTGACAAATTTGTGTAAGTATATTTGTGGTATTGTTCGGTAAACTACCATATAGGTTTTTTTCCGAAAATGGTTTTGAACGATTCAAGAGACCCGACTATACCGTATACACGGCAAATTTAGTTCAGACTAAATTGAAAAATTAAGAGCTAAAAATTAAAGAACATCGAAGCAGGCGGTTGAAATTTTTATCAAAATAAGCCGCGAAGTACCGACCCTTGAGGTCCACACGATCAACTTCCCAGTAATATCTACACACACATTAAAAACATTAAACACAATTAGAGTTTTAAAAATAATACTACTTTAAATAATAATAATGAGAGATATTCATAGCAGTAACAGGAATGAGTTAATATTAATCATATAATCTACGGAAGCGTCCATTGATTACGTAAGGTTTTTGGTGGATGGGGGTAGATTGATTTGTTATTTATTTGTTATTTGTTATTTTCAAATCAATGTTCGAAGGACAAAAGAGTGCTAGCAAAAATGAATGCAGTTTTTGTTATAACGCCCACTGAAGAGATTTTGTCGCGTGGTGGTGGTTGAATGTGAAGTCAATAATCGGTTTAATTGCATGTTAAAACTAAATAGTCTCACGAATGACGATGGAGGCAGTAATTAAAATCTTACGAATATTAAAGACCAAAATCACTAAAAATTACATTTTTTTCATGTGATGAAAGCTTTTTAAAGCATATGATCCAGCAAAGTATTGACTACAAAATATTTTACCATTCAATGCGTTCATTACCACAAATGTAAATTTGATTAATTATTTTGCTATTCAAACTTTATATTACATTTTATATTAATTAAAACACGGTACTCTAAAAACTTCAACATCTGTTTCAAGTGTGCAAAAATTAATAAACGTTGATTGGCTTAACAACAGTTTTTAAAATAAAAGCAAATAATGTAGAAAAGGCTTTGTAACCTACCCCGCCTCCCTCCCGATTAATCTGCTTGAATATTCAATCATCCCCCTTACCTACGTAATCAATGGACGCTCCCGTAGATGATACGATTAATATTAAGCCATTCCAATTACTGTTATGAAAGGTACATTTTTATTATTTAAAGTAGTAGTATTTCCATAATTATTATTGTGTTTAATATTTTTAATATATATGTAAATATTACTGGGAAGTTGTACGTGTGGACCTCAAGGGTCGCACCTCGCGGCTTGTTTGATAACATTTAGGTTCATATAAAAGACAGACATATAACAAGCCGTGAGGTGCGACCCTTGAGGTCCACACGTACAACTTCCCAGTAATATTTACATAAATATTAAAAATACTAAACAAAATAATAATTATGAAAATAATACTACTTTTATTAATAATAATGTATCTCTCATAACAGTAATTGGAATGACTTAATATTAATCGTAACATCTACGCGAGCGTCAATTGATTACGTAAAGATTTTCGTGGATTGGTTTGATTTAATATTCACGTGGATCAATCGGAGGGGGGACAGGTTACAAAGCCTTTTCTACGTTATTTGTTATTTTCATATCGATGCTTGAAGGACAAAATAGCGCCAGCAAAAATGAATGCAGTTTTGTTATTACGCCAACTGAAGAGATTTTGTCGCGTGATGGCCATTTTGAATAGTTGCGGTCAAAACTGCTAGCACTTCGGCATAATCACTGAATTTGTATTTTTTCACGATTTTTCATCAATGAATCTAATAATTATTTCTTATTTTCTTTTGATTTTGAGAAACATTGATTATGCAGTCAAAAATAGGTTCAATTGCATGTAAAAAGTAAAATATATGTATTACAAATGATGAAGGAAGTAATTGAAATCTTACGAATACTAAAGAACAAAACTCCTAAAAACTACAATTTTTTATTTAATGAAAGCTTTTCAAAGCATATGATCTCAAAAAGTGTTGACTACAAAACATTTTACCATTCAAAACGTTGATTATCACAATTGCAAATTTGATTTGTATAGGTTTTCAAAATTTAAGCAGTTTTTTTCAATAAAGTTAAAACACGGTTCTGTGAAGACTATTAAAAATCTCCGCAAATTATGCAAATAATAATAAACTTTGATTGACTCTACAACAATGTCTTTAGAATAAGAGATTTAAGGTATAAAAATTCGTATGAACCCTTTTTACATGGTGACTTTGAATGATTTTTTTATATTTTTAATTCAATTTGTTTTGAAATCATGAGAAAATATTTTGCTAGTCTCTACAAAAATTGATAAAAGTTTATAAATTTTATAAACACTTATTATCACGATGTTAATTTTATTAATTAATTTTTTTTAAAATAAAAACACTAATTTTCAATATTTTTTTATGAAATCAAAAAAATGGCTTTAATTTTTTTTAAATTTAAAAACATCATTAAAATGTTAATACACGTTGATTGACTTCTTAATGATGCAAAAATTATTTTTGGTTCTCGAGATATAATGATTGACATAAATGACCATGAAAGACATGATGACTTTTAATGATTTTTTATTTTTAATTTAATTTTTTTTTGTGGTCATAAAAAAAATTTGGTGGCTTTTTTACAACAACTGTTTGGAGTATATAAATTTTTTAAATATTGATTACTGAGACTTGAAAATAAAGTTAAAAATTTGATGTTTGTGAAAAAAAACCCCATTTTTTGCACGTTTTTTTAAAAAAATTAAAAAACCACAACAACAATTTTTTTAAAAATTTGATAGAATCACGAAAATGTTAATATGCGTCCATTGACACCTTGATGAAGCAAATCGTACGTTTTATTTACGAGATATAGCGCATGACAGGGTTGACCTTCGAGGGGTGAAAACAGCAAACCCCCCCGACCGAAGTGTCCCAAAAACTAATCAGCTCTTAAAATTGCAAAGACGCTTCGATTGACACCTTAACAAAGTCGATATAACTTTGTTTACGTGAGTTATGCTCGTAGAAAAACTGTCCGCGAACGCACGTACGTACGTACATACACACATACACATACATACTTCTTTCTAAAAACACTTAAAATATACTCTATAGACCTCAAAACCTAAAGATATGTCGAAAATTATTTTCGAGGCGATTACAACAACTTCCCATATACTGGGAAGTTAATAAAAGTAAATTCCAACCTCGTTTGATTTCAGATGAAAATTGTGGCTTCCAGAATGTATGCAAAATGTTGAGTCTAGCTGCGATTCGCAATATGGGGTCGCTAATATCTTCGGTGTTTTTCAAGGAAATTCGTCAAAAATTTTATAGTATATACTTAAATATATGTTTAAAATATTCTTAAAGTTTCAATAAATTATATTTATGTTTTGTACTATAAAAAAGTTCATAAATATCATTGAGAAAAGGCTGTTCTAACCCTATTTACCCCCTTAAGAGTTTGAGCAATATATAGTAAACAGTTCGTTTCACAGTGCATCTCGATTTGATTACATATACATATATTGAATTTTATAACGCGTGATCATAAATATATCATTACCAATCAGTTCATCTAAGCTGCTTTAGCTACGAAAATCCAAAATTAAGATTCAAAACTTGCAAGTTCCAAAGACTGTAAGCCTTTTTGGCATTTCAAAGCATACGAAGAAATCTTCTTCTTGCACGAAGCATCCGTGCTAAGGTATTTCTGTGTTATAAAAATCGAACACAGGGCAGCAGAAAAGAAAGCGATAAATCAGTTTTCCTTTATGAAATCATTTTTATAAAAACTTGCTCAATATAAATGATATTAAGATAGCTTCTTGTTAATCTTAGGCAAGCAAATACTTCAATGGATTTTTTTTAGATCATCACCAAATGCGCCTGATGTAAGGCCGGTATGTCAAATATGAAGTCTGTAATTTATCAATATTTCAGACGAGTTGTGTCCTTTTTGTTTATTTAATTACAACACCTAAATTAACGTCTTATCAAAGATGGAACCAACGACATTTAGTGCTCGACTTGTCACGACATTTAAACATTCATTTAACAAAAAAAAAACTTACCTGTAGTTGATGTAGAGAACAAAAAACTTTCAGACATCGCACTCCAGCCGTAACGATTCCTGGAATTTTACAAGCAAAACAAAGTTATTTATTAGAAAATAAATACAACGATGACAGCACGAACAGAAGGTTACGAGGCGAATCAATTGAATCGAATAAACGCGAATTAGTGAATTGCATGTCGACACGTTTTCGTAATTTATGAGACAGCAAAGCTCCTCGCATCTACTAATTACGTAAATACCTTGTCTGTGTAAATTCACTAGCAACAGCTCGATTGACTAACGACCCGAGTCCTAAAATCGAATTCCTCCTTGGCAAATTAGGATTAAGGCCCGGCATAATTACTGTTGATAACAGAGCAAAGCAAAGAAAGACACATTTTTCTGGGAGGTGTTGGATTCTTCTCGAGCTTGTTATCATTTCGCCTCGACGATCATCAGGAAGATTTATGAGGGAACAAATTATATTTGCATGGGTTGAAAAGGACCAGTGAACAAAAACGATCCATGTTTATTCAATGTTTACTTTAACTCATTTTTCATGAAGGGCAACACGTCTATCAAATAGCTGCGATGGTTAATTTTATTCGGAAAATTAAAGTCATTTATCACGAAGCAAACATCAATTCAACGGATTGCACTTCACCACTCCTAAAGTGCTTCTAGCAAAATAGACAATATCTAACCCATTCCACTAGGACTAAGAGTACGCTTGAAATTATCTATTCAAAATAAACTTTTGTTGGTTTTTACACAGCAAACTCAATTTCAAACATTGAAACTTTCCGCAAAACCAAACGCACATCGCATGATTCATCTCTAATAATCTCATAAGGAGCTCAACAGGTCCTGCCATCAGCACGTCACATTTCAGGAAGAGTTCATCGCGCATTGAAGCAATAATCATACAAGTGGTTAATTATCTCTACAATGGCTCCTCCTCGTTCATCTCCAGTCCTTTTTGTTTGCCTGATTCTGACGGCTAAAGTGCATTGAAGTGAAGTGAATGTCCTCGACAGGCTTTCGAACAACTGCTAACACCTCTTGAAGCAGTTACAAGTTTAAAATAAGCACTCGAAACCACTTCTTGCATTTCGATGGTCGGAATCCATCATTGATGGAGGACTGTTCAATTGAAAGAGAAAACGAAAGTCAATAAAATGACGAATGGAACGTTAATAAACTTAACGAGGAAAGTGGGCACTTTCACGAGAAGAATAAGGGTTGGCAAGGATTGCTTTGTGATGGAGCCGAGATGTTTCAGTGTCTTTTCTTGGCCTGGTTTGGAGAAATATGCAATCAGGTGGACTCTTAAGGTTCGAAATTTTGAAGTAGATAATAGAGTAAGATGACTGTAAATTGCATAGCTAACTTTCTTTGTGACTATCTATGATTGGAAGGAAAAAAAGGATTGAAATCAAAAGTAAAGTCAAGTTTATCGTGATTTTTTTTCAAATTATCCATACACAAATTATCACAAAATTTGGGACAATATTTCGATGTTTATGATGAGAATCATTCAGGGATTCATAGAAAGCAAGATTAAGCTATGATTAAAAAAAAATAGAAGTTGGCTAGTTGCAGAAAGCCGGTATTTTCATTTAGCCTAATCCTTTACAGATACAGAAAAACAGTTGTCGTCCAGAATGAATATTTGCAGATCAAAATGTTCAGTATTGCTCTTTATCCTTGGATTATGTGACCAATTCGAATACTCATCAGTTATTGGCCTGAAACGGATATCTGTACAACCAAAACAAGGAAAAGAAGTGAGGAAATCTAAAGACAAGTAATTGAGCATTCATACAGCCTTTCGTAAATCCAATATAATTGTGTAATTGGCAAAGATAATGCAAAACAATAGTTTGTCTGGAAAGCTCTTTCAGATAAGATGCAAAAAACCCATTTGAAATGAGGAAAATGAATACGAATGTCAGGAAACGAGCAGAAATTCGAGTCGCGGATGATTTTCAATGGTTTGAATTGTCTACCTTGTATATTTCATCAGTAAAAAGATTTCATAACTAACATTGTTGCCAGTTCATTGACCCAAACTCATATTTTGTCATTAAAAACTAGTCCACGAATTTGTTAATTGTTAAAAAAGCGAAACAACAGTGGTAATTTTGCAATGGAATAAATTAATCAAAGGATACTTCAATCATTATATCAAGAAGAAAGAACAGCATGAAAAGGTAGTCTTGATTGAATATAACAAAAAAATATTGAGTCAAAAAAAATCAACCCTCAATGGAATGTTGTTATTATACACACTGCAATCCTATCAATTTTTCATAAAATAAATGAATACATATGTAAACACAAAGTGAGTGCCAACTCACACAAGCATTCCTAGTTAATTAAGAAATTCATTAACAAATTTATAAACAAAATTGCGAGCCATGTACCGCGGTACAGTATTTTATAATTTCATGAAAACATCCCTTGAGTGTGGACATGCCCCCAATTAATCACCCCGGCTCTAGAGGCAATTAATTTCAAGCCCCTTTTACATATCATGCATGGACGGATATGATGATGCATAATGATATGGTTTTTGTATTACATGAGATTTAGGGTAATTGGTGAATGTATGACATGTGACTCGAATTTAAGGGAGGTCTGTGCTCAGACTCCGTCTGACAAACAGAATATCGCTAACTGTTTTGATTTTAAAAGATTAAATACTTGATGGTTGACATGTTCCTTTAACTATTTCTGCAGCTACGCAAGAGAATCAATTTTCCCAGTGTATGAATTTCGGTACAGAATTTCTCATATCAATTTTCCAAAATCTAGCCATTAAAAATAATTATTTTTGCAGTAAATGAGCTAATGAAAAGGGGTAGTTTTATAAAGTATAACATATTGAGGTATAAATAAAAACAGATTAAGAAAAATGAATGCAACTATGCAGGACTTCCTTGGGAATCAAATAGAGGGCATTTTTTTATGTGGGAAAACTTACTCAAGGTATCGAACGCCACACGATCTTGATCCAACATTTTCTCTGAACAATGTTTTCCCTCCGTTGTTTCTATGAATCAAAACAAAATTTTGAAATTGATACTACGCTGATGTTTTATGGCAGGAACCCATACGCTTCCCATTATGAACGGAAAATTCTTGACTACAACCATATTTCATTTCTCAGTAATGTAGGTACTATGACTTGTTAACTGTAACCATTGAGTGCTTAGAAAAGTTATACGAGCAAAAGAAAATGCTATTTCACGACTCAATATCATGTGAATTTCCCCGAAGATAAAAAGGACTTCCATAAACAAATTTCGCTATAGCTTCACCGAATGATCGAAGCACGGAGGGTGTGCACTCGGAATGGGGAGCAAAAGTGAATGACTTGCAGTCGATAAATGAGCTTGGCTCCTTGCAGTGACCTTTGCTGTTTGACGTGGATCCACAAAGAGAATCAGAAGGGGGTGAAAATGGAACTTACCTCGCTTGAACTCTCGCCTCGTACTGCTGGTCAGATTCCAGTCCGCGTATCATGTAGCTCATTCCTTGGGTGTAGAGATGCGACAAGGGAACAGCAGGAAGGACCACGTCACGCCAGTCGTTGCGGGACCAATGCACCCCATTTCCATATGTTCGATAGTTGTGCCCGTATATCGGGGTGTTCTGCGGATGCTGAAGCGTCTGCAGCGATTGCGTTTGCTCGATGGTGTTTTCGACCTCATGTCCTTGCGGCAACCTTCGATAGAACAGCTTAAATTCCTCGACGGGTGTATGCGAGTCCACCGTACAAGATATATTGTATCTGAAAGACAGACAAGAAAGAAAACGTTATGTAGCTTGTAAGGTGGTGGTCATATGCTTTCGCACGTAAGGATGAGAATCGTATTGAGCAATCCTGGGGTTATCTTGCAAAGCTGATTCGCTCAAGTCATACCTTGAACTCTCCACTTGGGTGGTAAGCCATGTATGCAGATATGCATTGAGAGTGTTGTCCTAAGAAAAAGTTAAACGAGCACAACCGTTGGCTTAGCAGAGCTATAAAATATGCATGAGAAGTTTCAATCCGACAAGGACTCGACGCATAAGACATTGGACATGAATCATTGAATTTCACATAAATATGAGTAGTTTTGAAATGTTTGAATACAAAATTTTTAAAACATTGAATTGTAAATCAAATTTTTGTTTACGATTTTGAAACTTGAACGAAATGGTCCAACGGACAACAAGTTTTCATTGAACTTCTAGAATGCAGCAGAGGATATTTAATGCATAGTACTACTAGACTTGTGTTGTGAAACTTTTGATTTGGATTTTATTCAAAGAAAACATTCATATTACAGTTTCAATGCGAAATAGAAAAATTCATGCAAATGTAAAATTTATCTGACAAATTTCATTTTAGATATGTAGTTACAACTTTTTCCGAGTACAAGTTCTCGGGAATTCGATAGATCGGTGAAAAATTATAAGTTTTTGCTTTTTATGGGAACCAATGTAGAGTTATCAGTTTAGCAATACGACATTCACCATAATTGACAAACTAGAAATGATAGAAATACAGATACTTACTAAGAAGTGAGAAATAATCCTCAGACAAAAATTTAATTAGCCCAATTTTATTTTCGGATGATGAAAACATGGTTTATGTTTTTAGTAACGCAAATTCGACGCTCAACAATTCGACGTAACTTAAAACATGTTTTCGATCTTAAAAAATATGCCAAGTGAAACTGGTTGAAACGGTTTTAAGTGTAACGTGTAATCTTGAGAAACTTTCGCAAAACTAAATTTTCTTTTAAGATATTATATAGAAGGTAATGTCGTTCACGTGTTTATATTTAGATAAGAAGCATTTTAGTAGCTAACCGAATTTTCACCTACTTATGCTTGTATTTACAATTCTTCAGCATCAAAAGCAACTCATCCCAATGAAAAATGAATCACATATTATCAGCAACATTCTATCAACTTGCAATCCAAAGTCACAAAGAGAAAAAATCCTTAATATTAAAGAAAGAAGATTTCCAAATCATTCTGTTTTCAATGCTGAACATAAACTCACGGAGTTCAATATGATATCCTGCTATTTTCTATGTTGGAATATGTTTCTAGTTGCAGAGAATGTTTCATATCTGAAAGATAGCAAGTCATCCTTAAACACTTATTCAATATTATGGCACATTTTTCAAGAAGGAAATAAATGGAGAAAGCAAATTCAGTGATGGAAAATCAAAAAAATGTAATTTGATTTGCAGATGACGATTTTATAAAGAAGTTCTGATTTTCTGCTTTGAAAACGAAATAGTTGCATCTTATCGACAGGCGTTTTTCTTGCAGGATGCTTCAGAATGTTTAGAAAATCAATTTTCATGTTGAGTTACTATAATTTTAAAAAATAACATGTTTCCGCGATGTTCTGTTGTAAATGCTTGACAACGATGTATTGATGTAATATTAGTTTGAAAAAAAATTTATCCTGTTTGATGTGAATATTTTATTAACGTAAATCCGAATAAATTTGCCTGAACAATATAATTTATACACCAATTGACAATATGTTAATATTTTCTGGCTCAATTTTTAATTTTCAATTCCTTGGTGTATGAATTATATTATTCATTCAAATTCATTCGGATTTACGTCGATAAAATATTCACATCAAACAGGATAAATTTTTTTCTTCAAAATTATGTGAAGTAAAAAAAATGAATTACTAGCAAAATATGATATTGAGATTATTTACAGAATTTCAAAGCGTGAAATTTCTCACAACCAACTTTTGATTTTCTTCCATTTACTGTGATTGAAACACGTTATGTTGGTTTTTATCATACTAATTCTATAGTATAATGTTTCTATTAATGATACACAATTTAATACAATTTGCAATAAAAGTATAAGGATCTAAACATTTTTCTGCAGTGAATTTTGAAAAAAAAACTGTCACTGAAATTTAGAAAAAAATGTATTCTTTTGGGCGACGCTTCTGCTCGGAATTTCGAAAGAAATTTTTCGTACAGTTGTCGCTTACTTTTTTCGTTTAAAATTTTTTTTTACTGAAATTTGATATTGAGGTTTTATTTAGAATGTCGATCGTTTTTCAGTAAATCTTTATTTATAAAGAATCCACTTTTGGAAAAAGCATCGTTTCTAATTTTTCTTGAAGAATTTTCAACTTTACCTGAAAAGTTAAAGCCATCACTTTTTTTGTTTTATATAGAAGAAGGATATCTTCTACAATTTATTATTTTCTCATTCTGATTTTTGTGCTTCTGATCGGCTTTAATATTATTTTGAATGAACAAAACATTTTTTTAAAAATTGAAAAATGTTCCAGTTTCTTAGATAATATATCCTTGAATATAAAGTATATACAATATTTACGGCTTGGTCAGTTTATTTGTGTTGGAAATACATTTTCTTAATTCGGAGATCTTACATTTTGAAATTTTTGGAAAACCTTATCTTTATAATAATCAATAGCACAATAATCCAGATTTATGTCAATGTCTGGGGGTAATGTTGGAGTTTCTCATTTACTTAACCAACGGGAGTGAGAAGGTGGTCAGCTCATCCTTGATAATCACTCCAATTTTATTCAGGTACTCACTGACAGCTGAGTGAACTGATAGTCCAATACCAAATCCCATTTCTGGAAACAACTGTCGAAAAGCAGCCTTAAACCTAGTACTCGGTGCATCTTTAGAAAGTGCGATGCCACTCAGACTATCTTATTCCTAGTTTGGCATTTGGAAAATTCTGAGACCGTACAAAAGAATTTTTCTCCATAAATATATTTATTTTAATACTACGCTTTTGATATTTGTAAAATTGTGAACGATTTCGCAGTGAAAAATACTTTGAAAACCGGAGAAACTTGCTGAATACAAAATATCAAACATGACGACATGTGCTACGATATGAAAATTGAAGCATTTTCAAACAAATTAACGCGATTTTCCAGGCGTTACAATGTTTCTTGTCAATGGAAATGATGATCTATAAGAACTTGTTATGATTTTATCCTTAGAACTTACATTTTTGAAGCTGCCCCCAATAAATCAAGTTCAACAATCACTACATTATTCTACCAATTCATGGACATGATTGATAAACTTTCAGTTGGCATCGTGGCGACAAGAAAACGTTTTCATGAGTTTTTCCTTGGCGTTTCCGGCATTCTTCAGCCCATGAAAAGTTTACTCACCAACAAGAGTAAACAAATTTGTCCTCTGTTCATTCACTTTTCAATGGAGTTTTATTTGAATTTTCCAATGGGGGGCAATAGTCACAATCGATATTTTCCACTTCGTATTGTATATCTGTGGTCAACATCAAAAAGTTCTGTTTCCTGAGGCAATAAACATTTTATTTTTATCCTTAGCGGTGGACTATATACTTTCGAGAAGCAAGAATGATAATGTTGATATTTTGTTAGAATCAACATAGTTTGTTATTTTGTATTCAACTTTGCTGATTTTCAAATAATAAAGGGTGAATGGAATTTGATAGTTGATAGTTGATAAGTAAGAGGGGCTAATGCGGGGCTAAGAAATCTCAATTGGCGAAAAATGGATTCTAATATGGCAAAAAATTCATCTATAAATCTATAGCAAAATGTTGAACTGCATAGATTTGAAACTCTGTCAGTACAATCGAAAAAGTGTATTTAATAGTTTAAATTCTTAAAAAAATTCAAAAATATATTCCAAAAAAATAAAGCAAACAAATATGCAGCACACAACTTTATTGTTTTGAAACCATATCCTTAGCGCATACTATATAGTTCTTATATTGTTTTTTAAGCGAATTTATTCGTCGATTTAAAACATTCACTCACGTGCCAGTTGCCCGACATTCATTAAAACTTATATTTCTCCAAAAAATTCATACGTTTATCTTGTTAGAATGAGCCGCTTGAATTTATTTAAAAACCTTTTAAATATGTTAAATAAAATCCCAACTTTTGCCACCGCATGAAAACAGCTTTTCTCATGAATATCAGGCGAGAAAATACCGAGAAAATCCAAATTGAGTTCTAAGTATGCATAAAAGCATGATATCAGAAAACATCCGAAATTTTTTCAATAATAAACACACCATGCTTTTCTTGTACTTTGGCACGCATGGCATGCCTCCAGCAATTGTTTCAGCTCACATTTATTACCAAAAGGTTAATAAATAATGAATTTGTTTGCTTGACGAAAAGTTTAAATGAGAAAAACGTTCATGAACATGTATCTACAATATCATATTTTCGGTTCAGGTGTGAGAAATACTCTTGATGTTATAATTAGACTTATTTTCAGAAACATTTGGGAAACATCTCATTTCTGGTTGGTGAAGTGAATTTATTTAAGTTCTAATTAAGTTAAAGCGGTTTTATTTAACCATCATCCGCTGATGTAATATCGAATATATTAAATATTACAAGAGGTAGATGTGATTTGCATTAAGAAGAATCCGAGGTTGATGGAAAGATTTTATTAATACTGCAGAATTCAATTTGAATTGAAAAATATGGTTTAGTAAAAATATTTTATGGATTGACTAGTATTCCAGTAAAAAATTAGAATATGAATAGGCTTGCTCTGATATTGTATGTTCCTAGAGTAAAACTGATTATTAAATCATACCCACTAGTTTCTTTAAAAGAAGTAACATTAAAATGTGCAAAATTATCTTCGGAACAAGGAGCACCAGTTTCAGTTAAACGAATGCCTGGACATTTTTCGAAAAAAGATGCAACTTGTTGCAGCGCTGTGACCACTAATCTAGATTTTTTCACAGATTCAGACAATTCAATTTTGCAAAAGTAGCTGTTGGGATACAATGTTGACTTTTGTGGTGCATTAAGAAATCATATTTCATCGACTTGAATATTTCTTTAAATTCACTATAAAAATCACATACTTCAAATGAGCCAAATAGTGCTTTAGGTTTGGATTATTTGTTGGAATGGATTAATGAGCATTTTTTTAAGAATCGTCTAAGCATGTCGGACCTGAAACACTATTTCAAAACCACTGGAAGTACTAGTCTACTCTACATGATACTCAAAACTAGATACTAATTGGTGTAAGTGATACCCATTTCTGACGATCTATTCAATCTATATGCAACTCGACGCCGTACTCCAAAAAAATCTTATGAAGTCCTCATACTCAAGATCAGGGGCGATCTACCCTCATATGGGTATCACCATAGCTTACATTTCGTACGGTTTCGAGGTCTTAAACTCTTATCAATATCACTGGGGGTTTGTTCGACTACAGATACTATATCGATCACTATGTTGCTGTACAGCCAAAAAAACTTACATCACGTTAAATATAGTCCTAGCTGGCATATCAACGCCATTTGGTTCCCGTCTGCTTTAATCAAACGAGCCGTGAATCGAATCTAATAAAAATTAATCAGAAGTTTCAGGTTGCTCCTTGGTAGCTGAGTTACATTCATCAAATGTGGTATCACCTTCTCAAACTAACGTGCCGTAGTGAATTAATTTTACTGTATGTATGTATGTATGTATGAGAATTAAATGAGAATTTTGCAAAAAAGCAAAGTATTAAGCATACATTTCGTCTTAACTGTAACACCGAATCCCTAAGAAACTATTCGTGGAACGCCAAGTTCAATCAATCTATCAAAGCTCCTCCACAAAAAAATTTGCAACAACGACGCAAAGTTACTCATCTCAACACCTGGAAAAGACTAATTGCTTGATGCCTGACCTATTTTTATTGAGAAATCTTTAACTAATTCAGCAGATTGAAATATTTATCTTTTGAGTATTTTCGAACAAGAAAAAAGTGAAATTCGTATAAAAATAGAGTGAAGGAAATATTAAGTTTGTCAGAAAAATCAAAGCGTTCTGTATTTTCAAGTAGCAATGATTCTGATTTAGATGTCCTAAAGACAGTTGCGACTTTCAACTGGTAAACTAAAAACATTTCTGCGAGAAGGAAAGGAAAAATGAGGAAAATGCTGTATTCACAAAGGAAACTTTCACATGAGAAAAAATATTGGTACTTATATTAACGAATTTTATATCATTATCTCATTCCAGTAATTCTCCAAAAGCATCCCATTCAAAGCCATCGATTGGATCAAAAATAGAGTAAATAATTGGCTGCCATGTTTTCTCGGAATAATTGGGCCTTAGACTATCCTCTCGAATTCCTGACCATTCCTGACCAGTACAAACTAGATAAACAACCAGAAAATTCCTTCAGGAAATTCAAACATTTTCACCGCCATTCAAGCTGCTATGCAATCAATAATGAACAATCTAAAGTTGCAATGGAATGTCGTGCTCAATTGAAAAAGATGCCCTTCAATATGAAGTGATCCTATACCCAGACGTATAGTTATATACCTGGAAATTGTAAAGCAGATACCCTAGCGAGAGCTGACTCTAAGCTCCAGGATTATGCATTAACACCGAAGGTCGGCCATCCTCTAGCTTCCATAAAGCTAGGGTCCAAACAGCATTACGTTGAGGCTGCAAACAGAGTTTGGTTACTTACTTGTATAATCACTACGCAGACTTAGCACGCATTGAGCACCAAACGCACCAAGCAACTCCTCAACATGATTCCAGAGTCCCACAGTATCTGTTGGGAAAGGTAGACACGCAGAACGACTGGGTGTTTATTAAACGATTTATGTTGTAGCTGGAAGTCAGAAGAAAGAAATGATTCTGAGGTCCCTGTACCTGAATAGCATCATGGTATTGGCTAACATGATTGTTAGCAGCATAGCCAACTATCTCTGAAAGTTCAAATGATTCTCAGCACCCGAAAGCTATTTTTTTTTGATACTACAATGGGCATGTCGTGACTTAAGTGAGAAAAATTTACGAGGAAAAAAAATACAGTTGTAGAAAAAACTGATGAAAACTGATATTTCCACAAAAAGGATACTTTATATGTACTTAAATATATCTGGAAAGAGTTTGATACCCTTAATTTGAATTTAATAAAAAAAACCGTTGAGGGATTATTTGGAACCTGTAGAAGCAAAAATACTATCTTTAGAATTTTTATCTGTATGTCTTTCTGGGCATCAGTTGTTGAAGCAATTGAACTAAGCAAAAAAGCGATTGAATGATTATGAATGACTTTTATTTCAAACAGAACAGGAACGACAAAAATTAATTAAATTTTGTGATTCACTGTTAATATATTTGTGAAATGCTTTTCACTTCATTTAGTGTGTATGTTTTCGTCCGTTGATTTGATAGTTTTGATACAAATATTTTTGCCACCAAGGAAAAAATGAAATCTATTTTGAAGCTCTAGAATTACAATAAAGAAGTTACTTACTCATGCATAAGGTAAAGTCCACACAAAAAATGCGGAATTGTGAATAAAATTAAGTAATCTTTTGAATTATGCTAAATATAAAAACTATCTACTGTCGTACAAAATAGGATAGCAAACCGAAATATCCCCATCATCGCATCTCTCTGCTGTTATTGAAAAGAAGCAATTAAACCGATTTAAGTAAAGAATAAGAACAAAAAAAAATTGGAAGTAACGACAAAAAAATTAACTTGTACTTAAGTGCAACACGAGATGGGAAAGTTTTAGTACCAAGAAAAAGAACCCAATTTGTCACTCAGATGAGTGATCGATTATCATTATCCACTATCCACCCTGTCCATTAGCTAATCACTGTTTAATTCCAAATAAAGTTCACCGTAATCAGTATCAAGTCCATTCAATTCAAGTAAACATAACTTTTCCGGTAACTACGTGGCAATCAATTAAAACTTGCCAGGCAACAATCCCGAATGCACAGCAAAGCAGGATAATCAACATTCAGATGTGAAACCAAAAAGTTACCTGTCTTTAAATTGGCTGATGGCAGGCGACCTGAATACTATTGAGTTTGGCTTTCCACTTAGCTGCAAAGTTTTCCTCGACTTCCCAAGTTGGTTCTCAGCAACACACGAATAGTTGCCGAAATCTTGCGGATGAACTTTTCTTATTATGAGAGTGTGACGAGAACCTCGATTCTCCATTATGTGGCGTTCAGTTGTATCTAGCTGCATTGTATCCTTGAACCAAATGACCTGCGTTTGTCCAGTGGGTCCGAAAGTTGAATGTTGCCGACCAGTTGAAGAGGTCCATAGGTGTTGTGTAGGTTGTTGGTTAATTGAGTTCACATGTAACAAAAAAGAAACATTCATTAGTGGCAAAGTTTTCTTTTCATGTATGGAAGAGGTGAACAAAGGCAGTTATCTTTTCCACTTCGAAGACATCAAGTGAATATTATTTTGAGTGCAAAGTCGTAGTTACGGGGATGTAGATAGCAAAATGCCTCGAGAATGAATGTAACAAGGATATTAGAATAAACTAAAACATTCTTACTCCATTCTTTCATGCGACTTTTAATGTAGGTTTCATATATGATCTGAATGTGTGCTATTGACAAAATGTTCGGAGGTTTTCCAAGTAAAGACAGTCACCTCATCAAAATCACTTCTCATCTCGATGATTACCACACTCGGGTTCGAGTATTAGCCAACGCGATGATTTGACTTCCGTAAAATGAGGTCCTAGCTTATTCAGTGCGAAGAACTTAGGAGGCTCGTTTAGGACTTCTAACGGTGGAAACTTTTTTGCCAAACACACTACGTGAGCACCAAACTTTTCTATACAAGTCGGCCGAGCAATCGCTGGAACTTTGATAAAGGGTGTAAGCGACTAATTAAATCCGGAACTAACTACTTGTATGGACCGTGGCATTAGAAGTGGCTGAAAAGGACATGACTTTCAGACCTGGAATGGTTTTTCTACTAATTACGAAGTAATAGCGGTGTGCTCAGCATATTATATGAGAAGTGCGTGTAACAGGGAAATGTGTTTACGTATTATATGATATTTCCGAGGAATAAAGCCTTAATGAGGTTTTGAAAATCGTTTACGATGCAAAGGATACGTATGAAAGGCGACGAAACTTTTCATCTAGATAGAACTTGGAGAATCTTCGGATACGGACAAAATGTGAGATGATGGCTTCAGATTACGTTTTGTTGTCGAAGTAATGTTTAAAATGGAGTTTAAGGAAGTATTTACAAAACAGTGGCTGTCTCAATGGTCATGAAAATATTCTAGTTTCGAAATTGAATAACATCTCGAACAAAATAGTGGCGTTTCTCTTGTTTACGGGCAAATATTCAATGAAATTGAAAAGCTAAAGCTAAATTTGTTACTTTTCATTTTATTTCAATTTCACCGCCAAGTTACATTCGTAGCATAATTTGAATAAGTGTTTAGGTACTGTCAATACATTGAAACATTCAGCGTCCATAAACCCAATAATGTTTAATACAACTTCCGATAAATGTTGACACCATTGCTTTCAAACTAAGAGTCTCAACGATATCAATAATCGTTGCTTATTTGTTGGAGACCATGCAATTATGTTCAAATTACCCAAAGTTTATCATCAATACCCTGTAGAAATTGGAATACCAGGCAAAGGATAAAAAATTGTTGCAGCTAGGAACTTTTGATCCGATGTTGTACCAAAGAAATACTTTAAGATGCATAAACCAGATTATCTAAGCTTTCACTCAGCTAATGGTATGCGTTTGTAAAACAAAATTTATATTTATTACGAATTAAATATAATATAATGTGTTCAAATACAGGAACACACTGGCGCGGCCAGGATGTCGAGTGTCCGCAGGTCGCTGTTGATGAACTGCCGAGTCTGTAAACAAATGAAAGAAGCAACACGTAAGTGCAATGGTCGAATATTCATACAACAATTAAGTCGTTGACGCCACTACTAAAAATCGCTACACTCAACTGCCCGGTATTCTTCCGATACACTCTTCAATTTGAGTGTTCTATTTCCGGATCCAAACTTTATAGAGGAGCCGAGCCCTCGTCAGGGGAGAACACGCAAGACGAGACGGAACCCACGAATACGCTGACGCCAGGGGAGAACGCACAAGGCGCCAACAACTCGTGTTCCTTGGGTTAGCGAGGAGCACCATCGACCAACCCCGCGAGGATTAACTCCATCCCCGCTATTCTAAGGATTAAACCCATCCTTATACACACTCACACACACACACCAAGTCCCTGGCTCGACTTCCCTCAACACAGCGTCACATTACGCTACTGAATCTAATCACTTACGCGATCACGGGCAGTTGATCCTAGTGACCAATCAACTATTGCACTATTTAATCCCTTAACGCTTGGGATATCCAAATATATTTATATATATATACATATATATATATCTCCAATAACAAAACTACTGACCACAACACTTAATAAACCTTACGGCTTACCTTTCTAGTGAATCCACGCTCTTTTCTTTGGCTCCTCGTCCACACGCAACTTGCACAACTTTTCACTAATAACTATGCACTGATAATGACGCGCCGATCCTAACTACAAGGATCACCCGCCAAGATCAGGCAAATGCTACATTTGTCGCATATGTGCGCAACATGGGGTGTGAAATAACATGTAAAACCGGTCCGCTATCTTGGCATCGAAGACAAAGTAGCGAGCCGGCTTCTTATCTATTTTCTACGAATAAATCTTCAGGATATGGGCACTACATATGCGCTTGCAAGGATTCTACGCTACACTCAATACGGATATTTTAGGATATTTTATGGGTTTTGGGATGAGAATTTACATGGGTCTTACAGTCGTCCATCCTGACATTAACTCGCCTCGAGTTACACAGCGTCGGTTTCATCCGCTTCCTCACTAGACAACACTACGGATTTTTTTTAAAGACTACTACTGCAAGGGTTTCTAGCTCATAGGAATGATATCTACTTTTTAGGTCCGTGGTCTGTCAGCTAAAATAAGCAACTGGGTGAAGGCGTTCATCCTTTTGATATTGCAGAATAATTCCTGCTAAGCCTAATGCGCTAGCATCCGTGTGAACTTCCGTTACGCCTTGTGGATTGAACAGTGCCAGTACGGGCTTGTTGACTAAGCTGGCCTGCAATGTACGAAAGGCTTCTTCTTCAGGTTGGTTCCACTTCCAAGTTTCCGTTTTCTTTGTCAGTGAAGTCAATGGGCGTGCAATAAGGGCATAGTTCTTGACAAAGTGCCGAAAATATCCCGTGAAACCCAGAAATTGGCGTACATTGTGTACTGATTTCGGTACGCTGAAATTCTCTACTGCTTTTGTTTTTTCGTTCCCTGGCTGAACTTTACCATTGGAAATCAAATAACCCAAGTAGGTAACTTTCGTTGTTAAAAATGAACACTTCTGCAGGTTAAAGGTTAATCCTTCATTTCGAAGTAGTAATAATACCTTTCGGAGTCCTTCCAATGATTTATTGATTGTCTCTGCATGCAGTAAAACGTCATCCAAATAAACTGCTGCAACATCGCCCACTGGGGACAAAATCTTATTCATTAGTCGCTGGAACACACGTGGTGCATTAGTTAGACTGAAAGGCATGCGCTCAAATCCATATTGTCCTGATGGTGTTACGAATGACGTATATCGCTTGGACTCTTCAGCCAGGGGTAATTGATAATAGCCCGATCTCAAATCTAGGCTTGAGAAATAAATTGCTCCGTGTAATCGATCGATTTGGTCATCAATTCGCGTAAGTGGATGACTGTCGTGGTTGGTAATTGAATTGAGCTTCCTAAAGTCAATGCACAGTCTAGCTTCTCCGTTTTTCTTTTTGATGAGCACCACTGGTGAGGCATAGCTTGAATCAGAGTTACGGATCACCTTATTATCCAAGAGTTCTTTCACCATTTCTTTGACCACTTCTTGCTCTGCTCTCGCCATTCTATATGGGCGGAAAGAAAACGGGGTGTTGTTCTGCAATTGAATATTCATTTCCACTGATTTAGCACACCCTAATTCGCGCGTTTCAACAGCGATACAATCCCGAAATTCGTTCAACATTTGTAACAGCTCATTTTCATATTCTTCGCTTATTTCTCCAATAGTAACTTCGCTCAAATGAATCTCCTTTCTATCTGATTTCTGGCTGATTTTGAAGACATGTTCCTTCGGATCCTGCTGGTTTACGATCGGCCAGGCCCGCGCAAAGACTTCTTTTTTCCGAAGAATGATATCTTCATCTGAAAGATTAATGAACGCTACCTCCGCTTGCTTGTTTTTGTCAATAGATACAACCGTTCGGGGGATACACGCCTCTTTTCCTACTTTCCGTCGCAAACAAGCTTCGACGTAAGCATTCTCCACTTCTTGGTCGCAATCTAGTTTGATCCTGCGATAATGCTTCGGTGATATCAAAACCGTATCGGCTATTCGTAAGGTGATTTTACTGACAGGTATCTCCATCTCTGGCATTAGTAAGTAGTCACATGAAGGCTTTTCGATAAAGTTTAAAATCGATTCGTTTTTGATTACGATAATTTGTGGTAGTTCGGTAAAGGTTCGACCAACAATCAGCGGAATATTTTGCTCATAATCGGATACCACAACTACTTTGATTGTTGTCTTGATTTCATCTAATTCAATTTCTATTTCGGTGGACCCTCTGCTTGTCGATGTCCCATTTCGATAGCCTCGCAATGTTATGATATCTCCTTGATTTATATGAAGTCCAAGTTTCATTGCTTCGCTCCACGTGATCAAGGTACACGAACTCCCGAAATCGATATAAGCTGTCGACAACGTCCCATTCAGTTTAACATTTTTATAATACTTCCGATTCGCTGCATCCGTGTCCACGGTTTCCAGCAAAGCTACTACTTTATTCGATTCTCCTTGGTTTTGCCTGCGACATGTCTCATTCCTTTGATGATGGCTTCTACAAGTCTGGCAACGCGGTGTATCCTTCGGTGTTGTGTAACATTTATTGGCAAAATGGCCTTGTTTGCCGCACCTAAAACATGTATTGTTTGAGCGGTTTGGGTTCTGACCCGGTTGTTGCTTCTTATAGGTGGTAGCTACATCCTTTCGTTGTGAGGAGTACTTTCGATCTGAAGCCAGATAACTGGAGGATGTAGTGTCAGTCAGTTGACTCAAATACTGTAAAAGTTCCTCCGGAGACGAATAATTTCCGGCTTTTGCTCCGTTTTTGGCAATAGGGTCGTTTATCCCTCCTATTAAACACGATACTGCATCCGCTCCGTAAATTTTGCACGCATTTAATAGTGCAACCTTCTCATAAAAATACTTTAAATAAGTTTCCTCTTTCCTTTTTCTTCTGTTGACCAGATCAATCAGCATTGCATGGAAATCATTTTTCGGTGGAAACGCTCGTCGTAGTTTTTCTTTCCACATTTCAAATGAATAATTGACTGACCCTAACCCTTTGTACCAGGTTTCTGCCAATCCGCGAAGTTTTCCCAACGCAAAATAAATGGTAACTTCCTCCGTCCATAAAAATATTTCCCTTAATTCGTCAACCTTTTTCAACCATATCTCAGATGACTGGTTACGATCTTCCGGATTGAAGCTGGGTACTGCATCTGCTTTTACAGACATGCCCGGCTGAGTCATATTACTTCGCTGTAATACCGCGGTGACCGCTTCCGTAAACCAATCTAGTGACTCCTTGGTTGACGTCGAATCCTGCCTACGACTCCTTCGACGGTGTTCTCGATCACTTTCTGAGTCCGAAACTGGACTTCGTCGGTCATGCCGTCGCGATTTTTTATTAGTTCGGCCCATACTGCATAATCTCAACACGAACAACCTTTTTCAACGCTAAAGGAAAGTTTCTATGATAAACTACTATTTACCAATTTCAAGCTTTATAAATCAATATTTGAATAGGTCCCTTTTCGTGTAATTCGGATATCGTTTCTATATTTATTTTCACGAAGAAAAAAAAAATAACTCGACAGTTCAACTTTGCGACATGCGGACTTCGGACTTCTTTATCCCACTTCTGATAAATTGTAAAACAAAATTTATATTTATTACGAATTAAATATAATATAATGTGTTCAAATACAGGAACACACTGGCGCGGCCAGGATGTCGAGTGTCCGCAGGTCGCTGTTGATGAACTGCCGAGTCTGTAAACAAATGAAAGAAGCAACACGTAAGTGCAATGGTCGAATATTCATACAACGATTAAGTCGTTGACGCCACTACTAAAAATCGCTACACTCAACTGCCCGGTATTCTTCCGATACACTCTTCAATTTGAGTGTTCTATTTCCGGATCCAAACTTTATAGAGGAGCCGAGCCCTCGTCAGGGGAGAACACGCAAGACGAGACGGAACCCACGAATACGCTGACGCCAGGGGAGAACGCACAAGGCGCCAACAACTCGTGTTCCTTGGGTTAGCGAGGAGCACCATCGACCAACCCCGCGAGGATTAACTCCATCCCCGCTATTCTAAGGATTAAACCCATCCTTATACACACTCACACACACACACCAAGTCCCTGGCTCGACTTCCCTCAACACAGCGTCACATTACGCTACTGAATCTAATCACTTACGCGATCACGGGCAGTTGATCCTAGTGACCAATCAACTATTGCACTATTTAATCCCTTAACGCTAGGGATATCCAAATATATTTATATATATATACATATATATATATCTCCAATAACAAAACTACTGACCACAACACTTAATAAACCTTACGGCTTACCTTTCTAGTGAATCCACGCTCTTTTCTTTGGCTCCTCGTCCACACGCAACTTGCACAACTTTTCACTAATAACTATGCACTGATAATGACGCGCCGATCCTAACTACAAGGATCACCCGCCAAGATCAGGCAAATGCTACATTTGTCGCATATGTGCGCAACATGGGGTGTGAAATAACATGTAAAACCGGTCCGCTATCTTGGCATCGAAGACAAAGTAGCGAGCCGGCTTCTTATCTATTTTCTACGAATTAATCTTCAGGATATGGGCACTACATATGCGCTTGCAAGGATTCTACGCTACACTCAATACGGATATTTTAGGATATTTTATGGGTTTTGGGATGAGAATTTACATGGGTCTTACACGTTCAACCGTAGATTTAATTATTGCTAACAACGAAAAAACCAACATTTTAGCAAACTGTCTTGAAATCATACACAAACAAGCCGTGCGGTGCGACCCATGAGGTCCACACGGTCAACTTCCCAGTAATATCTACATAGATATTAAAAATATTAAACACAATAATAGTTATGGAAATAATACTACTTCAAATAATTAAAATGTACCTCTCATAAAAGTTATTGGAATGACTTAATATTAATCGTAACATCTACGCGAGCGTCAATTGATTACGTAAGGATTTTGGTGCGTTGGTTTGATTGATTATTCACGCGGATCAATCGGAGAGGGGGCAGGTTTCAAAGCAGTTTTTTCATTAAAGTTAAAACATGGTGCTGTGAAGACTATGGAAAATCTGCTTAAATTTTGCAAATATTATAAACTTTGATTGACTATACAACAATGTCTTTAGAATAAGAGATTTAAGGTATAATGATTCGAATGAACCGTTTTTACATGGTGACTTTGAATGAGTTTTTATTTTTAATTTAATTTTTCTTTAATCATGAGAAAAGTTTTTGCTGGTTTCTCTACAAAAATTGATAAAAGTTTATAAATTCTATGAACATTTATTATTACGATGTGCAATTCAAGTTAAAAATGAATTTTTTTATGAAAAAAACACATCTTTTCCAATTTTTTTTTAATAAATTGGAAAAACTGCCTTATCGATTTTTTCAAAATATAAAAACATCATAAAAATGTTAATACGCGTTGATTGACACCTTAATGATCGAAAGATGATATTTGGTTCTCGAGATATAATGAATGACGTAAATGACCTTGAACGTTTAATGATTTTTTATTTTTTATTTAATTTTTTTTGTAATCATGAAAAAAAATTTCCTGGTTTTTTCACAAAAACTATTTGGAGTATATAAATTATATAAACATTGATCACTTAGATTTGAAAATCAGGTTAAAAATTTTGTGTTTTTGAAAAAAACCTAATTTTTTGCACTTTTTTTTAAAAAATTCAAAAACCGCTCCAACGATTTGTTTAAAAATTTGGCAGATTCATAAAATTGTTAATACGCGTCGATTGACACCTTAACAATGAAAATCGCATGTTTGGTTCGTGAGTTATAGCGCATAACATGGTTGACCTTCAAGGGGTGAAAACACCAAACCCCCGACCGAAGTTTCCCAAAAACTAATCAGCTCTTAAGATTACAAAGACGCTTCGATTGACACCTTAACAAAGTCGATACGACTTTGTTTACGTGAGTTATGCTCGTAGAAAAACTGCCCGCGTACACACACACACACATACATACTTCTTTCTAAAAACACTTTATATATACTCTATAGACCTCAAAACGTAAAGAAAAGTTGAAAATTTCAATTTCGATTTTCGAGGCGATTACAAGAACTTCCCATATACTGGGAAGTTAACAAAGAGCCTATGTTTCAATGAAACTTACTGGAGAGAATTTGGCAATGTTCTAAATGCAGATTTAGGAAAATTAAGCTGCTTCTCACAAAAAATGAAATATTTCAATGTTTTAACGACAACTTATGGTACATAAACGAATGCTGCACTTCCGTGAAAATATAAATGCAATCAGTATATTAGTACAAAATTATTTATAGATTCCGAAACCATAACATTAAACCGAATTAATCAGCTCATTAAAATTATTAGCCAAATACTCAATCTCATCCGAAATCTTCGCTGAAATTTTATGCTGGCGAGGATCGGGGATCATCTTGCATGTGAAAATTTCAAAAAAACTCTGAAATAAAGACAATAAATCCTGTTTTCCACCCTTCGATGTGTGAAAATCTGAGCATCTAGCAAAGTTTTTCACTATTGTCATTAACTAACAGAATTTAGTTAGTATCAGTAACATTCCCAAGAACATTATCAATTATACCCTAAATGCACTCCCTACTGGATTCGATTCTCCCTTCAATTGTTCCTGCCAACCCAAAAACAAGTTATCAAATTCACCAAGTGACTTGGAAGTTGGCAAATTATCATTAACAGGTCGAATTCCAACTGAAGTAATGAAAAACTTTCGATGAAATTCAAATTTTTAACCATTTTTATAATTAACTTCAGCTACAAATCGTTGTCTTTTCAGCTCGTTGAAAGAAGTCGATTGCAATTTCTGCACTCATAGCTGAGAGTGATTCTAAATTTGCTAGAAATTTTTGTCCATTCAGTTTGAATCCTACACACAACAGGATTCTTAAGAAAATGATTCTAAATAGAATTGAATCAATTATTGCCGAAAGAAGGCTGATTATGAAAGAAAAAAATTGGTTTTGGACTCGGCTACTCTACCTTCCATCAATTAAAAACGTTGCTCGATGCATTTTGAATTCTTTAAAGAGAAAACCCTGTCGAGATAATCATCTTTTATGTGAACAAAGCCATCTGCTGTCTTTCTGGCACGCCGGAATATTTTCCAAATTCGTTAATTCACTTTTCCGATGAACTTTGTGAAGTCAATGCAATCATTTTCACGCAAACTTTTTTTTGTAAAATTTAACAATATTCATTCAACTCCTCAAATTGTTTCCGCACCGCTATCTCAGGGAGCAAGCTAAGTCTAGCTCGTTTTTCATTTTTATTTATACTGATGGTATTCCTTCGACCGCTAAATGCGATCCTGCAGTCTTGACTAATAATATATGTAACTATTTGAATGGAAAAGGTACGATCGCTGAAAGTTGAGTGAGATCTGCTCTGTCAATTTTACTTTCGATGGAAAATCAAAGGTAACCCTACAAAAACCGCATTTATTTTCTTCAGTCACAAACGAAGTTTTTCAAATCTTTCAAACAGTTGCGTCAATTTTGCCAAAACAATCATTGCATGGATCGAAATCTAGATCTAGATGTTTAAATTTATCCATAAATTTCAAGTTTTAATTAAGGTACATTTTTAGTTTTAAACACACGGAAGCAAAGTTTTGTTTGGCTGTTCTCTTAAATTTAGTTCAATTGAAGCAACCATTTATCTGCGTCGACCAAATAAAAGAAACTACATCTCAAAATTAAATTTTGTTTTAACACACAATTTTACCTTCAATATGATAAAATTTTCGTTCATACATATAATGTCAATATTTCATTTTTTTGAATGTTCCAAAAATTTGAAGCTGAGGCATTTAACTTCCGCAAAACATCTCCATTATGTGGGTCTAATGAAAATCTGAAAAGTCTCCATGGATTCATGTATGGCTAAAAATGTTGAGCGGGGTTAAAAATCGCAAAAAAAGCTTTTTGTGACTTTCTTGCAAAATGAGGCATTAATTGAAAAAAAATATAAGTCTAATTTTATAGCCAAGATAGTAAAAAAATGACTTTTTCATAGATGTAACTGTTTTGTAGATATTTCATTGTCTTTTTACATCTTTAATGTCTGGAAGTTCTCTCCTGGAAGTGTTAATGTTAATGAAAAAAATTAAATTAGTTATTCGTTTGATGTTTGAAATTCTGTTGCTGTTTTTTATGCTTTTTTGGGGCAATCTTATATGTAGAAAAGTTTTCCAATTACATTTTGTCAAAAAACAAGTATTTTTTTGAATATTTTAACGGAAAACAAACCAGGATTTTCTATCGATCCGATTGTAAGTTGAACGATACTAAACTTTTTGTAAAAAACTTGTGTTGATGGAAAGTATATTTAAATTTGCATTATTGACATTACGGTGACGAAATTGATCTTCAATTTTCCATGGATAAACTCAGTAAAAGTGTTATTATATATATTAATAGTTTAGTTGGTGCAAATACACTCAAATTTTGTTCACATTTTCCAATTATGTTTTTAAAGAAGACTTGACCAAACCGTTTAAGGTACTAGTCTACTTTAGTGGGCGAAAAAAAACATTTTCAAACATTTTTTTCTCAGAAAATTTATTATATATTGGCATGAATTTTTTTAAAGTGTTATTTCATATTTGAATAATACAAAAAAATTAAACTTTTATGTTTTAGTTATTATTCTCTTTTATGGAGGCCCTGATATTAAGCTCTGAAATAATCGGTATTCCACGGCAGGGAGATAATCTATGGATTGTAAGATCTGAAACAAAATTGTTAACGGCACTTTAAAAAAACGTCTCTAACACCGTAATCCACCACTGTTTTAAAAAAAAATAGTTAAAAACAATGCCGCCATTGTGGAAAAAATGTCAAAAATCGTATTTTTTTCGTTGTCTTTTTAACACCATTTTTTCAATTGTTTGGTCTTTGTCTGGTGGATTATGATGTAATATATTACACCATAATCCAAATTTGTTAGAGTATACTCTAACAAACAAAACGCATCAACGTTTTCAATAATCGGTTCGGTAGATCCGGAGGTTATCTCTATGCCATGTTAAAAAACGTTGTTTTGCGGAAAACGCGTTTGCTGATAAATATTGTTTGAAAAATGAAAAAGTAGACATTTTTTAAAAACACGATTGATATGAAGAAGTCTAAATTAGCACTAAGTACAGGTAAAAAAGCCGCAAATATAATGTATAAATGACAAATCGGTATTTTAGAGAAGGGGAATGAAAGAGAGGCTACGAGCCGAAAACGAGAACCCACTCAAAGTCGCTATTTATATATTAAACTTTCGAACTTCGAAAAGCTATTTCTGGACGTAATTTTTGAAGTTCTAAGGAGTCAAAAAGTGCAAAAAAATTCCATTTTTTGAAATTTAAAAAGTGGACCAGAACCTTAACAAACACCAAAAGTTTAAACTTAATGAATTGCGCCGGAAAAACATTCATCAATAATTTACTTATGCCTACAAAACTTACTTTGCAAACTCAAATTCTTCGGTAATTTCACCATCATTGTAACGCAATATTATTCCATGCAGATTATTTGCATATCCTTGACAAATGATACTCAAAACTTTGGTGTTTGATATATGAATACCAGAGAGTAATTTATGAAGTAATCAATATTTAATAACAATGTAGATCGTACTTATTGCAGAGAAAAGTTCATAAATTGTTATGAATTTATTATTATCATCAATAATATAGTAAAAAGTCGACATATTATGATGTTCAATCCAGCTTAAAGGATGGGCGAACAATAAGAACAGGAGGAACCCGAAAACAGACACACGAAAAAAGTTGACTGTCATATCTTCGTTGCGTGGAAAGAAGAATAAATTATTTTGAAATGATTGAAAAGTATGTTAAGAACAAACTTGAGAAAAAATTCATCCAGCTATTTTGTAAATAATGTACACGAAGTACTTTATGATTGAAGAAACGCAAAGATGCCATCAAAATCAAAAAGAAAAATTATTGTCAAAATTGTGAAAACACCTACAGCAAATTCCAAAAATCATTGTCAGTTAGCACCGAAACACATTCATTAACATCGAATGTTATCATCAGTTTCTTTTTTTATTATCTGCAAAAGCAATTGGTGAATAATTTATTTTCAAACAAAGTTGGTTCAGATATACATAATTTATTCATCTCCATGAAGTTACAACATGTGAAAACTATGAAAAAAAATAGAAAAACCATAATTGAATGAATACAATTAGTTTGTAGTCGAGAGGTGAAATATTATAAAAATCAAGAAAATAGTGTTTTGCAGGTCCTTGAGTTACTTTGCTACGGTTGCGGTTGAAAGGCAAAATGACGAAAGCAATAAATCGAAATCTTTGCAGGACAAAATTTTAAAGCCCACAAGTGTAATACTGTCGAACCTGGATAAGTGTAACTTGGATTAGCGGGAAACCTCTTTAAATGGAATTTGAAACTCGGCCCTATGTGTTTCTGCCTGAAAACTTCTCCAACCCTTAACTGGGCAGCAGGTTTAAAATTCCATAGCTGGACAGCGGTGGTCTTCTAGACTAACTTAATCATCAAATATATTTTTTTAAATTGTTAAGTTTTTCAAAAATATTTGTATGAATTTCATTACATAAATACAAGCCTTGTGTATTCTCGCAAAAGTGTTGAAAAGTTAGTAATTTTATATTTTCTTTCCAAGAAAAGTCGTCTCATCTCGTTGTTATATCCACCTTGCCGCAGCTACCGAATAAAACTTTTCACGGACAACCACATCAAAATAGCGATTCCGGCCTCCTGCTTTTTCCGCTTCAGCTTATGTAAAAGTCGTGTTGAAACCCACGAAATTATTCAAGTTTCTTTCCCGACGAAAATTCACCTTTCATGGCCACCATGCTGTTTTATAAATATTTTATATTATTTCCACATTAAATGAACGCACAAGTTGATGTTCTTCAACGACTATTTGCATTTAACTACGTTTTGGAAACGACAGCGTAATAAAATCATAATGGATTTCATCTCGTTACGTAATGGGCCAATTCCAGACACAGAATTCAAGTTGAGCCTGAGAAAGCGCCATAAAACGCGAATGCTTACTTTTTTTTAATCCACCAAGGGTCGAAGACAGAGGGGTTTTTTGAAGCGTTTTAACACCACTGCGTGTTCAGAATGGTTAATTTATTTTTATCAGAACCTCGTAAAGGTTGCGGCCTCTGATAAACCTCCTTCGTTTGGTCATTCATCGTCGAGCGTAAAGTTGAGTCCTTCTTGCCAAACACAAAACTTTCACGGCATATTGATATTTATGGTGGCACTTAAACCGCAATTTTTTCTGACAATTAGAGCGTATTACTCGCACTCCTGAAAAAAGGGTATTAATTCCGGTAAAATGTTCGCAAGCATGATCATTTTTAAGGATAGGTGAAATAATTTTGTTAAACTGGACATTTAAGTCAAACGGAAACTAAGCTCAACAGCGCCAACTGATTCGTTGAGGACTATAAGGTTTACGTAGGATAGTGAGTCCTGAATTTTTAATGAATGCAGCCGTCGATTATTTAAAGAATTTCAAAAAAATAGTAAATACAGGGGACGTTAACATTCAATGAAATTCCCAACTAATAAGGAGAACTACGGCTAAGCCTTCATTCATTTTGAAACAATGCTGAAATGATTCGGGGGTGTAGCATTGTTGAAGGAATCAAGTAGATGATATGTATACATTTTTTTCAGTTCTCGATGAAGAGCTACAAAATGTTGATGCAGTTGCACCAATTCAGTTGAATTCCATGAGGGAAAACAATGATAAAAGTAACAGATTTGCTTTGCAAGACGGTTGTGGAAAAAAAATTAACTTTAAAGTTTTCAAATCACATATTCCCACGTGGAGGAAACACATGGTACGATAATGAAGTTGGTCATAGCAAATCCGCGATTAGTATTGAAATGCGAGTACTGTGCCTGGTTTGATTACGTTAAGAGAATATCTTTTTCATGAAGAACTCATTAGCTTTTCAATGATACAAATTAATGTTTTGTAAATCGTTTTTGTTACGTTATTTGTCGTGCGTATCACACAAACAATTTTTCATGGTTTTCATGGTTTCATTTTGAGGGTTGCTTAAGCATGCTACTAAGATTCCAATCTACTTGTTCAGCATTTCAATTACGCCTGTTGTATCTGGGCATTGTTCTAACCAATATTTTGGTAATTTAAAATGAGCGCAAACATAATATCGATCTGAATACTTTTTACTAAGGCAAATACTTTCGTCATAATTTACCGACACATTAATTCTGAGAGATGAGAACAACAGCATTTTCAAAACGTCATATCCATTAGCTCTAACCACAGACACACCACCAGCTTCAGCATATAATAATTGCAATGTTACAAACCGACGTTCATTCAATTTCAACACTGCTTGTGTATCTTTACAATCAATCGAGTGGTTAGTACTCCCATAATTTGTGCCACTAATTAGTTAATTGCCTTACATCACCAGCTTATGTTAATGAATCAATTATAAATTGATTTTTCCTTTCCAAAGGTTTCAATCGGCAAACACAAACACACATACGCACGCGAATCCCTTCTGGTTTCGATTATCAATCAGTTACGAGGCATAATAGATTCAATCCGATAACATTATCAGATACATATGCTCAATAATCTGATTACAATAAACCACCCCTTTTCCTCACCCGAACGGCAAATAAACATGGCCCTGAGGCATTCCCTGAAAAATCGGTTTGTGCTAAGAACATGTACAGCTAGTGTTTCTAGAATATGTCTATATAAAGTTCGTTCGCATGTTCATATTCACACAACAAAACACATTTGGGATAACTGCCTAAAACAAATTATCCTTCCCGACGTTGACAACTTTGCTTTCTTTTATCGTGTGCCAAATACTCTTACTCGGATCATATATTGTCTCATATGTGGTGGCACAGGCGAACATTGTATGTACGTGCTTTTCGTCAACCTCGAAATTGAACATATTTTGAACATGAAGTTTTGGGACGACAGTGGTACCAATCGGGATCACTTGGAAGCATTCCGTTTTGAGTTACGAATTTTCTTGTCTATTTTTATGTGAGCCATGTCCAATGACTTACTCTTGACTAAAACTGAGAATGTTGCGAATTTTGTTTTATTTGGCAAAACAGGAATCTTGATGTGACATGCATAGTGAATCAATAAAATAGAAACATTGTTTTATAGTTAGATTTGAGTTAACATAGTCTTAAGGGGTCTACTCTCTTTATAATTTTCAAAAAAGAAACAATTTTTTTATTGCATTTTTGGAAAGTATATATATACAGAAATATCATATCAAAACTTTATAAACATCGGATTAGTCTAACTGTATTTTTGGGCAACTTTCACTTTGCCACCCGAGCGCGATTTTCCATTAAAAAAACTTGAACCGCGTTTTTCTCGAAACAACATTTTTCGATGCCGCGTTGATGAAATCTCGGGAACTACTCAACAGATTTTCACCAAATTTTTACCAAAAATTCTTTATGACTATGGCTATAGCGCGAATAAGATATTTTTCAAACTTTTTATTTCAAATAAATTTTTTTGGCCAAAAACAGTGGAAAAATCTTGTTTTTTTGTTATTTTGCGAAAAATGTCCGCCATTTTGCCAATTTTGCAAAAATCAAAAATCACCATATTCAAGCTATAGCTAAAACTATTTAGTTTTTTTTTTGTTTCAGATCAATCATCTCGAAAATTTCATCAACGGTGCACACTCCTCTCGTTTTTTCGATATTTTTTCAACCAGCATTTTCATTGATAAAAACTCACATAAATGAATAATTTTTTTTTGTGTATTTATTGAGTGTAATCCCTTCTTTATCAATATTTATAATTGAAACCTATCTAAAAAATTATTAATAATGACCAGTTTCTACTTTGGTAAAAGATGGGAAGACCCCTTAAAAAATCTGTATCAAAATACGTCGATGTTTGATTCATGGCAAAGACTTTGACAAAAAGAAAGAAAAAACTCATACAAAGTTCGATGCAGTATATTTTGAAACCTTAAAATTGGAGCTATAATTGGAAGAGGTTTATAACTAGACTTAAACGTATCATTTTTGTTGTATGAAAACTGAACAAGAAACAGTGTATTTAATTGCTTATTAGATTAAATGAGGATAAAACATAAAAAATATTTCTATCGGATTATACGCCTCTTAAAAAGACTTTTGTTAACTTAATTTTGGCAATGTTAAGAATTTTTTGTTATTAAAAAATTAGATAGTTGCCTCATTCCAAGCTTGACTGATCCAAGCATGTGTTGCTGTTGTTATTGAGATGATTAAAACAATAAACCAAAGTTTGTGCACCTTATAAAAAACCCAAAAATTAAATTTTCCTTAGTATGGTTTAGTGAAGAGTGGTTCGACTGAGTAACCAACCGATGTATGGTATTGATCATTCTATTACTTTTCATGCTAAAACGTTCAGAAAGTAAGGATCTCCGGTCAATATAATCAATCAATTCTTCGCGATATACTGGACGCAAACTTCACAGTTTGGGCGGAGCAATTCGAAAGCGAATGTAAACACAAAATGCATTTTAAAAAGGCTCCATAGCGCAAAATTAAAGGATGACTCTGTTTTTTTTTCAAAAATCGTAAAATCAGTTTAACACAATTAAGGCCAAGAGCCTGGGCGCAGACGAGCCCCGCCTGTTTGAAAGGTCAAACGTTTCAGTGGCACAAATGAAAAACTGGCACAAAGGGCAGGATGTGCAGTAAATTTTTTTGAATGGCAGGTACGATTTTGCTTTCTTTTTCTGAAAATGTAGAAGGAATCTGTGCAATTTCTGGAATAATTAGAAATTTGTCTTTACGAATTATTTCAAATTAAAAAAAAGTTTTGTTAGTTTTGCATATAAAGAATGATTTGATGATGATGATTTTTCGATTATTTTTCGAATTTAAATACAAAGATTCATAAAATTTTTGGATTGCGTAGAAGAATGTAGTGAGGATAAAGTTCTTGTTGTTGTTCCTTTTTTGGTTTTCTTTTCAATTTTTTAAAATGGTGCAAAGCCACCATACCTCTTCGTCTCAACAATGTCGGAAAAACATGCTGATAAGATTTTTGAAGAGGAACTGAGTCATCAATGGAATTCTCAAGAAATGCTTCAACATTTGTATAATTTCAAATGACTTGTCTGTTTTTGGCAACAACTTCTACCAACGTACCGCAAACGATTCGTGAAAAAGTTATCTTAAAGTATGTAGTGGATGTTTTTGCCAGCAAAAGTGAAATCGATAAAAAACGAATAATGATCCTTCTTTCTTTTTGGGTCGATTGTGGGTCATTACTACAAATGTTTATATGTATTACTTTACAAGCTTGTAACAAAGCCTGAAAGTAATACATATAAAAATTGGTTGCAAACTAAATTTGATAAAAGTTTGTCATACACAACAATGTTGAAGGATCCACAGTTGCTAAGATATATGAGCTTGTCGTCTTTGAAGATTCGTGATTCCACGCTTGCCTCGCGCCGCTTAGCCAGATGAAGGTTTCCTCATTTGAAAATTTTACACTAGCATTTCTGTGTGTTTCCAGTTGTTTGAAAATGAGTTTTTGCGAAGTCTACTAGCTCTAAGACTTATAACGATGTAAGCGGACTGAAAAGTTGGTTAGAATTTCAGTCAGGATAACACAATTCGTATCAAGCGTCATTTGGACGATCCTTGTGACTCACTTTGTGTGCCAAAAATGTTGCCAGAAGAACAATTTTTGAAAACTCCAGGAATAATCTTGCAGAGCATATACGTTTTATGCTCAGTTTCACATTCTCAAATTTCTCGACTGTAAATATTTTTTAAAAACTTTTTAACTCTATAATAAATTTTCATAATCAAAAAATTTACTGAGAAAAAACGAAATTACAGCCGAACAACCATGAAAAATGAAACGGTAACACTTTTGGAGCATACTTAATGGGCGTGGAGCAATATAGTCCTTTAGTTTTACTTTAGTTCAACATATAAGTAAATTTGGATGATTATGTTACCTCTGGTTGTGCCTCGCCATGAACAATACACACAAGCATTGCCTCGTGCCCTTCGCCCGAATATACTATTGGACGTTCCACGGTGATTTCAGGTGGGTCTGTAATGAAAATGAAAATGAATAAATAAACTTCTAATCAGTATTCAGCCCACAAATATATTCTTTACGTTTAATTATAGGTTTATTAGCTAGCTACCGTCCTTTCGGCACCATTCATATTACACGCACAAACATTCCGGTCAGGATGCGAGTTTATGATTTAAATTAAAGATCAAAAGTATGTTACGATCAAGGATGACGATGGGAATGCTTGTGATGTACGGACTGTGTCTGTGGATAAAATAATGATTTCGTTGCTGAGCTTGACTGCCACGTGAATGTGTGTCAAGGGCGATGAAAAACGCCCGTCAGTCAATGTGGGATGACGGCCGAGATTCGTCCTTTTCGCAAAAGTACCAACTACGTTAAGACTTGTTTGCCGCTACAATTACGTATATCAAGTAAGTATGTTAGACATTTCGACTTTATGAGCCTAAAACTCGCCGGGATAGCATAGTTATCCTTTTCGACAATTGTCACACGGGAAAAAAGATATGCGAATTTCCTTGCACTCGATGGTGTTCATTCTCGTAATGCTTGTTGGCAGGAAACATAGCATAGGATATTTAATGTAGTTACTCGGTTAATACTCACACAATACATGCAGGACGACTTGACTCACTGCAGGCTTGCCTACTCCGTTGCTTGCTTCGCATACATAGACGCCCGCTTTGTGCCGGTCCATACTTTCCACCGAGAGAATCGTCGAGTGCAGCTTTTCTTCTCCTGTTGGCGAGGACATATGAAAAGAAAAAGGGAAATTTATTAGCTTCAAAAGTTTAGCATACATCCTTTCAAGAGTTTACATTTTCTGCGCAATTTGCAGCAAGAGAAATATGAAATTGAGATCGAGCAGGACGCTGAGCCCCGACCTTAAGGAAACTTTTCAACATCGTGTTTGAGAATGTTAAATTCACGTTTAGTTTTGCCTTGAACAATGTGTGAAGCAGCATTGCGGAAGCAAGAATAATGTAACTAGCATAAGCAGCTTCTGCTTGATGCTTTTGGCAAAGATTGGCTTTAAGTTTTCTCAGAGCATCGGAATAATTAATGAGTTTCCGGACCAGATATAAAGTGCTTGTCTTTAGGCTTTACTGTAGACTTGATATTCAGGGGATCAATCTTTCATTGAGACAAGCGATTATTAATATTGAATTTTTATTTTTTTAGCAATAATGATCAGTACAAATAAATAGCTGAATGGGCTGGGCTAGAAAATATTTTGTGTTCCTGTCGGAATCTAAAAAGCGACTACACTGGCATTCCGTACATAGAATACTGTAAAATGTATTCCACTCGTAGTAAAAATTAGCATGAGGTTGATAAGACACACTCCATTAGGACGTTGATTATCATTTCGTTAGCTTCTGGGCCGATTTCCGAGTATAAAATATACCTAATCACCAATTTGTAAGTGTTGTGAAAACATAATACAGTGCACGCAGTTACCATTATTCCTGGGAGTTAATAAGCTAAAACGCATCTGCAAGGGGAAGTATCAATTTCAGGACCTATTTTGCTTCCTCCGATAATTACAATGACCTCAATTCACATCGTTAATATCAATATCAAGTGGTGTTCCACCAAATGATTGTGATGTACCCTTGGGCAACCTAATGCAACCACTAAGTAATCAGCACGAACTGAGCCGTTACGTTGATGAGTTAGACCTGCAGAAACTAATCAAGTTATTCAAATAATGAGTGCCCCACTCCCTGCTGGATAGCCTTTATAGATCTGAGCTGCTTGCCTCCCTTTAGCGATTCGAAAATCATATTTTCACACGTAAATGAGGCCGTTTCACAAAATTAGAATGGGTTTCCAGGAATTAGTGCTGGTCTTTTGTGAGAAATAGACCTGGTAACGTGTTTCTACTTACCGCTCGGAAGGACATTGTTTTTACGACTCCATGTTATGTTCGGGGTGGGATTTCCAGAGGCCGAACATTCTATTCGAACGGACGAGCCTTTCTTCACTTGTAAATGGCCACCCGAACTGATGTGATTTATTCTGGATGGAACTGAAAAGATAGAAATGAGATGAGGATTATCATAGTTGAATGGCATCCATTTATAATATATTTGTTGAAAACATACGCATAATGGGCTAGTTAGAATTTAATGTCTGATTACGTTAGATATTGATATGTTTTGTTGAAACAACCCACGAGAGCCTACGCAGAACTTGGAACGATACCGAAAAGAAGAAAAGTGAACAGAGAGGAACCAATCATAGTGTTGTTTTCTTAGTCTATGAGTATCGTCAACATTTTTACCTTTATCTTACTTTACGTTAAAACTAATCATTTGCTTTCCAAGAAGGTAAAATAATTTAAAATAAAAGCCCTATTCATTTTTTGTTCATTTTGTCCTTCCAAAAAATTCGAACGTCACAGTACAAAATTTTTCAGTGACCTGCTTGTTGAAAGAAAGTAGATATTAGGATGAGAGTAGCATCCTCTTTCATGAGGTATCGTAGACATATTGCAGATGACTATCGTAAGGTAAGTTATTGTTCGTTGAATTATTCTTTCAAAAAATTGCGCTTGTTGAATGAAGTTGATATTGTCGACATACTTATATGAATTACCAAATCAAACACAATAAGTTCGATGAACCTCTGCCGTTTCAACGTTGTAGCATTTACAAGCGATACATTAATCGTAGCATTACCTTTTCAATCAAAACTCCGTGAATCCTTGCCAAGCACAACCATTCTCAGTGTTTAAGATGGACTGTTCGTCCGGAATCAATGGCTTGAACGTAAGGGCCTATCAAATATTATCCGCAGTCAATAAAACAAAGACATCAATCAATTTCCGAGCGCTTTGGGTACAATCAGACTTCCTTCATTTTTCTTGATTCTCCTAGTTTCGACATTCTTCCCGCAGGACAGCCTCAGCCAAGGAGCTTAGCAGCAAAGGCAATTTTTCCACTAAGACATCTCTGTAATTTGTTGCTCTTTTGTTCCTCGGCGCTTGTAGGCTTCGTCTAGAGAAATTCAACGGCTGCTGCCAGCAATCAACAAATCCTGTAGAAAGCTGACTTTGACTGATTTCAGACTATTCCCTATAATGGTGATTTGTGGTTCTGTAATTAGCCTTAACACGTGAGTAGATTTAACGATATGTTTCGTCTTGAGTGAAAAATTAGTGAACGTGAAAAGGTTACGACATTCATCGATCCGAGCATGCTTCCAGAAGAATCACAAACGAATTTTCTAGGATCGAATCGAAAATTTGATTGAAATAAAGTGGTCACTTCTGAGTCGGATAGCAAGCATTTTTAGCAAAATATATTGTGGTGTCTTGCAACTACCGTTCCAAGTGAAAAGGATAACATGGTAAAGTATAGGATTTAACTGTTGCGTACAGGAATCTGACTGAGGTTATATGTTCAGATCACTTCTTCAGGTTTTGCTGTTTGTTGTAAACATGAAACAATCTAAAAAGTTATAAGCTAAATAAATTAACCTAATGCTTTTACATACAACTGCACATTTGTAAAATCACTCTCCGTGTGAAAAAATACGACGGAAAAAGACCTGAAGAGAAATTGAATTTTGCACGGAAATTGATCTGAATTAAGGCAAAAATTTCTATCAGCAGGGAAAATTGACAGAAAACATATACTCATATGAATATAATATAAACATATTCTATCGCAGAGGTTCACATAGAGTTGGGACTGAAATGAGGTGAAAAATGTTTTTCAAACGGAACATGGACTAAAATTAGACTGAAAATTGCATTGGAAAACAGACTGATTCAAAACTCAAAAATCAGTGAGTTAAAACGAGTCCTAGAAAGAAACTATAAAGAGACTGAAAGCAAATTAAAATATATCAATTATAACTTCGAATTTTTTTCCGCGGTAGCACTTAAAACATTTTTCAAATGTTGAACATGGAAATATTTTCGTTTTCCTGATTTCGTACCTAAATTTCCAAAGAATAGTTGTTTCAACAGACTTTAATTCTCAGTTTTTGAAAAAAAGCGTTAAATCGAGTGCACATTACATATCAGAAATGAACGAATCGCTTTTGTGTTTGTACTATGTGAGCAAATATTTTCTATATTAAACATTTTAGCGTCCACAGCTATAAATTTCACGACAATATCCAAAGACCTAGCACCAACATCTTTTAATTCAGTATTTAAAACCAGCAACAACATATTCACAACAGAGTTTAATTAGACTCTTTCAAGCCCAAATTCAGTGTTTCCTGAAAATATACTCAATCTGTTTTTCGTTTGGTTTTAAACTCTATTCTTCAGTTAAGATTTCGTAAATTTTCAGATCATTTTCAATATTTTCACACCTGTGATTTTCTGTTTTTTGTCCACTACCTCAATTGACTTTCAGTTTATTTTCTGATTATCTTTTCACATAGAAAAATCGTACATTAACCAGTCCTTTTTCAGTTTTTTTACTCTGGCTGTATCTGATAATAATAAAGCTGCAGCGACATGGAAGTTTTTTTTTATACTCAACTTGTTTGTATGACACTATGAAATTTTTTGTTAGAATTTATGCCGGATTTAACAAGAAAAACACTAAAGTATTTGCATTCAACGAAAACTTGGGGATATAGACTGAAGACAACATCCTTATTTTCACAAACTTGTGACTTATTTATATTTTTCCTTTATGTTGAGATTAAACATAAAATTCTGATGCACTTCTAATTTAAATGGAAACTTTTGAAAACCTGTTAATTGTTAATCCTTATAATGTTGGAATTTCCAGTACTGATTATTCGTCCCACTTATTGAACATTTTTCAAACTTCATATTGTTTTTAGAAGCACAGGATGTTGATAATGACTGGTGTGAGTATGTATAGGATGATTAATTTTACGGATATTGAGTTATATACGAGGTATGTGCAAATTCAGCATAATATTTCATGAATTAAAAGACACTACATTCACCATCATTGTTTTGTTAGATTTGTACTCGAAATCATAGTACAGTCCCAATTATCGGTTATTGTAGATATTATGTTTTCTATTATAAATTTAAAAAAGGAGAAAATCCGAAACTAGCTGTTTTACAACTGAATAATTGCACAAAGTTCAACACGAAACGAAGCGATGAAAAGTATTTACTATTTGAATCCCAGGTATATAGGTAAGACACTTATTGAAATTAAAAGACTTCTTTTAAAAATGATCCTCTTCAAAGTCTCTACCACTCGATGATATTAAATGATGATGATGATGATGATTCATTAAAATGAAGTACTTCATGATGACATGAATAATGTGTATATATTTAATTTGAACCATATTTTTTATTTCTTTGTTGATTAGTTGTTTTCGATAAATTTAAATATTGGAACACCACACCCTGCTTCTGAATTTGTTTTTATTAGTATAATTTTAATCAAGGGAAATTATGTTGAAGAAGAAACAGTGGAAAAGATAACTGATCAAACTAACATTCCGGTAATTATAGAAAATCTAATTTTGACTGTGATGGATATGGAGATGAAATTCTAAATAAATTTAAAGTAAAAATAAAGTAGACTTTTTGAATTTCAGGTTACAAAAACAAGTAAACAGGTTAGAAGAAACTTTGTCTATATGAACATATCAGTGTTTTTAAACCAATTGCAATTTAATATAATTTGCTGAAAAGATCCGAACCCACCCACTTCAACTATAAAAATATCTACAAATGCATGCTTATATTCTTGAACAATGTAATGAGATCCCTCTCAATTTGATGATTACATGCGATTTATGGGTCATTCAACTATGCCATCAAATCAACTTAACAATAGCAATACCAAAAATAACAAACAAAATCTCTATTTATTCCTGGATTATTCTTTAGATCTTTGTAATGTTAGCAATTCTTTGAAATGATAACATAGGAAAGCAATTTTAACAAGTCCTGAATATTTTGTCATATAAGAGCTCTTAAGAATCACGCAGAATTGAATAGTTCGGTGGTTTTTTATCCCATGACATACATGTACATATATGATCCCCAAAAATACATTTTGATGGGAGACAGAATACTTATCAAACTCTAGGAAATACTATGTTTTTCTAAAAAGGTAAGAAAAACAAGAAGACATTTGGGGACTACGACATAATAGCACGGTGCGGAGTCAATACGAAATAAATCAACAGGTAAACTTAGAAATTCTATCTATTCCATGGACATTGTAGGAAGTTAGTTATTAATAAAAATAAATTATTTAATGCTTTTTGATAAAGGAAAATCACCAAAATCGAAGGGAGCATATTTTTTTCCAAATATCCTTCCATTACACAAACACCGAAACTGCTTACTTTAAGGAAGTGGAAACATCAAATAATTACCAGTTTTGTAAGTTACAGTGATTTTTTGAGTAAATGAACTTTTTGAGTTGAGCCATTTGTGTGCAGTCATTATAATTTCACGATTCATGATTTTTGGATTAATTTGTCTATTCGCTCAAAAAGGTGGTGATATTTATTTGAGTTTGTTTCAGCTGCAATGCTAATTTAAGTAGCCTAAATGAATTACGAATTTCACTGCGATTTTTTAAAATGTGACCAGGCTTATTTTTCCAAAAATTCTGCTTTGATTTTAATTGAAAAAATAAAAGTATTACCATCAATTGTCTCGTATAAATACCAATTGATATCATTAAATGGTATGTTCAAAGGTTATTAATTTATTTTAATTTTTAAACCTTCTTTGAAGGAAGTTTCTAAAGCTAAAATAACTTTGCCACAAATTTTTTATCCCATCTGGTACAATGTCACTCTCTAGGGATTTTGTGGAATAGTTTTGAAATGGCTTCTGCCCATTGCTTGTTTGTCTTTCATTTTCAATGATTGTTCCCTGGGTTTTATCTAACTTTACATTTTTTCAACAGTAAGTCTAGTTTATTTTATATATCTATTATAAATGGCAGATCCTTGGATATAGGTGCTGTGCTTGTAACTTCTTTTGATATGAGATAATAAGTTTTGTTTATTCAAACAGCCTTGTATCATATTTTTTTTCAATTTCTAGGATACCCGAATAATAATTCGAGGTTAAATGATTCGAAAAATAATTCGAATGAATTCCTCGGTAGTTTGAGAAAAACATGCTAAATCCAACAAAATGTCCATCTATTTCATTATTTTTGTAAGTTCCAAGAAACAATGATAGCATCTGTGGATGTGAACATTGCTCTGCATTCTTCGAAAGGTGAATTCCGATGAATGGCGATTTAATATGTATAATTCGTTAGTATGTCTGTAATTTTGTGTTTTTTGTAATATTTCCAAAATAGTAAACCATATAATTTAGACGTTATTTCGTTTGTTTCAGTACAAAGTTTTGAGTTTTCACAAAAATAAAATAATTGAAAAATAATTTATGGTGGAACCTCGGAATAGAAACGCATTTCAGCTTTACAGTTTAACTGTCCCAGGCACAAACCTTTTTAATTCGTACACTAATTTTATTATAATTTTTTTATGATTTCAATGATATGACAACAATGATTAGACTTTTGTTTCAACAATTAAAACAGTTTCGTATATTTCTTTCTCCTTTGACGCCATTCAAAAATATTTATCCCAAAATTAAGAAAAGAAATAAAAAATCAGAAGCTTGGCACGACAATCGTCTCAAAAATCATCATCATCATTAGTGACATCACAAAGAAAATAAACGATACATTGGCTTATGAGTTTTCAACAAAATTCCGCCAATCATTTGGTTGTTACGTTAATTTGGTTGGACAGAACGAAATCCAAGACTCGATTTTTTGGGTTTTATTAATATCAAAAAAAAAATTAGAGTGAACTAACTAATATTACTAAAAACTAAAACGTCACATCTGATGCAAAAAAAATCTACGATCTTTTCGCAGATTATTTCGAAGATATTTTTTGTCTAATTTCAAATTCGTTTAACATTGTATTCAATTAACAAGGTTCAATACATTTTGTAAAAGAAAAGAACGTGACTAAAAGAGTAATTGCTAGCACAATAACAGAGCTTGACGCCAACAACGGTCGTGTTTTGGATGGGTTTTCCCGCATTTTATCATAAAACGCAGCACATAACTAGTCCCATCTTTTCATGCAGCCTTTAAAAAATCCCTAGCGTAGGGTATCTTCACCTATCTCTGGAAAATATCCATGTCATATAACTTATATTTACAAAAGTGGAGATAAGCGTTCAATTGGAAAGATATTGCTTTATATACTTTCGGCTGATCCTAAAATAATCGAAATAATTCATGCAACAAACTTTTTCCTGTTATAGGATGTTTCTTTAATAATTAATAACACCGGTTTCGAAAAGATACCGATCTTCAACTGATCCCACGCTTCTTTTATCGAATGTCCTCTGCAAAATTGAGGATGGACACCAGAAAGACGCAATCTATACTGACTACAGTAAAGCCTTAGACTGTGCAGATCATGATGCAACAATTTCCAAACGGTTCGATTTCAGTAACTTTGCTTGTATGACTTGGTACTTTTCTTTGAAACCGAAGGTGATTTATTAAATTTTAAGGAATTTTACAAAAGACAGATAGGCACAGTAAAGAAAATATTACGCTTTAACTTGCAGTAAACATTGATGAATCGGAAAAGTCTAAACCAAAAATAATTGACAAATTTTAACCTCCAGGTGTTTCAAAGAAGAAAAAAAATCAAAGTCTTGAATAGCAACAAATCTGTTTAATGAATTGCTAATATACCTCTCGGAAAATTATTCGCTTTCGTTGGTAACTTTCTAGCGTATTGACTACTGCGTATTGAACTCCAGCCCTTGGATAAATAGTTGATTCGAACTTTCAAGACATTATATAAAAAGCCGCTTGTTCTTCATTTACTCACCATTAAAGAAGAAAAGAGGAAGGAGCGATCATTACGATCGGAAAGGAGATAATGGTCGACAAATCTTGGATCCTGACTGCATCGACGCAATTCAGAACAACAAAAACTGTCTTGAAATATAAATAAATTTCAGTGTGTTTCCAAAAATGTAGCTAGAAAACCAACGAGTCGCTAGAGAGTTTTTTTTTAAAAATTTTCAAATAATTTAATTATTGCATCATAGACAATTGTGCATTTTGTTCCAATAAATATTAATGGCTACCTTTGTTCTAATAAAGCATACGCATAAATAGTGAAACTGACTGAAAAGTCTTTTAAAAGGAGTGGTTGTGTCGCATCGTGCATTCTGCGGCTGATCAAGGTTAATATTCGAATAAATTGGATTAATTAGCCATCGTTCTAATATATTTTAAAAGTATTTTTCTGTTTTAACTTTTAAAATAACTAAAGTATATCCTGATGCATCCTAATTAGATTTAACTGCCAGGAAACAATGGTTGAAAGTTTCTTGTTTATACAATTTCAATTACTAAGCTATCCTTGAGCAAATTTCACATAACTCAATAGAATGAAAACACTCCCAGACCAGCGTCATCTTCCATTATCATAAGTCTTTCTCGGATATGATCGATTCCTTTCTATTGATAGCGCACGCTTTTTTCCATGTCACCCCGAAAAATATTGCGTTTCATCGTTCCGTGAATGTCCTTCAGCCAATACGATACCATATTTATGGCACAAAAAAGGAAGTGCCATCAATGTAGCACTTTATGTTCGACATTTCGTTTTTTTTTGACATGCTTGGAAAACATTATTTCAGGACAATAACAATTTCTGCCATGGTCCTTCGAAATTTGCTTAGCATCGTAAAAAATCAACAGTAGAATAATAAAAATCTTTAAATCCACTGGAACCATTGCAAAAGCACCAGCAACTCCTCTTAATGGACTTTTTATAATATTTCCATTCTGTGCTCCCATCTTGCCGCTTCCTATTATCCTCGTGACTTCGCATGCTGTCTGCAAGCTTTATGGCCAAACCGCCATTGTAGCTGTACTTGCAAAGTTTTCTAATTTAAGTTGGTCGAGTCTCGTAACAAGAAAGATATAAAAATTTGATTATTCGAAAGCTATTGACAATGCCGATAATGGTGGACTTTGATTTTTCATGGGCGGCTCTTGTTTTCTTCCCGAGACCATCAATTGATGGCTTCTGACGAGGACCTTGTGAGAATGTCCTGCAATTAGTTTGTCGTACCCTCAAAACTTAAAACTGAAGAGTGACTGCTTAGCGCCTGCTTGTCTGCAGTAATGACTGCGAGACGCTAGCTAATTTCAATTGAATTATGATTCAGATCGGCGCCAAGGGTGTTTTTTTGGGGATCGAGTTGCAAAGAGGGTGCAATGAAAATGTAAACATGTTTCTACAGCGTTGAGCACAGATAAATAAATCTTGTAATTATAATTTGATGGCCAATGGGACGCGTAATTTAATAAATTTTTATTGGGGTACTAAAAGTCAGCAAACTTTTTTCAAAATTTTCGGTTAGGGAGAAAGTCTCTATGGTCTGGTGTATGAAATTTCATTTTCAGGATACCATAAATTATCGACTTTAGAACTTCTTATATGTACCTACTGCTGAAAACTGAACAAACTGGACATACTGGACAAACATATCAACAACATGAGCGATTAGATGAGGAAGGTTGCTGATTCAAATATCATCAACCCTCATATTGTGCCCAATTTAGTCCTTCAACCTTAGTTTCGGAAGTCAATTGATTCAACCATTTTTTTTCTGAGTGTCACAAGAAAAAGCTTCAGGTGGTATTAGCAGACTTTAGAGTGATTATTTTGACTATCTTTGAAAAAGTTCCGGCGCAAAGGTACACATCTGATATGTAATTGTATTTGTTGCGGATTTCTAGCATCCACCATGCGCAGTCAAGGATATCCTAAAAGTTCTTCATTATACTGTAACCCAATCTGAAAAATTTAAGCAAACTTTTCAATACTTATTTACTATGAGGAAAACACAGAGAATATCTTATTGATGGGTGTGTAAAAAAATCAAAATGTTGGGTGAGCTTTACTGTGGATGAACCTGTCACTTGCAAAATGTCTTAAAGAGTTTACGGTGAGTTCACGGCTGATAAGGGTGAACTCTCTAATCATGTCGGGACGTGCCTACCTAGGATTTTTCTACAAAATTCATTTTGGACTCCGTAAGAAAGCTGTTCTTCAATGGTGAGAAGAGTCACAGTAGAGAACAGCTATCTCTTGTGTATAGTAGCGTATGCAGGATTTTCATAAGGGGGGGTTCATATTTTTGAATTCTTGACTAGGTACGTTTGCTAGTGCTTCGGTGTAGATATGAAGATATAATTCTGTAATCATACTTAATCATACTTTTTCATCGGTCAAAGTTGGAGTCCTCCAAAAATAATTCTGGCAGACTTTAGCCCGATTGCATGTCTGGTTTCATTTACGTGGCTAAAATTGTTTACCCAAGGGGGGGGGGTTGAACCCGTAAACCGCCCCCTGGGTACGCCACTGCTTGTGTAATTCATGAGTCTGTGGATGGTTCTTTTCGAGTGGATGCTATTTTGTCAAAATAGAGACTGGTTTTGTTTGGGCTAAATTAAATTTCATGTTTTATAATACCAGTCAGCAAAAATCAAAGCGGTCGTTTGAAATATTAATCGATTTATCAAAACGAACTTAACATGGAATTTTCGGAAAAAGGAAAAGTGATGAGATTTTCCATTTTTTGCATCGCTAACAACAACAAAAGTCAAAGATTAATGAGACCCATATAAAAATTGATAGGTAAGCTGAATTTTCCCCGAATAAAAGCGAATTGTTCATAAATTATGAAGTCTTTCAATATTTTAACCTCCGTCAAATGAATTTTAAATGTCAATAAAATAAGAGTGGTTGAACTGTGGGCTGACTTTTAGTGAATCGTCAAAAACATGGGCCATCTCTATTAACTTGTTATCTTTTAAATGGACACAGAGTGGTGGTGCAAAATGCAAAAGAACGAAATTTGCTGCTGACATTCTTATTCGCTTTGCCCAACCGTTTGTGTACTTGCCTTGATTTTTGCATGAAAGAATTCCCGGACCCAATAACATGCTGATTCTCTGTAATTTTCAAGCGGAGGCTCACACACTGCTCTCCTTTTTGGTAAGCTTGGAATAATGGTTGCAAATTTATTCGTAAAAAAGATAGGTGTGACAGTGACTGCCATAGATGTGTGCTACCATAGAATAGTTCCAACTCTGTTTTCACGTGAGCTGCACGGCAGTGATTTGTTTTAAATGCAGTTTCGTCAACATGGAGCGGTCTGACATAAAGGTGAGATCATCGTTGCTCGAAATCTCAATATCCTCAACAGTTCAAATATTTAAATACAAGAAAGACTCCTGCTTGATTAATATTCAAAGCAATACATCGCAGTAAAGTCATGTAAGGCGTACCCGTTTGCGCAAATGACTAGATATTCTAGGATCTGGCAGCGCGAGATACGCAAAATAATTTCCGTGCCACTTCATAAATTCATGGAAAATAAAAGTTTGCTGCTATAACTTTTCAGTGAAACGCAGCTTGAAATTGTATTTATTGAACTCATTTTTGATCCATTGTCGTGTTGTGCTACTATTTCAAATAATATTTTATTTCAATACGAGAGTTTAAAACAGCACGGCTTCTTAAAAAAGATCTGCCAAAGCACGTACTTTACAGAGTTGCCAAGACTTTGCCACAACATGTTGCTGTGAGCTTCTCTACTATTCTTGTTGTTATAGTTGCAAAACTGCACAATGGCAATAAAAGGAAATCGTCCTACTTTTCACATCACACGGGAAAGCCGCGGGTACATTAGCGGGTAATCTTGTTAGTGGGCCAGGAAACTTTTACCACCGACACCGATGGGATTCATATCGAAAACGGTTTCAGAAGCATTTTACAATTGCAAATTGTTTCCCCGTGGGGGCACAATACGAGTTCGCTCTTTTGTAAGGATTTGAATTGGTGTGTCGATACAGAGATATCGACCACAATAGTCAATTTGCAAATGGTTGCTAGTTTTGCGGGAGCCAAGTTGTGCAATTGCGATAAAGGAAGGAATGAAAACGCGGATTACATTCAAATGTATTGTTTGTAGTCCTTATGTTAGAAAATCGCGTACTTGGTGCTCCTCTGATGTTATCTTTTTAATTTTCACTTGAAGACTCCTTCAGGGCACTTACATACAATTTGATTGGGAGTGTGTATTAAAGGCTTGAAAGACTACATCATTTTCTTGGATTGAAAAAGGGTCAATAAATCATTAAGTTTACTTTGCAGAGATTATAACGTTGAGCTCTATAAAACTCAAACACACTAAATCATTTCGTACCATGACTGCACTGCAAAAATACAATAATAAATTTTTTTTTGGATATCAGCAAAAGTAGCTGTTTTAACTTATCCCCAATTTAATTTGAAATTTTTCACCAAAACCAAGAATTATTTAGTGAAAAATCTTGAACCCAAAGCATTCTTTGTAGGCTTTTCATCTGTTTGAACGACTCAGTACAGATTTTCATAGGTACTAAAATATTATTTTGACTAAAAATGAGTATTGGCATTTTTTTGGATCGGATTAGTGCAAATACAAAGATAAACCAAGCCCCGATAATTTGAAAAGAATAACTTAAAATGCTGATCAAACATGATATTTGTTTCAATGACATAAACTGCACTTCAAAACCATTATTATAAAACATCAAATTTCATGCAGAAAAAATAGGTTGCAAGTCTAAAGCTGGCTTCTCACGGCGCGTGAAATCACAGACTGTGGGAGGGGTGGACACTCTCTTTGCAGTGGCACAAGCTGGAGAGCTGGTGCAGAATGGAGAATTTAAATAAAATTTTATGTTAAAAATACATATTCAAATGTCGAAGCTACTCAAAAATTTACTGAAATTGGTTTAACAGTTCATTTATATTTACATAATTCAATTCAATTTCTTTTACACTCAGAATAATGGTTTTAATTGAATGCGCATTTTAACAGCATTAAAAGGAATACCGAAAATTCTGTTGGATGCAGCAAATAGGTGGCGCAAATTGAATTCTTTTTTTTTCATTAAATGAATTCTGCAATTCTATGCAAAAAATCACATTCAAATAGGAAGAATACTTTGCTTTTGATATGCAGTTCAGGTTTCTCAAAGGTGATATGAACTACCAACTGGTGTGGATATACTTTCTGGAATTCTGAATAGAATGGATCGAAGCAATCACAGCATGTTGGACATACTAGAGTCTATACAGATTGCATTTTATTCCTTACACGAAATTCAGAGAAATGCATATACATTCGGTCTAACTGTGAGGTTGAAATAGCATCTAGACTATATTGTATTCACCAAAGCTTTATCAAATGCATTTCCATTAATCTCAAACTCCCAATAATGGCATTTTCAGATTTTCCGCCCTGTTTTGTAGACTTTTTGGCCCTCACATAGAGTATCTATGAAATAAACCGAATTCGAATTCATGGTTAGTTAGCAGTCGTCAATTTTGGTCTGGTCTGCACGATTCTGGTGCAGAAGAACGAGAGGAGTCAGGTTCTAATGCCTTGTTTGTAGCCAAGGTGATTGTGTCCTGAAAAAAGCATATAATCGTATATGTGAACTGTATGTATATAAATGTACAAAGGCATCTAAATGTGTACAATTCAATCTATATCAGTCTAGAACATCATTGACATGAAAATGTCAAGAAATATCTCCTTCGTATCGACAATTTCAGTGGAAGTTCAACAAAGCTCTCAGGATTTTCTGGATATAAACAGTAATTGGAAACGAAATCTAAAGTACAAAAGATGCGGCAGCACATATAAGATTATTTTCTATAACTATATGAAAGTGAGGGAAATAGGATTTTAGAGGAAAATGGAGATGTTAGCATGTTTTTCGATAGAAAAACTTATGTCTTTTATTATTCGATTTCAGCAAATAAGTTTTCTTTCTATGTTGTCAGACAGGTATAACTTCTCCTTGGATAGAGTTGCGCTTCGGATTATAAGATCACGATTCTTATTGGAAAAATTGAGAAACTAACTGCCAATAGTGTTTTGTGGTTGAACTTCACATTATCATTTTAAAAAAATTACTATGTAAAGTGTGTACATATATGTACGTTCGAAAAGTAATAAGAAACGCGTCTATTTCTATTAAAAGCTCATGTAAAATCAGTTTGCCAAAGCATAGAACGTCAATTCAATGTATATGAAAATCCATTGATCAGCATCAAGATTTGTCAATCTTTTACTAAACCGAACATTATTAATTTTTCGCTGGATGTTAATAATCCATAAAAGAGCTTGTAAAAAGTTTGGTAAAAAATCTTAATATTTTAGCTTATATTGATGATACTTATAAAGTAATAGTATGCTTATACATATCTCAATGCTTGCTTAGATGACTTAATCATTAGAAAATGAATAGAATATTAATCAGCAGAATGTACCAAGTCGTACCATTTTTAGTCATACTTTGGTTGGGTATCCAAGAATTATTTGGCCAGGACTGTAAAGATTACTGGAGCCCTCCACGTTTTTCTTAAAAGATAGTTGTTTTGCATCTTGAAACTAGTTTCCTACGGTTTCTATGATTTTATCCTATGAATAAAACTGATTTTCGATTGCTTTTCTTTTTCTTCTTATAAAGAAATTCAGTATTTTATACATTTTATACATTATGTATATAATTAAAAAAAAATTCACAGCACTGTAAAAGTATTCACAAATACAATTAAAGCTTTTTGCAAAACGCAGTTTTCATCTCGAAAATCTAAATTTAAGACTCCTGATATGCATTTCAAGAAAAGATATCGGCGCTGTGTTGGTTACTGTGCATTCAAGCCTTTTCTGATTCAATTATTTGGGAATTATTTCAAAGAACCTCGTGATTATAAAATCATTATTCAATAAATTTCTATATTGCATTTAAATTTTATATCTTTCGAACTGAAGTACTCGCAGAATGTAATCTCATTGAAAACTGTAGTGATGATGCTATTTAAAAAACTAGAACTTGATTTATCATTAGTCTTCAGCAAAATTTGGCTCTATTCTGTGAAGTTCAGCATAAAGAACATAGCTTTAAGTGTTTAGCAAGTCTTGATAATAGAAAGATTAATGTTATGAGTCGTTTATAAGAGGCTTTTTCATTATTTCGATGTCCAAAAAGCTGGAAACTCATATTGGTTATATATCGCAGTTATCGGCTTATGTTTCAAGTGTAGACTTTGATAGGTAACATCAGACAGATAAGACTGATCCGTTTCTCAAAAGAATAGTTTTAAAGAACACATGCTGAACTAGTAGGGACTCTCACTTTATGAATTTCGGGTTGAATATAACGGATGATTTTTTTGCTACTTGGTTTTTGACGTTTATATTTGTGACAGTTCACACGTGATTCTTGACATGTGTCAAAGAAAAAACGCTCAGTTTGGTTTGCCATTTCATCATGAATAGACTTACACCTGAACAACGTTTGCAAATTATTGAAACATATTATCAAAATTCGTACTCTGTGGAAAATGTGTTTCGCAAGCTACGTCCATTTTATGGCCGTCATAATCGACCCACCGAGCAGGCTATTCAGCTCATTGTGACCAAATTTCCGTACCAGTTTTACTTTATTGGACATCATTCTACCAAATCGTATCCATAGAGTGAGTACGGAAGAGAATATTGCTGCTGTTACCGTCAGTGTAAATGAAGATCGCGATATGTCCATCCGGCGTCGATCGCAGCAATTGAGTTTGTGTTATTCGATCACCTGGAAGATTTTACGCAAAGATCATGCAACAACTGAAGCCAGGCGACCTACCACAACGTCGAATTTTCGGTTGATGGGCCTTATAAAAGCTGGATGAGGATCCACTTTTTCGTCGCAAAATTGTTTTCAGCGACGAGGCTGGTTTTTCGCTCAATGGATACGTACGTAGCTATTATCTCGAGTGTGTATGTTTTTCTATTTCAAAATTCATCTTCGATTTTTTAGTAGGTATCGAAGATATAGCTCAGTATATAAAAGAATAAGATTGTTTTTTGAATTTACATCACAAGTACATTTTCCTTCACCACGCATCAATATGTTACACTAGTCCACACGACCCAAAAGGATATTCCAATGCTGTACTTAATTTACATGCTACAATAGAAGATATATTTCAATGTAAATTCTTACCTAAAATCTCGACGGTGTGCGTAATTTCTCTAGGCTCAAGAGTCGCAATCTGGCAAATGTAGTCACCGGCATCTTGCGGCACCGACTCCCTAATTTGCAAATTGAATCCATTAACTAATCGTACACGTGGATCGGGCGTGACTTTGGTTATGCCAGCCGACAGAATCGCAATCCCTCGTTTCCAGGCAACAATGTATGGCTCTGTAAATTAGGAGAACGTAACACTGTATTAGCAGACGAACAAACAATTTTGTATGAAACTCTGTTCGAAAACATGGAGAATATATTGAATAAACCAAAAGGCATGAACACGTAAGGTAATCAAGTATGCAAGTTACACTGCTGAAATTTTCCTTGGGTTGTGAATTTCGTTATAATAGTTTATGGGATTTTCATACGAAAACTAATAAACTCTTTCGAAAGAATGTTTAATTTCATTATTTATTTTATTTCATATGTTATTTTAAAAAATTACCTGAATCATTTCATCGCTTCATCAACTGACAAAAGGTAAGTATATTTTCAGCTCAGTTGTTTTGAAATATTCAAGAGTTTCATATTAAAATCAAAATTTTCCTCGCAAACAATCAAAATTTAGAATTGATCGGAATTGTTTTTACTTTGAAATATTTCTTACATTTAGCGCAGAAAGTTGCTACTGATTTTCATGATGAAAATATTTACACCTTGAAAGTTTGGCTTAGTACAAAATAAAAATGTTCTTACTATATATATACTGCATTTGCTAAGGACGGCATCGGTGGTCCCATTCGAATATCAAACTATATTGAAAGTATATGCATTTTGTTCCTAGAATTTGTGTTCCTTTCAAATTTTTCAACTTAGTAATGTTTTGATTGTCTTCGTTGTTTAACAAGTTATGGTCCTGATGGTTCCGAAATGAATTTTAACTAGCTTTCTTATTACTATCTGTGTGAAATTTTCTGCCCAAAATTCTGCAAAATTTGAAAACAATACTTTGACCTCCTTCGTTCAGGAATTTATAAGTGTTGTCTCAATTCAATGTATATCATTCATCCTTTAATATAATGCCAATATTTGATAAAAAAAGGTATCCGTCTTAGAAAGACATTTTCAATTTGCGTTCAGCTAGCTCAAATAAATACACTAATTTTTCAATTGAATGAGCAAAATTTTTAAATCAAATTAATGCTGATTCAAAGAAAATCACCAGTTAAAAAGTTGGCTTTTGTATAGACAAATCAAAGCGAAAAGGTTACATCTAGTTCTAAGCTTTGACATATTAATTTTGATATCTCATAATGTACAAAGCCAATAAAAAATGTATGCAATACTTTATAAAAATATGATCAATATCAATATAATTACAAGATTTTTGGGAATACGGATGAAAGTTACAGCTACAACAATCAAGATCAGTGAAAAAGTTTTGAATTATTTCTTTTTCAATTATGTCACTGTATATAGAAAAGGTTATACAGTGCAACCAGGAATTTTTTTTAAACAATATTTATTATGTCGAAAAAGGAGGATATGTGACACATAAGTGGACATAACTCAAAACTGCCAAAAATTGAGCTGCATCCTTATTGCTGCGCTTCAATTGTTGGAATCCTTTATTTTTTAAGAGCACCTTCTTTTACTTGCCGAAGGGCTAACATTTGTTGCTCCCGACACTCAGTTTTGCTTAGTTAATTCTAAGATTATATGAACCGTCCATTCTTAACCTAAAATTTTTTTGAAGAGGCTTGGTTTCGATCAAATTATAACGCAGAGCAATTTTTTACGTAGCATATTTTTTACTTGAGGGGCCACTCTACTGTTAAAATTTTTGTTAAATATCAATCAAAAAAACCACTACCGATATCAGTTTGTAACTTTATGTACTTCTGTATTGAAGTCTAAAGCTAACATTTTTTTTTCAAAATTTTTTTTAAAGCAAAATGGCCGCCGTACCGGTGTAGGACGCACGCATTCTGAAGATAAAAATTCAAATAGCGCTTCGTATAAGTATATCCATCCATTTGCAAGCATATGGCAAGAAAAATTCATTTAATCTTGTTTATAAAGGATAGAAATAATCTTATTGCAGCAAAGGCAATTTTATTCAGGCACATCCGAACATAGGCCTTTCGATTTGCGTCATATTAGCAAACGAAAAAATGATTCCCAAATCTCCAAAACAATTTTTTAGATTCTGATGGCAGAATATTTTCTACCTAAATACTTTAAAAAATATTATACAAAGTTTGAAGTCAATCGGCTGATCAGATTTGTTCCAATTTTACGAAACGCAGTGTAAAAGTACATTTCAAAATAAAGGGTTTAAATTTTTTTAGCGAAATTTTCTCACGTATCTCCAAAAAATACGAGAGCAAAGTTTACTATAAAATATGATGATATTGGGTCTATATTTACTTCGTTCGATGATTATTAGTCTATTACGTGAATATGCAGATTTAGAAAGTATCATCCTATTTAATATACAGTTGTTTGACAGAAAAATGATATGAATATCGACCTCACGTATTCTTGAAGCACCTATCGTCATATGTAAGAAAATATATATAAAAAAAATCCAGAGTTGCCCCTTAAGCGATTATTTTGATAACCACGGTTAGAACACAAAAATGAAAAGCGATATTTTTGGTGAAATTGAAACTAGAAAACATGATGTTCCTGCAGATTTTTAACCAGACATGTTGAAATTTTGTTTTAAAATAGAGAATATTTTTTAAAAACTTTTAAAAGGTTTTTTTTTGTATGTTGGTTTATATAACGACTGAGAAAGGATTGAATTCAAAACGAAGAAATTATTGAATCATTTCATGTTGTTGGATACAGGATTCAATTTGAAGCAATCGCGAAAGATAATGATAAAAAACTACTAAACTACTGTAACTACAGTTGAAGCGACGTTATATTGCAAAGTTTTCTAAAAAATCCAACATTAGCATAAACATTTTCCCCCAAATTCAGTGAAAATTAAGTTTTGATCGCTAGAAACTCAGTTAGTCATTAAGGTGTTAAACATGGCTTGTATCTTCGCCTGAATGCAAGAACTAGACAACGTAATTTGTTTGATTTTTAAAATATCTGTGAATAAATATTGTGAACTTTGTATACAAAATCAAGCAAACGTACGAAATAAGCGTAACGCATTCATCACGTTTATTATTCATATTACCCTTCAGAAAAATTCTAGGCAAATCAATTGAACTCTTCTCGCCAATATTTCAAAGTAAGGAAAACAAAGATTCTCAATTTTTGCATCCATGTGGCGGTATGTATACTCAACAAGAAAGAAAGGATGATGTCTCATTGTCTTTGTGCTTATTTCTAAACACATTATTTGTCTGCAACTAGAATTTGGTGGTGTTTTATTATTAACATACCACTTTTTTATTTGCGCCACAAATACAAAAGAACTCTATCCCTACTATGTTTTTAGTAACTAATATTCAACAGTAATGATTACATACACAACACATTTATTAGATGCCCTATTGCATACTCCCACTTATTCTGAGTCATAAAGGATGCTTTATGACATGTTACTAGCTTCGCGCTATCATAAAATGAGTTGTATGAACAGAAGAACAATTTATGGTTTATTGTTCCATAAAAATACGCACGAAAGATCGTTACATAAACAAAAGAACTAATAGGATTTATTTCAAAGGTGTTGGTTGCTTTGCTGGAAACATTCACTAAAATTGGACTTAAAAGTTTACATAAACCTTACGGTTCATGAATATTTTCACAAACAGTCGCCTGAAGTCATCACTTTAATTTTTGTATATTAATCAAAGATTATTATCGACCCTTTTCCAAGAACAAGATTGTGCAAAATGTCATCAATAAATGCCATTTCTTGCTTGTTGTATATCAAGTGGGGTTTCATGTTCCACTGCTTTTGAATTCATCCTCGTCCTTGAAATACTGAACGTGATGATTGGAATAAGCATCCTCGGAATCACTTCATTTCTCACATAATATTGAAACTGTATAATGTAGTATGAAATCTCGTAGCAGACCAAGTATCTCACGTTGCGATTATCAAAATTAGTAATTGTGCCCCGCTAAAAGAAAATAGACCGCTCCTGATTCCACGACTACGAGTATGAAAATGTCAACATTTGCATTAACCCCTAGCAAACCGCACAATGGTGAGAGTATCATCAATTCGAGATCAAAGAATCTTTAACATTCTGATGTTGACTAATTAATGCTTCTGATGTTGATTTCAATGGAAAATTATTGAAGTCATAGACGTGCACAGCTCAGCATGATGAATACGAAGCGAAAACGACTGTGTCTATTCATCAGTGGGACGACGAAGAAAATGTGTTTTGATTTCCACGAAACGGATTTAATTTCCCCATTTCATTTGCAATACAGTCGCATTTCTGTGATTCATGACTTCCGCCAACTTATTTCAATTCATAGACGAACTTGCTTGCGTGGGACCGAAGAAAGGACGCAGCCTACATATATATAAGATATTTAGAATTTCTAGGAAAAATGCTCATGCGATATATATTTTTCTTGTTTCCTAGTAGACAATATAGCATTTTCGTGAGGAGTGTGAGGTAAGATGTGAATAACGACCGATCAAATTGATCAAATATAGATGAGGAAAATGGTGGAGTATCGTTTTAGATATCTAGGTCGTACATAGTAGCAATAGTCTTTCAGGTCAAAAACCATTTGAGAAAAATTTTATGATACTTTGCGGAAGACTTTATAAATGGCAGTTTCAATCAAAAACAACAATTTTCTATAAGTCATGGAAAAACATATGCGTACATTTTTTGAGTGCACGTGGGTGGAAATTGATCGTAACCAAACACAACTATAGGTTCTGCACATTGACTAATTAAAATCTATTTGGGGTAGTCTTTATATGATTAAACATAAATTGAAATGATGCATCAAAAACATGAACTTTGTAAAAATACTATGGAACTTTTAAAGCTGCATATTTAAGTATTATCTAATGCAAACATAAAAATAATATGCTTCTCAATATTTTGAAGTAGAAAAATAACGCATAGTGACCTTTCAAAAGCAAACATTATTGCACTGAATAATACAAAAAAGAATTAATTGGTTTTTTCTTCGGGAAAGCTAAACAATATATCGAAAAATAAAAACAATACATGATTCCATTTATCGATTGATTGCAAAATTATATGATATGTAAGTTGGATTCAGTTTAGCTAAAAAGAACAGAGCACAGCGTATGTTTTTCTATCCTAGGTAACATTTTTTCCTACGTTCGATTACATTTATTATTTCTTTTATAATTAGTTACTGTAATTGGTCCAAAAATAAAAATCTTTATGTCTTTAAGCTTCAAAGTCTAAGGAGTAATTTGAAAGTGTTTTTAGAAAGAATTTTGAATGTGTGTTGGTTAAATTAATTAATTAAAAAATAATAATCTCATGAAAATGGAAGAAAATTATCATATAAAAATATTAAAACATTGAAAGTTAAACTGAATAAGTGGTTGCTATGAATAATATTACCTAATTTCACTCACTCTCATGATGTGGTTTTTCCAAATGAATCACACTGTATTTCAAATGAAAAGTCTAATTTTTAAAACAGTGTCATCACCCGTCAACTGGTATCAAAGATGACTTGCAAAGAGCTCAATGAATGCAAATAGTAAAGACTACTAAATATTCATATATGTGTCTGTATTGATAAATACTTGGCCCAAGTTAAATGTTAAAGGTTTGTGAATAAGTCACGAAATATTCATAATAAAACTGCAAACTAGTTAGAATTCAAAATTTAATCTTTGAAAGTGACTCAATTCAATACAACAAAATAGGACAAAAAATAAAATAAAATGCTTATCATAGTTTCATCTCTTAGTGCTGTCCATCGTTAAATATTCCACCTTACACATTCTGAAACTTTGGCTGGTCTCGGCGTGGAAATTTAATTTAAACTTTTCAACTAATTTGAAATTTAATCAGACCGAGAAGGTACTGCATGAATGAATGAATTTAACGTTTTCATAAATATTTTAAAATTTTCCAATTCGGGACAAACTTGAAGTTAAGGTACATAAAATTTCCATAAGTCACTTTAAGTCGAAAAAAAATTACTATGCGGACCCGAATATATTAAAACAAAATCCACAGGCAGCTTAGGACATTCATCACCTATTTTATATCCTGGGAACAGGTGACTGAGACTGAACAGTAAAACGTTATATCTATTAGATATTTTTTTTGAAAAACGGCCGGACTTGAGTTGTACATTTTGCCAGGATTGTTTAGGGTAGAAATAAGTGGACTGAAAGATGGGCGGAAAATGGATAGCAGTAAAACGATACTGAGAAAATTGGGTCTAGTAACCGCTTATGGGAAAGTGTAGCTTATTAAATTCAAAATGGAGTTAATGTTAAAAAAAATTAATTACGGATGCCGGTGCTCATTTTGAATTGATATTGAAGTGGACTAATTTTGGTTTGGTTTCAATCTTCAATCAATTTTTGTGGGATGTCTTGAGATAATTTAATGGACTGTGTTGCCGTGAATGCTTACTACACAGTTTTTCTTTACTATAAATTAGCTGGTTACTATAAATTAATGAGCTAGATAGAGCTTTGATTCAACAGATGTATCGATCTCGGATCATGAGTATATTTCATTTTTAAATACTCTCTACTTTGAATTCAGTAAACATGTTTTCGTCCTTTTTTCTATCGTCATCACATAAATTCTAAAAAAATTACTTTAAGGACTACAAGGATGCACTTTCATACTAAGGTAGCATCTATTGTGTTCTCGACACACTTTATACATTTCATTTATTTCATTCTATTTTATGCATCAATATTCCAGAAAAATAAGTTCACTCTGTTTTATGTGGCTGACTAAGTACGCTAGAAAATTGGCAGTTTATCTTCAGGCACAAACAGCCGTCAGGAGCATAAAGTAAAATCGCGAAATAGCTCTAAAACGAATTTGTCAATTCATGGAATTCCAATTCGCTTAGAAAGATTCTTTGCATAATCTTTAATTTTATAGCTGAGAAAGCAACAGAAGAAAACTTTATGACCTCCATGAAATCCGGATAAAATGTTGAAAGCTTTGCCAGTTGACAGTGCAATTTCCTGGAGTTATAGCACACCGTTATGCATGGCTTCGATGTTGAGAATTTTCTTGCGGACACTTTTCCTCGTTTATCCTTATCAATAAATAATTTTATATCTCTGACACTTTATACAGGTAGGATATTGTTTCTTTCAGTTGAATTTAAGGCAATATTGATGCACGTTTTTATGATGGCGTTTGTATAATTAAAGCAACAACCTAGAGCGGAATATCGTCCATAACGCTTTTGATAGTACTTTATGGGCTCATTTTGACAAAAAAAAAATTGTATTTAACGATGTGCTATGTCCTTTATTAGGGTGTATTTGCGTTTAGAGCATCAGTGATGGTTCTGGATAGCTTCAAAGAAGTCATTGTCAAAACACACTTATTTAGAGTAACCGCCGCAAATTTTATGCTTTTCAAGAAAAATTCCAGCTCCTCTCAATTTGGCAACATAAATTATACATTCTACAAATTTTGGTTGTGTGAATGTACAGTTCTGGGTGCTATACTCTTTTCGGATACTATATGTAAAAATCAAAAGCGCTTTGCTCTCAAAAGTTACTTTTCGAGTGTGAACCACCGAGCCTTTTCGATTACAAACATCTGAAAAAACTGTTTCCATAGAATATGAAATACTCAGTGGAATAATATCAAAATATTCCCGCTGCCCAATTCGACCTTTGGCATCATTTTAAAATAGCGGTCCGAAAAATATAGGTATTGCCGTTTCAAATGATTCAAGGCAGAATTCAAGAGTCTTACTAGGAGAGCCTCAGGTTATGGAATCACAGATTTGGACGAAATTTGGCACATAAGTAGAAGACGTCAAGGATATTCGATCCTTAAAATATTAGAGCGCAACACTCCTCCGTTTTTGAGAAAAACATCTTTAAAGTTTTTAGCGTTGTTAATGTATTATTAAGTTTCCACAACTGACAGAAGCGGTGCAGTGTAGGTAGCAGAGGCACTAGCATGCGATCAAGGGGTCGTGTGTTCGATCCCCGGTCGGGGTATTGATTTTCTTTTTGAATTATTGTCGTCGTCGTGTGTTCGATTACCGGATTGAGTATTGTTTTTGCGAATAATTGTGAATGTAATTTTTTATGGTGAATCAGAAATGTTCACCTACAAATACATTTATTTTTACAAATCAGCAAACTGTTCGTTCATTTAGATATGTAAATTATAGTTTGAAAAATTCGAGAGTTTGTTATGCATGTAAAATAAAGAAAATGTGTCTTTCTAAAATAGGAGAAAAGCCTTCGATGTTCGTCGTTTTCATGTCTTCAGAATTTATGCAATCTATTTTTTTGATCGAACTGTAGTCTGTACCAAGAAGGATTTGTTGAAAAAAAATTCTGTCAGCTGTTAATGGATCTTGTTGTCGAGCTCAGCGCTTTTTCTTTTGAATTAATTAAATTAATTCTTTCCATGCCGTTTATCGATAAGGTCCATGATAGAGGAGAATCACGAGTGTAATAAAATCGATTCTGCGAAACAAACCAATTTCGTGGCCAACACTGGATAAGTTGAGAATCTAGATTAGTTTGTACAGCAAATTACGTAGTAGCGAATCAAATCACTGTAGAACCGCAGTTCACTCTGCGAAGAGATTTTCATAAATCTTTGAAAAGGTTGTATAATAAATTAGCAGTTTGTTGAAATCGCTCAGCTTCGTATTCCAAGCCATTTCAACAAGTTCGAAATTGTGGTTTGTTTCAATCGAGTCCTCTTGAATGTAGTTTCCATTACGACCCACCCAAAATGAGGATCCTTCGACCGAGCGAATTAACAAAATTTCGCATATTAGTGTCATAGCAATTTACTATAATACTAATACAAACACTTGAATAAATTACTACGGCTCCAAGTGCTAGCCAAATTACAGGGTTAATTATGCACTTGATTGACTTGAATATTGGTTCCGGTTTGGGATAAATTTTTAGGGTGTGTGCCAACATAAAGCGTGGTTTCATTACTTCAATTTCGTTCTGTGCGTGTTTTGGCAACATATTATAATCGATTTTGCTCCTGGCACTTACCGTGACTGTTTTCCAAAAACAACATCTCATTTGACTTTCTCCACATCTTTTAAATAATTTAGTTGTACTTCAAACCCATAACGCTACATCTGGCACATAATGGCACATCGTCTGGCAAAATTTATGCATGCGAAACGACATCATCTCCATATTGTAATCAGCCATTCTTCAAATATGCACACGTGCACGCTTCAGGGTGAAATGAAAGCAAACTCTTTTGGATTTTTGGGGAAAATATTTTGAATTGGAGTTTCCAGTTATACATCAATTTTCTAAAGATTTTCATTGATTTTCCGTGGCTATGATGGAAAAATAGCTTGAAGATCATTGGTTTTTTGTCGTCTAAAATTGGACCAATAAAATTCTTCCATTAAAATTCAATTCAATCAATAATGTCGTGAATAAGTCAACATTTTTCTCAATATGAGATTGAAAATAAGAAAAATATAAACAGAGAATTTTTCCATTTTTGACGATTATTATGAATTATGAAAATTTATTTTATTCATGAAGTTATTCTTTTGTTTGATTTTGAACTCAATCGTGAGCTCCAAATGGTTTATTTTCATAAATTTTGGCTCGTAAAATCACTTTAGGTACATTAATTTATGATTGTTATCATTCAGTAGCATGTGAAGTCTGCAAATATGCCAAAACATTTCCTCAAATCGCGTATGTTGTACCTACTTAGCCCGATGACGAAAAATAGGTAATTATCGTTGAGAGAGTTCAAAATAGAAAATAAACCGAATTTTTCCTGCAAGCTCTTCATTTCAAATTTTCTTTTCGTTAATTTTTTAATTGTTCTAAGGAAAATGGCAAGGATAATGCCTTTTCAATAGTAAATTGTAGATATTTGGGAATCTTTGGAGCATCTACCAATAAATTGTAAGATTTATTTAGATTGCAGATTTTTACCACGTTTCCCTCCGCATGGGTTGGTAGTGATTGAAATAAATCTATATTTCTCCACTAAATCATATTCAGCGCTCCCATCGGAATATCTAATTCTAAATCGAACATTACCATCTTTCATCCATCTTTTTATGCAAATCAATTGCCTAGTCATCATTTTAACGAGCAGTGTAGAACATGTAGGCAGCACGTCATGTAATCACTTTATTTTGCACTCGTGACGAGGTGAAAAGCCCACGTAACCTCGTAAAATGGGGCAGCCGTGGCGTTAGAACTCCATAACTCCGGCATTATTGCAATGCTAAAGGGGATGTTTCTTTGCCGACAGCCTATAAAAATTGCCTGATTACGCTGGAGCATATTTTAGCAGTTTTCGTGAATACCCGCTTCAAGGATCTTCACACAAGAGCAAGACGAGAAATCAACAAGAATCTTATCAATATTAATATGGATGATTGCGATTAAATCGTAACCATTTATTATTTTTATTGCTTCCATTAATCCTGCGAAACTCAATGAATCTACCACCAAGCCGTTGCGATATTGAACTCTAATGTAGAGGATATACAAAACACATACGAAGCATAATTCTACAATTACCAGGATTAATATACCTGGGCCAGGGATGGAGAACACTGAAGCAAATATGGTAGACTCTACTCTTATTTGGTACATCCTGAATGGTAAAGTCTCTGCAAGGATGAGTGTTATTTGCTTGATATGCGTTTCTCCTTTCAATAGGAAAGTGTACAAGTGTAGTTTTGCTCGTCAAACTCAAGCTGCTTCCGTACGAAAATCATGAAAAGAGAAATTGGCTTTGGCAGAAAGGAAGATATTTCATTTTAACAGGAACTTCTTTCCAGGAAATTGATAATGTCCTGATTACATTTTGAAATGTTACTAAACATAAAAGAAGTAGCTACAGCTTTCTCAATATGTACTTTCAAAAAAATATGTTTAAATAAAGTTTTATTTATATGAAATGATGAAGCATTTGTGTGCAATTAAACGATGATATTGAAAAGCATGGTAGTATCGTCAAAGAAATCAAACATTCTTTAAAATCACAAGAGTAGATCTGTAAGGGGAATTGGTAGGACCAAAATTTTACAATTTCTTCTGAAAAATTTCGACCTCAGATTGTTAATTTCGTTGCCCTTTTCAAAATTGTAACTATTTAACATTCCTGTTCTCAAGACAATATATTCCTTTATCAGATCCTTTCAACTATCATTTTTCTTAATTTCAAACTATAGATATATATTTCATTTTTCTATATATATTGCCTACTTCACCATTAAGGGGTAACACCACAGTAAGCGGTTCAAAAAATCCAAATTTTTTTATACCTCTAAACGAACCTTTATATATTCAAAAATAGTATTCTTCTCGTTATATAGCTGAAAAAAAATTTTAAACGTCAAATTCTCGATTTTCCGGCAACGTCTACAGCACGCGCTAAGCACATATCTTACCGCCCGAAAGGAGAAGATTCTTGGTGCTCGTGGCAGAGGGCACGGGCTTCTGGTAACTCAACTTATACTCATAAGCCAGCAATGTCACAAGAAGTTTTTGAAGCAAAATCTCCAATTTATCTAGAATTGAGTACCAATGACCTGCTTTCTCGATGCATCGGCGGCTACACTCAAAATAGCAACGAGAGCTTCAATGCAATGGTCTGGTCGATGGCTCCGAAATCAAGTTCTTGTGGGAAGAAAGTACTTGCGTTTGCAGTATATATCGCCGTGGGCATTTATAATGATGGCCTATCGAGTATAATGAGCCTCATGGAGAATTTAGATATAAAAATTGGCTACAACTGCTACAATTTGTGCGTTGAGGCGGACGAGCGTCATGTTCGATATTCTGAGATGTCACTGTCTGATGCTGCGAAAAAGGTTAGAATGTCAATAAAAGCATCTAGAAAGGAGGCGGAAGAGGTAAGCATCAACATGGATAGCCAAATGTATGGTGCAGGCATCGCTGATTAAATGTACATATAACATTTTTATGATTTAAATGCACATAAAACTTTAAACACGTTTTTCTCAAAACTACCTTTTTCGAGTTGGGCGAAATCATAACTCGAAAACTATTGCTCCGATCAATCTCAAATTTTTTTTGTAGCTTTGCAAATGCAATACCTTGAGCATCACGTAGCCGTTTTTCGATTGGATGTAAATGTTTTTTTATAAACAAATATAAACAATTACAAACAATTACAAATAATTCAAAAGTGCGCCATTTCTACAAAAATCAGTTTAAATACAAATGCCTACGTGATTCTGTAGCTAATTATATGTGAATAATGAACTTTGTTTCCTTTTTGTTCCTGGTCTCATCGTTTGCGCTAAATCTTTTCGCCGGTTTATCAATTAAAAAAGGCTTATTTGAAGATTGGCGCTATCGCCGCCATTTTGTATGAAACTGATAATAATTTTTTTTTGTCTCATACTTCAATGAGTGCTCAATAAAGTCCTTTAACGGAAATTACCTACTCCCGTTCCAGGATTCCGAAAAAAATTGTCAAAAAAAGCCTTATTTTTTGACCGTTATTGTGGTGTTACCCCTTAAGAATACTTTGAATTCTCAGGATCGTTGAAATCTAGGGGCGATAATCAAAACAAGTAAATTTATGAAAGTAAAAATAAATTGTCAATGTGATATTAAAAAATAAGCTTAGGTAACCATGATTTTTTGGTCATATCAACTGCGTTTAGGTTGCGATTTTATTAACAATCTGTCGACGTAGCCTAAGTTACAATATTTTTTCAATGTTTTTATACTATTGACTCTTTCAGCAGCTTCATTCATGGTGTTAATATTAAAGCTAATTTCGAAGCACTGGAACTTTCGTCGATATGGGTATCTACATTTTTATTAAAACCTGATAAGACAGCACTGTTTTCCCAAACAGTTTTTCAGTTTTTAGTCTAACATTCGAATTTTGTTTTGCTGCAATCAAATCCAGTAGATAACTGAGAGAAATATAGTATATTTTTGGTTAAATTTACTTTCGAAAAATCCTTTGAGAAGTTTCTGACTAGAATCTACGAATCCATTGGTGATTTGCAATTTGATGACTTCACTTAATCATAGGATCTGATTTTCATGGTACCTGTATTATTATTAAGGCGGGAGAAGATATAAGTTCCATAAATAGATTCAAATTGGATCGTTGAATCGGAATAAGGAAAGAAGGGCAAAAAATAGATAAAATTTGGAATATTCGTAACGGTAACACTAAATTCGTTTGACATGGATTTTATTATTGCAGTAAATAATCGAGAACGTCATATTTTTGACTATGGAAATTTGTGGATCATCATGTACTGATGACATTGTAGAGACTCGAATGCCTTTGAACACTATGTAACATTTTTTACATGATTGAAACCATGCTTTTGGCATACATAAAACACAAAGAAAGAAGAAAGAAGAAAACGGACGATAATACGTAAAAATATACTTTCCAATCTTTGCTTTAAGAATCTATTGAATGTCTTCATCGAAAAATTGTTATACTACTTGTTTGTTCGACTTGATCAGAGTATGCATATTTTTCTCGTTCACATTCTTCAAAAGAAGAACTTTATCCGTTGTTAGCACATTTTCATCCACCCAAAAATAGAAAATACCAAAGCGTTCATCTACCTTCTCTAATTTGATTTTATCTTTGAATTAAATCACGGTTTTAAAAAGAATTTTCTCCTGATGAAAGAGAGATCACATCTGTATTTTCGTCCTTCACTTCGGTTTAGCAAAAGTTCTCATCGCTGATGCTGTTTATCAGATTGGTCAAATTTAATATGATACTACGGTTTGTAAGATTCATATTAGTCAAAGGAATCTCACATTTCGATATCCTTCCATCATCAAGTCCATTTTTATCGAAAAGTTAGGGTTTCCAGGACTTTCATAATAATGCGCTAACATCCGAGTTCAAGTTTATTGCTCGTCTCAAAGTCACTCGCAATAAAGTTTCAATGAACAGAAAAAATCCTATTTGTTGTAACCGATAAAGCTTGACTCACAGACAATAAGTCCCACTTCAATTTTTTTGCATATTAATTTTAACTTACTCCAACAAGTCTTGAAATTTCGGGCAGATATTCTATGTCCTTTTATCATTTCCATTACTAGTTCAAAAATGTTTACGAAGCAAGCCTTTGAAATTGTGAAAACCTTATCATGCTGCTAAATTGTAGTGTGACTGTTTCTGATTGCATTGAAAAGGGTTTCAATTCATTTTCAAAGCCCAAGTTTTTTGTCTATTTTTTTAATTTTGGCACTGAAAATTACCTTACTTATGACAATGTAAAAAAATATTCAATTATTGAAGTTTAAATATGAGAACTTGTAAGATTTAGTGTATGGCAGGATGCATTGTTCACTACAAAAAAGCTGTCTGAAATAAGCTTTCTTTTCTGCAAAAAAACCTTCAACAAACGAATAATTGAATGTTAATCAATCTTCAAAGAATGAGGATGCAATAATTCTAACAATTTTTTCTTGGATCTATGTGTAAGAGATAGAGACACACTTTCGAGTATTCTAAAAGTAGTTGATCTACAAGAAGTTATACCTTTTTTGTATAACCTACGTCGAAATTACAAACATAATACTAGCCTTACAGTTTTTTTAGCCGAAAGTACTACTTTATTGAGCGGCATCTAGAGTTTTTTGGGGAACATCAGACAAAATAGAACTCTTTCAAATGCATTAAATATATTCTTTGTTTTTTTTTTTAGAAAAACGAACTTCGGATGCATTTCAGCGTAGCTTCCCTTCATAGTTGTAATTTTAGCCCTTGCTGACATTAAGCTCTCGTTAAAGGAACCATTGCGTTAAATTAAGGTTTCAGATTACAGTCAAATTTCGGATCATCGAAATTGCAATTAGTGCGACAATACTGCAGTTGCATATAATTTAAGAAAACCTCTTGGTAGATTTATAAGTTAGCTTAATTTAATCAACATTTTTGAAGAGTGAATTTCACAATCTTTGATAAAATTGAAGAACACGATTAAGGAGTTTAGAAACTAATTGTATTGAAATTCATGAGTTTTTCTTTTGCTAAAATTTTGTTAAATTACATCATCTGAATTTCTGTGCCACAACATCAAAACCATCAAACTGAAAAAGTGGAGTGTACACGTTTTGTTCAAAATCTTCTCAAAAATTTAATAAACTGTTGAAATCACTCATCTGAAGACAATCTTCATCAACAATATTTGATAAATCTAATATCTTCAACAATTTTAAATTGGCTGGTGTTTTTTTTTTAATTTCCATTATTTTTTAGTTAATGCTTCAAAAAAAATGGAAAATATTAAGTTGAAATTATGAAAAGATGGTGAAAACAAATGCAATTTGTGTAATTTCCTCGCTTGTTACATTTATCTTGCAAAAGCATTGGAACTTTCTTAAATATAAATATCTAGTTAATTTTGATTTATTTGCTTAATTAATATAATTTAAATGCTGTAGGTTAAAAATAGCAACCGAAATATGTTTCGAAGTTGAATACTGAAAACAATCTAGTAAAATACAAAATCAGATGAAAGTGTAACACTGTCTGTACAAAATCGTGATCACTGTTTTGATGAGAATCCTTGCACTCATCTTAGCAAACTCTTTAAAATTTCAGGTAAATTTTAATTTCGGTAACTCACCTGAATTAGACACTTCACATGGCAAATTTATTGTTTCGCCGGCTATAAACTTAAATGTCTCCGACCTTGAAATAAACGTTGGCTCTCGTTTGGATATACTGCCAATTTGCGATCCATCAGCACCTGCAGGAAGATAAATTTGATTGAAATGAATTCAAGCGTATGCACTAATTAAGCCGATTAATATCACAGGCATTAAACTAGTACAAAGGACTCAATTTTCTATCGAAAATAGTCAAGCATATATATATATACACATACGTTTCATAGATAGCAAAATGTCCTTCGTCTTGCTTTAAATGAAACCAATTAATTAACTATGTCATAGCAGGCCCCATTGGCTACTAACGACCCAGAAGAATTAATGAGCCAACTGTAAGAAGGGGTTGTATACTGTTCACTGTACTAAGTATTGTATTTTTGGTATATTAGTGGATAACGTTAATGCGTAAAGTTTATATCTTTGTGTCGAAGTGCTCGCCAAGTGTCTTTTGTCTCCGAGGAAAGCAGAGTGTAAGATGAATTATGGACGGCAATTAATCACTGCCCGCTGAAAGATCATTAATTCCAGCATTGCACTTATAGAAAGACATTAAATGGACTTCCTGATTTTAATGGACCACTCATTGTGTGCTTGTCGTGCTGTGTCCATCATATGGACAAATCGGAATCAGTTACATAGTTACAGAACATAAGTTGAAATCCTTGTTGTGGGTAGAATGATCTGACGAGTCTCAATCTTAATCGAGTAGTTCTTGATGTTTTGTTCAGTCTATAATTCTGCGAATCCGGGACTCAAGATGTGCTCGTTTATGGTCCTGGTAATTGACATTGACACATATAAGCAAGCTCGTCTCCTTTTTTTATTGTCATCAAAGCAATATTCTTAAATGAAAAAGCCAGAGCCAAAAAAATGGATTCCCTAAAATACAAACTCGAATAAGAACACACTTTCCATGAGAACCCTTGCTCGTAGGCAGCAATCAAATGCTATTGGACTATCCACTTTCACCCGTATTAAATTCAATTTATCTCTTATAGTTTTGGGATTGGGTCCTAACAAGGATATAAATAATTCAAGCCTAGATCGAAATATTAGGGGTAGCAATACAAATTGATTCTTCTAGGATGAAAGCTGGAGAATGAAAAAAACGCGTCCCTAGCTTTGAACAAATTGCTAGTCTTGTTAAGTGCGTACACCATATTGCGATATACTAAATATTTCTCTAGCAAAAGGATCTTGGGTCAGAACAAACAGATAGCATGCAATCAGATTTAATTTTTAATCAACTAATTGGAGGATGGATCACAGACTCAAGTAAATTGGAAAGTCAAGTGGGAAGTCAAAATTTATACTTGCTCTATCGATGGGAGTTTAATGTGAAAAGCTAAGGGTTACAAGGATAAGTTAAATTGTAAAGCTTTCGTAATAATGAACGACAAATGATTAAAATAAAGCATTTACAACGAAATTCCAATTCGTTATGGGTGCGTTGTATCGGAAAATTTGTAAATAATTCAAATCAGCTGAAACGAAACGTATTAAGTCCGATTAGTAATTCAAAAATATGAGAAAAAATTGTAGCTTGTGAGCTTACGACAGGTGGATTTCAAAAATGCAGGATAAAATAAGAAATTCTGTAAAACAATCATGCATACTCAGCAAAGATTTGGACCGAAATATTCGCTGATGTGCTTTACACGACTCTTAAAAGTAAAGTTGTTTAGCATGTAGTCAAATGTAGCATCATAAGGGGATGTAGCAGGATCGCCATATACAGATGTTTAAGTGGCTAGATTGCCATGCATTATTATGGTCTCAGAGCAATAGATACTCAACGGTTGACTTTTGAATAAGGTGGGGTTAAAAGTATGAACTTTCCAGACAATTGGCACCAAAATTGAACTGCCACTAAAGATTGGCTAATATCCTTCTCAAAACACAAATGCAGCTTATCAGTTCGAGCACTTGGGACTATGAGCTTAAGCAGGGCAACAAATTTCAACAAAAAAATGTGACAGATTTTTTTCGGAAAACTTCGCTTGTAAGTGCCAGCTGTAACACAGTGCCTCTAATGTTAATACTCCCACAGAAATACTTTGAAGAAAACTTAAGAAAGAACAATGTATCTTTCGGTACTGTACATTCCAGTGGCTGGATGAAAGCAGAGCTTTTCATTCGTTCACATACACATTCTTATAAAACTCGTCAGTTGATCAAAGGAAAAACCTATTCTTTTTCTGCTGGATAATTCCGTAATACATCTTTAGATAAAAGTGTTAAATATTTGCAAGAAAAAGGGACAACTTAATTATCATCTCCCTTGCACACATCATATCTGTTTTTGGGGCTTTTAAGATATACTTTAATGATTTTTCTGATGGCTGATTCAACACGCATCCTGACTCGTTTCTGATCATCTTGAAATTATAAATTTGGCTCAGCCATCAACAATTTCATTGGAAAAATTTAAGCCGGGTTTAGAAATATGTGACTCATATCCATTTAATCGGTGTATTCTTTCAAAGGACAACTTCCATTCCGCAGAAGTAACAAACTGTTCATGTTCGGAGGAATTAGATGAACTATTGGACATTCCCCCTCTTGATATTCAATTTTTCCGGTTGGTGTTTAAAATTTAACATGTTAAAAACTACTGTACTTTCCAATGTTTTTCACAGATAAAACAGTTAAGGATATACATCAGCCAATGTTTCTTAGTTCGGGTTTTTTTGATTATCTCATTCTCATGCTTGTTTTCAGTCGTTTTACGTTTATTTTCATGGAACGATTTCTACCTCTATCTATTTGAAAACTCATATGCTTATTTTATTTCGTTTAATTTCAGTGAGTGATCATTCAATTTCTGTAATTTTTTTTCCGGAATAGCGCGAATGTTAGCCGCATAAATTAATTAATGAATAGGAACTAACAAGGTCAAGTGCTTTCAGACCGTATCGTGCTACTTGGGGTTGTCATAAGCGACAAATTGGTGCCTTTATGTCTCATCGCTCGATAAGATATACAAAACTTATCCGTTTGTTACGAAAATGATGAATCATGCAGGAAAATATCTTGAAATCTAATTTTTCAAGACTAACTTGTTGAGAGGTCTTTGATAATATCATATCAACATACACAGATTAAATATTCTTAGGGACAAAAATTGTACAGTATCAAAACCACGAATAGTGTAGCAACCATTAAAGCATTGTTATTTTCATGATGCTTTATATCTTCATAAAATCTAATTGAAATTTTCGGAATATTCGCAGCTTAAGGTCATGATTGGGTAATTGGTAATCTTATTCCTGCCATTCTTTTATTATTTACATAAATTTGGATGAAACAGGTCCGCAATTAAAGGTTTGTATCGCATTAACAACCATAAGCCTGTATTTTCAATTAAACGCTCTCCATTAGCGGTTTAACATGGAATCGAATTGAATTTATTTCGTTAATGTTGTATGAAATAATGGTGTTCCACTTGTTTATAATTTCGACAGCTTACGCATTTTTTACATGAGCATGCATCAACTGCTCGACAAAATTCAGTGAAGTCAAAAAAGGACTTTAATGTGTTACGCGCATTTCGTTCGGTTCGAAAAAATCTTAAACAAACTGATGTAGTATTATCGTTTTTTCTGGACTTGAGTTGATTTTTTTCAGGGTTTCTGCGTTCGACGTGTGTAAATTATTATTCCCGGCATCACATAAAACCTGCAACTTTTTTCGCCTGTTAACATTTTTTATAGCATCTCACCAGGTGTTTTAGCAAAGTAAAAAGTTTGCACAGCAAACGTTAAGAAGCTTTTTTTATTACAATACTAACGTGACGAAGTGAAGGAGCAGCATCAGGAGATGCGTGATGGGTGTTGCAAGCTAACTTTTTCCGACTTCATCGAGAGTTTGGCTCACACTAATAGATTCTAAAGGCTTCTTAGCGATGTAGCTCAATTTGTTTCTAGGCAACGACTTCTTACAAGCACTACATTAAAGTTATTTGTGTCTCAATTTTTCTTAAATACTCTTGTTTTTTACGAGCAAATATTTGCCGGAAGTCAACTAAGGATGAGTGCTTGCTTTTGAAATGCCCGGCTTCTTAGGGATAGGTGTTCCTTAAATTGAGTGGCATCTGGAATGAATCAAGGAATGCTGCCAGAAGTTGCTCTTGTTTGCCACTCGTCTTGGGTTCGATACGATGTACGCCAAGGTTGTTCTTGGTCCTGTTTGAAGTGGCGTTGAAGGACATCGTGTTTAAATTGCTGCCTTCGTTTTCTTTGCAATTCCAATATATGGCCTTTGACATTTATGTTGATATTTTAAGAGTAAACGTACTCATCATCATCTCATCTCTGATAAACTTTCTGCTAAATAAGTTTTATGGATAAAGTAAAGGTTGAAGTATGGGTACTTGCTGCGCAGAATTTAATCTGGGTACAAAATGAAGTAGAAGACAAGGAAGCAACTGCAAAAAAGGCTATTTGTATTGAATCTGTTTCGTAAGTGCTCGTTAGTCAAAATTTTTGAATGCAAATTTTCGAATGAATACAACAATGAACGGAAGGATAGTGCTGGAAAAATAATACGTGGCTGCTTCAAAGTAGATTCATGTTAAAAATATTAGCTAAATGCACTTTACATGGGTTTTGAATAATCACAAAAAAAAAACTGAAAAAAGGCTAGTCGCTTCAATAATTTTCTATTAAAGATTTATCAAAATGCTGTATTTCAGCAACGAATTGCGACCGTATTTAATTTACATTATATTAATTCTCTTAATCGCAAGAATTTTCACAGGAATCTTCAAGTACATTTCAATTTTAATTTATCCTTGCCAAAATCACTGAATCCTTTATAGGTGCAACTGAACGTAAACATCTTGCATACGAAAGCATGTAGAAGTGGCGTTTCTGCTGAGTCTATCGGAACCTCAACGAAAGTAGTACATAAGCTGCAGAAGGTCGGCAAAACACAATTTGGATTTTTACTCGTACTTAACATCGAATTCATTCGTCCAACTTCAAAACTACTTCTCGAGTTTGCACACACATCCTGCTGTAGAACAACTTGTTACTTTGCAGTGCATTGAAGGATGAAAGTGCTTAATGGATGCCATACATCAGCGCCGACAAGAAGAAAAGCAGGTTGAAAAGTTTTGGTTGCTTTCTAAATTTCACATTCGGAGTACGTTACGCCAAGTAAGTACCCAAACGAATGTGGAATGCATAATGCGAGGCTTTTCTTTTGCATCTGCAAGGATAGGGTTGTCGACTTGGTTCTGGTTCAGATAGTTGTATGCGCTTCCCGAAGGATGCCAAGGTCATTAATATTTTATGGTTTTAAAAGAATCGGTAGATTTGCAGTAGTCATAACATATTGGTAAAATGAAAGTGTAATGAAATTTCCACAATTCGAAAAGGAAACAGTGTTTTTCATGCAGCCGTGTGTTTGTTCCATTCTTAATATATTTCGTCAACTAAACAATACATGAACCAGAAAATGTCCACTTAGTTCCACGTCTGAAGCTGTATTACTCGCAAATGTGCCAGGATATTGTTTGGTCAACAGAAACTCCAATTAGTTGTCCTTGCAGTTCTGGCACCTCTACATTTGTGACGGTGCACATGGGGTGTCAGGTGGACGTATCACGAAATGAAATCACTGCGTCGAGTGCAAACAAAACTTGGCGAATGCACAACAGGTGCACGAAATCGCGCTATCCTGCAGGAAAGTCATGTGCAATCTTATGAATTAATTCTGAACGAAAGGAAGCAGCACAGCCACAAACTTTTATGGGCAATTTGTGGCAGTGTTAGCATTTTATGGGCCTCGAATATGTACTTAGCCACTTGACTACCTGTGTGCCGTTCAACTAAGTTCTTTCTGCCAGATCGTAACGGAATAGTTACGACTTGGTACCTTTCTAGCATTAACAGGCTGTAAGGACACCGCGGTGTTGTTGGAAACTGAAGGAAATGGAAGTAAAAAACAAACAAACTGCAGTGCCAAAGAATGACGGTGTCAAACGTTGAAAAAACAACTTAATAAGGTCTTATGAAAGGCCTCGCATCCACTATTCTTACAATCGGATAGTGTATGTTGGATGAAGGGTAAATTCAACTAATACAAACACGCTAAGCCGCAAAGCATTCACACGAAGGTGTTGTTCCAGTTTCACTAACTAATATCATCCAACTAAAAGCCAGCAACTATAGAGAGAAATTGTCGGAGAGTTTTGCATACGATGATAGTTCATAGGTGCAATAATATTATGGATATTCTGAGAAATGCGACGCAAAGCCCGTGGATGAACATTTCCAGGAGATTTTCCATGGTTTTGCGGTCTTTCCAATTGTAGGTCAAAATGCCTTACAGAAAATCTATAGTTTTGCAATTGATTGGAAACAGACAGCGGACAGCTGCATCTAAAATTAACTAGTATTTAAAAATATTTCCGTTTGAAATTGTTGTATTCAACCGAAGAACTTAAATGAAGAATTTTGTTTGTTGCTGGCTTTTGAATATTCAACATTAAATTGATTTTTCAAAATTGAAAAATGTATGAAATAAAGGCAGCAAATGAATTGAACTTAACGTGAATATTTTCAGAGATTATGTAGGTGTTCTGTTATCATTACATTTAGGTTTCAATCTCATATGATATTTACACGCCACTGCATGTTTATTTTGTCATTCAACATTTCTTCAATGCCAACATTGTATTAGATTTTCATTGTTAAAATGATGGACACGACAAACAAGCTGAACTTCAAACTCGATGTTTTGTATGTATCAGAACATCTCAACAAATTTGTTCCAAGCCGCTTATATTTTGTCATGACTACTTCTGGTATGACAAACATTATTTGCGGATATCATTATCGTAGGAAACGAACTCCTTAAATTTGATCCTTTCTTTGATGAACATTGTCTAGTTGCTGTCGTGCATAAATACGTCAAGCAGACTATCCATAATGCGATTAAAATTCATGATTTGGCTCTATGAACTTTGAAGTTTATTCACCAAAACTTTGTCCGTTGTTATTTGCGTCCTTTTAGAGCGATTAAGTTGTTTGTTAATTGCATCCAAAATCAATAAGTACTGTCAATTCTAAAATAATTAGTGGCATATTGAAATTATTCCCGTTAAAATGGTGTATATCGTTTTCGTGGAAAATTGAATGAAAATAATGGCTACCGGTATTTATTCAAGCTATAATGTTTTGTAGAATTTGTGATTGATATTCAGTTGGGGCTGTAAGCAACAAAACTCTCTCTCAGTTAGCTATGTAAACGAACCAATTTCCTATAAATATTTTCCTATGAAAAACAGATAATATACCAGGAAACCAGGTTCTTCTAAACATATAAGCACATAGTTTTGAATTATTTACAACGAAACAAATCGCAAAGTCAACTACATAAGCTTCAAAAGTTGTGTTTGTGTTACTAGTAAGAAATTGCAAAAACATATGTAGAAATACAGTGCTATAGAACATAGTTGACCAACTAAGTCGTTAGTTAATTGGCTTCGAAAATCATTTGAAAGTATTCAAAGAGAATTTTTCGAAAAAAATATAATGAATGACGGACATACAATTTATTGAAAGTTTTTCTATGCAGGTTTGACTTTAAGTAAAATAAAGGAACATTTTAAAATCATTTCACATGAAGTGAACTTTTTGTATGTTTTGAATTCCAAAAGACAAAAGTTTTTTCGTGCGGCAATTATCAATTCGTTTTATGTTATTGTGGACCCAAAACTCTATATTATCGGGAGGGTTTTTGATTACTTTAAAATGTTTAATTGACTGCCTTGCCTTAATAGCCACGTAGAACTTTGTGTGTAAACGATTGAAAATTTTCTTCTTTTTATTCCTGGATTACTCATATAGCATCTTGCAGGATAAAATAGATGACAAAAATTACATAAGTCGATGAAAGATAAAAACTTGATAACATTGCATAAAAACATATGCCAATGATATTTCCAATTTCCGTGATCCAGTTTTTGATTTGGTTGATCTCTTCTTTTTAGCTTTATCCTTATTTTGGAATGAATTTGACCTAGATAATGGCACGTTCTATTTAAAATGACGAAAGGAAACTATTTTCATGCCGTCTTGACTCTTAAACTGAGGTTCATGAATCAATTGAGCTAGAAAATATATTGGAACAAGATATCACTCCAAAATCAAAAAAATAAATGTTCGAAGATTGTATATACTATAGTTTTTATGGTATAAATATTTTTGACAACAAAATAACAACAATAATCAAACATTATATTTATTTTAATCAGTCTATTATATCAAAAAAAGTTTAATATTTTCTCCAGATCAAAATCGGCTAAAGAAACCCTTCCACGGTTAAATGATAAAGAAACACGATTTATTTTCTGTTTTTCGGTCATTTTATATCTCAATAATATTCTGTAAATAATAAAAACCAAGATTTAATTCATTTTAGTTTTAAAAGTGTTTTGTTTGAGCAACACTGCCTTGGTTCACATCAATTCAAATGAATTTTCCTTATAACATGTTTTTTTGGATGTGAATAACAACATTATGAAAGCTCAATCATTGCATTTATTCCGAATTTTTCATACATAATGATGCTTTATTATTGCATTGGAATGACTACGAATCCCTGGAATTTACTTATGTTTTTGGAACAGTTTCCGAAACAAAAAAAAGTGATTCTATTTATTTCAAATATCGATTATTCCTTCAATCTTCATTGTTTAATAAGTAGTTAACTTCATAAAAAATTTGATTGTAAACTTCTATAGCGGCGCAAATAGAGCTTATAGCGCCATCTTTTTATAAGTGATTCCAGCGCAGGATTAAGGACGCTAAATTTTTTGAAGAAAATATGGTAATGATTATTTTTTATTTAGTCATTGCCCTTATTCCTGGCTTAAATTTTTCAATTACTGCCGGATTGCGTGAAAATCCCAAAAAATACCATAGTGGAAAAAACGGAACGTTATCGGTAACCGATTTTATCATCAGTATGGTGTCTGTATATATTCCCTAGACTATAAACATCCAGTGTAGATTATCATACAATAAATGTAACTGCCTGCAACCACACTTTAAAGATTTAGTATGTGCGATATCGCATCATGTGCGTTGTTAGGCCATTCATTGGAGTCGCAATTTACTTTATGTGCTCAATTTTCATCCACTCCATGATAGTCGAGACGCACGATAGCCAACTGTAACTGATTGTAAGTGTGCCGACATTACAATGGGATAAATTGTCAAATTTAAGCTGTCCTAGTTGGTGCATTACAAATATGATACACTTTATGGAAAAGTAGTTGGTAGCATTAATTTGCAATGCTTTTTCTGCTTGTGTTGATTGAAACTAATCTAAACTATTATACTTTTAAAATCTAATAATTTGAATAAATCTTTTCGAATATCCTTAGAAATAAAGAAGAACGTAGATCATCATCATCATTTGATCTATTCATGTTTCCGTATATTCTATATCGAAAAATTGCATGCGGGAATACATCAATCATTTCAGAATTTTGAGTTTCATGCATGAAATGCAACGAATACAAAAATGATACGTTCAGAAATTATTATTGGAAAACATTATGCTGTTTGTTGTTTTAATAAATGTATGAACCTGTCGAACTCGTGTATTTTCTAAACGATGTTCAAAATATTGAAAATATACATTTACTAGATTTTTACTTCCGTTTGTCTTTCATATGGGTTCATAAGTAATTTTTAAAGGAGTTCAAATAAACCAATAATGTTACAAGACTTATAAAAATTTTCTAAGTTAAGGGTTTACACAGGTCTTGAAATAAAAATAAAAACAACTTTTTCAAAAAATTGTTCTTTAAAAACAAAAAAATCTGTTTTATTTAAAATTCACACACATAAAAGTTTAGCATTTCTAGAAGTTGCAAGAAAAGTTTCAGCTAAAGACATTAAAAATTGTCAATTTTCCTGCAGTTTTCATCGTCCAACCTTTTTTTTTGCGGTAGGCAGAATATTTCGGTGCAGGTTCATCTCAAATCAAAAATTCAAAAAAATTCTTATAGTTTATGCCCTTGGCTCGTGCTTGAACGAAGGAATTAAAAAAAATGAAATTTAAAGTTTTGACATGGATTTGAATGAGTTTTCGTCTCATATTTTTTAGCATTTTTCCGATTCTCATCGTTTTTAAAATATTTTTTTTTCGTATAAAACAAAAACGAGTCAACTGAATCAAAATCCCTTCGTTCAAGCACGAGCCAATACTATAAAGAGAAACTGTACAAAGTTTTAGCAAAATCGGAGTCGATTCGTTCTCGAGAAATTGTGCCTACCGCACGGAAAAACAAAGTTTCGAGAAAAACGCGTTTAAAGTTTTTTTTACCGCGATTTTCTGAATTAATATTTTTTAGCGACTTAGATCGAGTCGTCGATTCCAGGTCCATACAGTAATTCGTTCGCCTCATTCGCGATGTTCAGAGCATCCTTTTGATGTTGTGATGTTTGATGAAAAAGAAAGGAGCTGATTTCACGCGCTAGAACCGCGCGCTACGTAAGGTACGTACCGACCACGTGGTATTCAAATCTCTATAACTCCGGTAATATTGCTTGAATTTACTTCAAATTTTCTGTGAATACTCTTGAAGTACTATACTATCATATAAATTAAAAAATTCAATTGATTTTTTGAAAATACATTCATGGCCTATGTAACCCCTTAACAATTATTTTTTCGATTATTTAGCTTTTTTGGAACTTATAAAACACATTTTTATTAAGTTCAATCGCTGGAAATATAATTGAAGTTTCATCCGAATCAATTCACTAAATAAATTGATTTCTCCCAATTAGCAAATCCAAAACAGACCGTAAATCAATGCTTGTAAAAATCGGAAGAGCTCGTCAGATGCTTTAATATTTCAGTATGATCCTGCATTAAACATTTACATTAAACGTTGAGTCGCAGCACTCAAAACCATGGAACTGCTTCCTCTGGTGGTTTTTAATTGTGATTCCCTGATGATTTTCAACGATTATCCATCAATCATATATTACCAGTATATCAGGATATAATCTATGTACATGCATATCCCCGTATCGACTCCCATCTCGCATCGCGTGAGGACAACCTTAAACCAAATATAATTAGGGATGAATTAAAGCGATTTACAAACGATCCACCAAAAGCACTTATCAAATAGCCCCAAAAAGCGGGGGGGGGGGGGCATGATGCAGGTGGGTTGGCAGCCTTGAAACTTTGGTGTAACGAGTTTTCTCTTGGGAAATCAAGAAATTAACTCTAATCATTTCAATGTCTGCTCGGCAGCGTTATTGCTTTCGGCTAGCCGTTCTTGCCATCTATCCTGCAATGTCCAAGGACTTGAAATACTTGCACGTAAGAAACTGTGCACACTTGTGCCACTACACCTGAATGCACAAGATGATTGCTTCAGAAGGTACGTAAACTTCATGCTTAATATGTTGCTTGGAAGCATATTGACATATGTCTAGCTACAGTAAACACGGATATGTTTGTTTAAAGATGAAAATGCACTAGGAGAGTGTGTAGCAAAAATTCAAGGCATAGTAAGAAAGTTTTTGGAAAATTCGTTGAATCATTCTTGAGGAAACTTTTGCGAAATATGTCAAAGAAGTTTCAGATCGACAAGAATAATCTGCGATGGATGCTTTCAGGCTTCTCGAGTAGTAACATATTACAAATGTGAAAAAGCAAAGGATGATGCTGCAGTTTCAACACTAGTCTCCCTATCAAGTTTGGAAGCCCGCGCTAAACAAACATTTTTGCTTCATGTGCTAATAAAATAGAGTGCTATTCCGCTGGTGAATCCTAAGAACATTTCTCTTCTTCGAAATGAAAGATGGTAAAGAGCAAGTAAATCGCGTGTTTTGGCTGAGATTCGTTTACGGGAAATATGCTTAGTTTTTGAAGTGAAGAGGGACAATTTTTCTATGTGTGTAACGGCAAAATAGGACATTAGACTATTGTGACCTCAAAAAGGAGGAGGAGGAATAATATTAGAGGAAAATGATTCCCTTTCTTCCGAATATTATAAAAAATCGATGATATTCTCTTCACATAGCTTAACAGTTAATTCTATCGGAATCACATTATTCTTTTCTAACATTTGAAACGAAACAAATTCATATATATCTCCAATTCTTTTTAAAAACTATTATCACAGCATATAAAAACGGCTCGGGCTATGATTACAATAAACAACCTGCAAGTTATTCTTGCATCCACTGTAGCATCATGAAATAACCTTAAACAGGAGACAACATCCGATGAAGGATAAGCATCCATACGTTCCTGTATGGATGTCTATAGGTAGATGAGACAAACTCAATTTCTCAACTGCAATTTAGTATGGCTCTTAATTGGAAATAATTAGGCGTTCATTTCATCCCGTCTCGTCAGACAACACCCCATCCAAGTCCTGAATGATAGCAGCTAAGATGCGTGGCGTAGTGTGACGATGTTGATCTTAAGCAAGACATCGCGTCGCGCTAAAATATTCGTTTTCGTCCTGCAAACTGTTAGCAACTTTATGATTAAATTGACGACAAAACTTTATAGACAAATATCAGCAACTTGTCGAGTCCAAAGCAATCAGTTAGTTAGCAAATGTAATTAAGTTATTTTGGCATAGCAATGCTGAAGGCAAGTTGGTTTGATAAATTGACTGTTTTGTTGAGAAATGTAAACTACAGATGGAAACTGGCTTGGACGGACAAATTTGAAATGGTGGTTTATAAATTCAAGGATGTTTTGGATAAAGTCAATATAAAGGACAATACGATTGAATTAACCATCTGTGCCATTATTATGGATAACAATAAATGAGAAATCAAAACCAATTGATGATATTTGAAAGATATCTTATCATGAAATTATTGAAGGATACAACACGATCGAAAAAAATCCGAATAGACATAAAAAAAATGAAAAGTACTAAAATAAGGGGGTTTGCACAAGCCTTAATTTTGATTCATTTGCCCAATTCACCGAACGGCGGCCTGTCGGCCTATTAGTGCGCGTTACGGGGATGATTAATCAAGAAGGTGAGCTTTAGTGAAGGGAAACGATGGTAACTGCTTATTCCGATCCTTTCCATACACGTCCAATAGATCAAAAGCAATTGATTTACTTTTAAAGAAAGGTCACTACGTGAGCGTACTGTTTTCCGAAATTTGACAAATAATATGGTCCTATTCCAATTAGCTCCCAGGAAACCATGGGACATATATCTTACATAGGAAGCTAAAAATTCAAACCTTTCAACATAAAATATCTCAGATTGGTATTGAAATGATGACGACATCTTCCTTTTTAAAGTTTCGGGGTTCGTTGTATGCAATTGCTCTTCTTACTTCGATTTCTATAGGATTGCATAGGTTCTTAATCAAATATGTATCTAAATTTGCATGTATATGACCTAAATGATGAATTCGGGTGTATGCCGAAAAGAATACCATTTTACCTTTGCTAGAAAGGAAAAATCAAACATTATCCTTCATATTCTTTAAGAAAACGCCAACCAACTTCTGAATTGACGTTCGGATTTCCTAAAAAATCCAATGTGATTTATTTAAAGATTGAACCATTCAGTGGTACAAAATTTCGTTTTATTAATAGCTGTCCTCAACTTTGCCTCTCGAAGGAGACTATGTCACAAATCCTTGTAATTTTTAGAATTTTGAAAACAATTTTTTCTCAACTACGACATCCAGTTCCTTCAGAACACGCCTTAAAAAGGGTAGTGTTTATCTGTCTCATCATGTGTTAATAACCTCTTTGAGTAGTTTCTTTAATCCAAAAAAACTACCAATAATGGTGCTTGCAAACAATCAAAGATAAAGATGATCAAGCTGACATGTCTGTAAACCATTTGCAATAACAAGACATTAGGCATTAAGGCAATATAGGCTCTGCGAAGGCTTCTGTATTACTAGTGATACTTTTCATCGTTAGATCCGTTTAAAAGTGCGTTCAAAGTTGTCTCCGCAATTATGGTAGGTTTTTCGTGTACATTTGAAAAATAAATTCCGGAACATGTTTTTAAACTTAAAAAATAAGACCAAGACAAACTCAATAGATGCAAGACCAAGAACGATTAGGCAAATACCGAAACCTAGCCTACCATAGTCGTGGTTTTGTTTTCCTCATAAACACAGCAGGCGAAAGGTACTCTTCAATGGTTGGTATCAAAGACTCCTTTACTACTTAAATTAAATTTTGAACATATCTTTACGTTTGCTCCTTAAACCTAGAAGCAACCTAAATATCTAAAGCAGTAAGTAAGGCAATATTCATAATTTGTTGAATCAAAAAATCAACATGATAATTAAAATGATAATAGGTTTACTCCACAGGATAGATACCCGTGGAGTATATTTGCTTTTATTGAAAGACACCAGCAGGAATCCTTGTGTTTATATTGAGTGGAGTATTTTTACTACCATTTGTCAGAAAATAATCAGTTTAGTATGTCCAGGAGGTTCCATACAGTAGGTGGATATATAATTAAAATCACGTCGGCAAACTTATATGTCGACATGTGATAATAATAGATTAATTACATCGAATTGAAAATTGACGTGATCTGTGAATTTGTGTGAATAAATACTTTTGTTCGGAAGCAATCACATTTCATTGCACTTTGAATCTGCAAGCGCAATGCTATTTATTATCGAAATCACTTTTGAAATACTTAACAATTTATCTGCTAGAAGCCAACGTTTTTTCATCAGGATTTATCAACTGGAAGCCTATTAATTGTTTTTTTTTTAAATTATCATTTGCTGCGTGAAAGACTATTGATTGGCGAAAATCGTCTATTCGTCATACATTTATTATTGAAAAAAAATCTATATTAAAAATAAGATTCAGTTTAGTTGAGTTGTTACGCAGATTTTTGGGTATTCTCTAAACACGTTGATTTCATTTGAAACTGGTAGGTAAAGTGTTAATATAATTCGACGGCTGTTCCACTGTATGCAATCATTCAGATTCTCAATCTTAGAATATAATCATATTATTCAAATAATTAGAATTGTAACCCTTGGGAACATTATGCTCCCAAGGGTTACAAATGTAAGGTACAAAATTTTCTTCAATTACTTATTACTTCATAGATCTTTTGAAAAATTTCTGTGCAAACAATTTATTAAATGGATCAAAAGTTCTAGTTAATCAAAATAAACATGATGTAAAAAAACGGATGATTGTAAATAAATTGAATTTCTTATGTAAAAGTTTTTCTTGTGAGGCGACATGGAATAGTGAAGGGTTTTATATACTAAAAATTATTCAAAGAAATTTTTGGCAACATCAAAACAATTACGAAATACATTTTCAAAGGGCATGAAAACATTTTTCGTGAAAATTATTTAAATAAATATAGTGACATTTACCAAGCGATGGTGTAAAACTTTCAAACATATGGAAAACAAAGTGAATCAATTTTCGAGGAGAAATAATTTTCGATGAAATTTAATTCAGAAAATGACCAACAAATTGTGGAAAATTTGATTTGAATTATCCACGAAAAAATTAATTTTGTGGCGAAATTGTGAGCATGACATGAAAAGATTAAATTTTGATCAAGTGATAAACAATTGAATGCTCGAATTTATTTTTTCTGTATAAATCAAGTTTCAAAAATCTTGGGATAAAAATTTGATGGAAAACATTTCACATCAAGTATAAAAATTTCCATGAAGTCTTTACCACAACATTTTGGGAGAATAAACTAATAATTTATACTATTCAGTTGATGCTGCATAGAGTTTCACTGTAACTTTTTTGACTGCAAGTATTCACAGATCGAACAGAAATTGTTGATTTTCTATTGGTTATATTGTAGTTAGGCTGTATAAATTAAAGTTTGTATCACTTATTTTGAACTGAAAATATCATATAATTTAGGGTCAAAAACTTCAATAACTTTGTTCGAAAATGTTTATCTTACGTTCATCAAAAGCAGAACCAAACGTAAATCGCTCATAGCGTAAAAAAAATCTTTATTCAAGGTCCCTTGTCTTAGATGACTTGAAAATTTTTAATTGCTGATTGTTTTCCTGTTGTTGGTTCTATATGAACTTTAGCTTTTGATTAAAAGAAAGTCTTATAGAATTTGTGAAGAAATTACCATCAAATCCATAAAATATAAAAAGTGTGTATATAAATGGAATTTGTTTGTTACTTTACAGCGTTAAATATGACCTTAAATGTAAATTTTGATATATTTTTATTTCCTTAATTGGTTGAACGAGAAACCCTTACACCATTTGTTCTGTACAACTAAATAAATTCCAAATAAACAAACAATTTCTCCACAGAGACGTACCTGGCTAATAACAATCTATGTTTTTAGTTATCGATAGACTAGAAGTGCGTGCAAACGAAAAATGTTTCTGCTGCCCCTAACACTTTTCTAAAGAGTTGCGTTAATTACACAATTTGAACGTGGCTTGTAATTAATTTTACATCAAACAGCCAATCGACTCAATCGAGTCCTTTGTGATTAGTTTACAAGCTAGTCGAGCAGACCGAGCAACTGAATTCAATACAGGAGCATGTGAAGGATTGTCAAATGAAAATCATTTCCTTTATTGGTGAAAACCTTTTAACCATTTCATATTTAAATAGAGCGCTTAACAAGCGTACCGTTGGTTGTATTCACGTTCGGGCGAAATGAGGCAATTGGATTGGCACTATGTTAGGTTATTCTCCAGCAAGGATACTAACGAATATGTCGCTCTTGGATTCACGTAAAGTTGGCTAGATGTTTCGATTGTACGCACTATAATTATCCTGTAATTTCAATAAAATTAAATTGTACCTTTTAGATGAAGTTTTCAATAGCAATTTGCTTTCGAGCAATGTTAAATTAGCTCTTATTCCTTGTTCTTTTGAAAATTAAGTCATAAGCAATTTCGCGTTTTTGATACCGTATCAAGGATTTAACGTTGATCCCTTCCACCCCAAAGGTGAATCCTTGAACCAATTCATGCATGAATAAAGTTGAACATCGGGCATTTTTTCGTGAAGTAAACATGCAGAAAAAAAACTTTAGATTTTCAAATTTCTTCTTGTTCAGGATAAGTGTACTTGTGTTAGCCCTTCACATGAATATGGCACATTTTTCATCTGCAGTGCTCAGCAACGTTATAGGCTGAATTCAATTTCATATTGATGTAGTCTTTTCAAAATTGACGCAATAAAAGTAAATCAAACAGCAATAATTAATTACAGAAAATTTAGGTAAATTAGTTCAAAATCGTTTACAGATATTCATTTAATTTTTTTTGTTGATAGCTGAAATCCTTAATTAATGATTGCCGATATTTCAATTCAAACACTCAACAAAAAAGATATGCCAATTGTGCAGGTAAGAATCATAGTTGCGGCATAAAATGACTATAAAAATTTAAAAACGAACTGACCGATAAAGATCCAGACTATCTCGTCTACAAGCGCAAAAAAAAATTTTTAACAGCTAAGCTAAAATTTAAAATCAAAAGCATTTCCAATAGCTACCTGTAATATTGCTCGAGCTGAGCATAAATCATTCGGCAAATGGACATCATCTAAACTAAAGTCTTTAAGAAATATTGATAACTTCTATCCATGATATTAGCACGTTCATTTAAATCATGCTATATTTCTTTGAATTTGTCAGTAAATGAAATACTTCCAATATATGTGTAGAACAAGCGGATATCAAGCGATTGCGTAGCAAGATTATTGATAGGAAAGCAGAGGTCCGAGTTCCGAATCTTGTGGAACACCAAAATTTATGCAAAGTGACCAGGGGAATAGTTTCGATGGATAGCAAATACTTTCGATAGAATCAGCGAATGTTGACCTATTACCAAAAAGACACTTGAATAAACGAGTCTCTATAGAATAATATTGAAATTAAATTCCAACGGAGTCAATGCTTCGCTTCATTTCAAATAGAACGGTTTAACATATAGGGTGTCAAAAGTTTTTCAAACATTCTATAAAAAATTCACTGAAAACGATCATATTATATATATTTTGAGAAAAATTGAGAAGAATCAGACAATTGATCCATTGAAGATCATCTCTAAATGGATTAAGAGCAAAAAGGCTTGCCTATCAGCTCTGAGAATACACAATTAACAAAAATTTTTAAAACAAAATTTCAAGTAGAATATATATAGATTTTAAATAAATTACTAAAAATAGATTTCCATTATGTTTAGTGATCAAATAATGTATTGAATAGCTTTGAATAGTAATATGTTTAAAAATTCTGTCTTTCGGATTGAAGTTCAAAACACAAATGTTATCGTTTTTCGGCATAATTTTTCCTTTAAATTTTATTTGGCAGCATGATTTTTACTAGTCAGCATATTGCCTTTGTAGTCATTTTTCGTAAATTTTACTAAGAGGCTTGAAGCAGCGTTGGCGGTTTAATGACTTTCATAGAGTATTTCTCAGAGAGCCAAGCAACTGTGTTCAAATTTTAAAAAAATAACATTTTTTTATCACGGTAAGGTCTGAAATATTTTCACAGCTTTTGCCATGCAATTTAAGAATGAAATGCAATACAATAGTAAAGAGTCTTTTTGTGGATACATGAAAAGTACAGCGTCTTATTAGCGCCTAAAACGTGGCAGGAGACTTCCAGGTTTGCATTTTTGAAACTTTTGGAAGTATTTTGGCTGGGTTTTACAATTTTCAGGCCTCCTCAAACATTCTAGAAGTTTCAAATAGCTTCCAAATCAAAGTGCAATTTATAGTGTTTGAGGCAGTGAAGATTTCATTACAATATTTTTATTAATAGCCTTCCTGCCTATCTATAATCATCTATGTGTAAAGCCTACAACGAAATAGCTGAAATCTTTGTCTAAAAATTTAAAATACAAAACACAAAAAGAATTAAATGGATATCAATGAGAATTTGCCATGACTAAAAGCCAAATTTGTTAAAAGAATTATATAATTAATATGGCTCAGATTTGTTGAAAACTATGCTTACTATTCATATCCTTCTAGTAAGGATTACTTTGAGGTTACAGAATGGAGGATCAGGATATGGAGTCAGCGTTCACGCCATAGTCTATTTCAGTGAGCACAGTACTGTAAACACGAACTTCCCAGAAAAAAAATGTTTAAAAAAAGAAACTTCGCTTTGTTGGGATTGCAATGCAAGACTCTCATATTTTCTGGCTGATATCCTTACTACCCATTGTGCGCAAACCTATTAAACATGACGAGAATCGTTAAATGCTGCTTAAATGCGGAAATCACCAAAAAAAATTCATTCCGAAAGCGTAAATCAATAAATATAATACAGGTAGAATCTTGTAATATCGATTTGTTAGATTGTATCACATAAAATTCCGTCGTCCCATTATCGAGACATTATGTGAAAAACGATTTCGGAAAACAACTTCTGCATCACCAAGGACCCCACCCAGATGACTTGAAAATTGTTCGAAAAATCTGTGATACGGATACAGTGTAGGCACGGACCGACAGAAAATCGTAATTTTATGACTATTGTCACCAAATGATAATGTCCTTCTAGTTTTGTCAGGTGCCCCGACACAATTGGCCTCAGGACTCATCTGTATTTTATGTTTCTCTGTTGATTCTTCTCGTGTATTGATGTGTGAGATGTGACTTTTTCTTGCTGAAATCCTATCGAACTGGAAAAAAATCTTGATAATGGGGGAGTTGATACACTGCGTCTCTAAAACCAACGATCACATACACATTTCCTTTCGCAGCGTCCTTGGCAATATCTTCATTTATTTGCTATAAATATTTCATCATTTTGAAATTGAAATGGTCACAATCCTTAATTCATGCGGAGTCTCTAGGTGAAAGAAGTCCAGGGAAATATTTTGTAGGGTTTTATGAGAAAGTCAAATAAAATTGGGGTTTATATATTTTCAAACCATTTCGCTATGTATTTCAAAAAAATTATGGAAATTGACTTCTGATCAAACTCATCTTCTGCTAGCTTTTGAATTCAAATATTTTCGCGCGAGACTATCATCCAGACCCAAGAAAACAGGATAGAAGCCACTTCTGGAGTAATCAATAAGGAACCGAATCGGCAGCCTTGACATTCGACTTCGAGAATAGTTTGTCAACATATGTCTTTATGGCTGCGATGCGTGTGTTGTATATGTCAACGACGAATGGGAACTGGAGTAATTTGATCCGGCATTGAAAGGACACTTTTGGTCGTCCTCGACCATTCCTTGATTTTGTCGTTTCGATTTGATGATTGAGATGTTGTCATAGGACGTATGTAGGCCCTATTAAGATGGCATGAAGGAGATTTTTTTATATCCAGTAATGTGACCTTTCTGGATTAGGACGTATCGCAAACGTTGCCGCAGAAAGAAAGCTGGAAGATCAAAGCAACATAAAAAATGGTATTTATATGAAAGGAGATCAGTCTTATATAGTTATATTATGGCAATTTCTTCCTTTTTGCGAAGGATTACGACTAGCTTGAATGGACCTCATACATTAGCACATACACAAACACATCTACTCGATGTAGATGGAAAATATGGCCTCGGCTCTGCGGCAAATATCCCTTTATTGAATCTATACGTGCACTGAAATATCATCAAGTTTGTCTCCAATGTTTTTTATCAATTCCGCCACTGCCGAACGCCAAATGAGATTTATACGAGGCTCTCATTCAATCGTATAAACAAGGCGACGAAACGTAATGGATAAACTTTATTACTGTTCAGATGAAATAGAAGATAAATTATTGGCCGGAATGTTTTTTTGCTTTGATTAAATACACCAAAGTGCCATGAGTATCCTTCTTTATGGTAAGCAAAGTATAATAAACAGGATCTTTTAATCTGATTTTTGGTAGTAAATTCGCGGACGCCATTGTATATGACATCAATTTTATTACGGCAGAACTGATGCTTTTGTTTCATAAAAAATGTTTCGAGTTTACAGTACGTTAGGAAGCAATAATGGAGTAGATAAAGACGCGGAATTTTGAACAAGCCATACGGTTAGTTTTTGAAAGAAATTTTTGAATTAATTAATATAAAAGGAATAATGGTTTCATCATTAAAATCCAAAATTCAAGCTGATCAAGAAGCCTGAAACCATCTGTGTGACACAATTTTAATTAAAAAAACATTTTCCTCTAAGGTGGCAGAAATAATATTGACAACAATTGAAGGAGTTACTATTTTTTGTGGTTTAAAATTGCAAGCATTTAAATGAGCTTCATGTATCACCCCTTTCTAATCTCCTCATTGAGACATAGTTTAAAACAGTTAAAGTTAAAGATTTATCAAAGCTGTCTATAAAAGATTAATGATAAGTTAATGTGTCTCTTTAGTTCAAAATGATTAAAGAATGAGTACAGGAATCCACAAAAACCAGAATACAACAATTTTTAGTCACTCTTTATAAAAACATGTTTTAAAAACTGTGTTTCTACAAATTTTTGTATAGGCCAACAAAAAATATTGCTAAATTAATCAAGATTCGACCATATTAGCAACAGTTTTGCAATTCCTGCATAAAGGGAGAGAGAGGAAGAAAGCTCAAAAGATTATGTGTTAAAAAACCTTGAATACATGTGGTTTCACACATAGTTTAGGTGGGAATTATATTTGCTATTAAAGTGACCCGCTCTCATGAATTTCAAAGTGTGTGTTTCCATATGCAAGCTTCCGCATACCCAGAATATAGAAATTGTAAACCAGTAAAACAAGAATATAGGCGGTCGTCAATCAGAATCAAATATGAATCATTGTACTAATAATGAAACTCCTTGCAAGTAAACGTAACTAATTTCGGAAAGCACAAAAAAAATTCTCATACTCCGCCATTAAATTCATTCTATGCTAAACAAAATCACCAACAAAAGTCTAAAGATTTCACTAAATCGCTTCTAAATGCTAATTACGATAATGTTTTACTTGGGCCGCAGATAAGCAGATATTTATTTAAATAATTCAATGCTCCGCCAAGTGCAAGATGACGACAATTTTCAAGCTCCAGAAGAGTTTGAACAAAACAAAAAGATTTCCAGACTTTCATGAATTTATTCATTCCGGAAAAGTTTCTCGATTCTCCGGAAAATGTGAAATGTTTCGCAATAACGTAAATTTTAAATCTCTTTATCTTAATCACGAAAGCACTTGCAGAAATTTGCATCTTCGCCCGCCATCCACGCAAACCAAGCCGAGATGCAGCCAGATGCAAAACTGCCGTTTTCCATAAATAAACGGCAACATGCAATTTAGTCCCGACGAATCCCAGTCGGGATCAGAACTTGGCCGACCGGAGTCCCATTGCAGTCTGGATGGAGGAAGTTCAAAATAAATTAAACTACAGGACAAAGTTATTAAAATTCCAAACCGATTAATCGTGGTCGTAATTTGTAACGAAAGGAGGCTTGAGTGTACATTTCTTATCAATGCCCAGAAGTTGGTGGTTTGCCGCGGTCAAGAGGTGTTGCCGAATTCTCTAAGGGATTATATTTATTGCATATCCTAGCGATTGAAGGAGAACTATTGGCAACCTCATTGAAAATTCACCTTCATTCAAATTATGTTCAGCTCGAACTCGCAAGGAGCAGGCATTGGGATAGTCGCTGGAAGACCATGAGTCTGAACCAGAAATCCCTGCAGCATCATCCTTTTGGCAACACTCTATTTCTCACAAATGAGACGAATCGACAAATCCTTGCTTGCCAGATTCACCACAGCACCAAACCAGTTTAGGGTAAGAATGGATTGGACACATTAAAATGTTTTCTCCGACTACAGCTATAAGTGCTGTTTGCAGCATCTGCTTTGAATCCTGAACGACGACGACTGGGACGGTTTGAGGACTTTCATACAGTTCGTTGCGGTTTGTTTCGCTCCTTTTTAACGAAATTAATTTGCATTTTCAAATTGAGTTATGAAAATTGAATTCCATGTCTCGTGTCGACCAGCAAGCGGTGCTGAAAACCAGGCGACCAACTTTGAATGATTCGAAAAATCCTGGCCATCTCAAAGATGAGTTGGGAAAGGTTAATATCTACCATTCAGTTGTTTTACAGCTGAAAAATTTCAACGGCATTCAACGTGTAATTCCCTACGAAATGGATGTCGTATTTGCTTGATGCGTACTTCCGAATTCTCGGAAGAACTGGGCAAAAGATGAATTATTTCTTCAGCTTTCTATTTACTTAGCACGTTATCAAATCTAGACGTAAGGAACTCCCTGGGAAACTTAATATTGAACTTTTACCAAATTTTACATTTCAAAACGAACAGAAAAATAAATTGTCTTGAATGGACACAAAAAATTGGCCGACTTTAAAATGCTGTTAAAAATGAGAACAAATTTGGATAAAACTTTTTGGTGAAGTTCCAAACGATGAGGAAAATAACAACTGAATCAGATACAATTTTGAATAACAGAATTATGCTAAAACTTATCTTTCTATGCAATGCGAAACATTCCATGCGCTTCCGTTGAGGACAATAAGATTATAATTTCAAATGTATTTTGTTGTTTTATTTCTTATTTGAAATCATCTTTAGAAAAAGTTTTTGTGACGCACTAAGCTCGTCGCTACTTTATAATTATATTAATAATAAATAAAAATGTAACTTCGCGCAGAGTAACAACGAAATAAACTTAAATTCTTTCCTCATCGTTTCACATGACGAACTTTCGAATGAGAAAATTAATATAAAGATCAATGAGTTCCGAATTTCCATCAAAAGATTATTTTTTTGATAAAGGGCTAGAAATGATTTACATTTGCTTGAAATTTGATTTCAAGCTAGACACAACATCCTGGTTTTTAGCCGACAGCAGGCACAAATAAGACCAATTTGTAGTGCTTTTACGACGCCAAGTTGCGCCAAAATGCACAATAACTGGTCCAGGGGTCCTCGCCGATAAATAGATTTTTGTTTAAAATAGGTCGTCATAATGAAGATTAAAAATTTTGACTGAGAGGCTTTTGATCCAGATACTTTTGACTGACAGACAAAATACTAGTCATTTTAATGACTTACCTTGACAGCAATCGAGAAGATCTAGAGTTTCGTGCTAGGATTCATAATCTAGCCTTAAATCAAATAGTGATCGAGGGATTTGATAATGTTCATCATAGTCGAAATAATTTAAATTCGCAAGTTTGACAGAAAAAAGTCCTTGCATCTTTGAGATGCTGTCGCAATGATGTCATAATAATTGACATAGAAAATAGAGTCATTCATTGTCATGAGTTTTTAGAGTGTCCAATAAAATTGAAGACTTAAACAACAATTTAAATCCTGTTCAGTAAGAGCAACTGAATACCTCTTTGCAAGAGAAAAATTATGAGTGTTTCCGTAGATTCTTCACTTATGAGTACTAGATTTTTTAAAAAAGGAAGCAATAAAAAATCCACTGTTAAACCACTTTCAAAGGATCAGAATAATAAAAATTTTAATATAGTTTTTCGACAATATTCTAAGAATATTTGATCTTTGTTATTAATTCATAATTGATAAATAACTTACAATGATAACAATTAATTTGGTTACCCTAGTTCATTTGAAGAGTATTGGCCGTTGCTTGTTTTGGGCACATAAAATAATCACATTCTTACTCTTTCCATGAATTTCAAAGCTTTCTCATAGTTTTGTAGTCGCTACTAGTTTCATACCTTTAAAAGTTTCCAAGTTTTTGCTGAACACTGAGAGAATTATAGTTGATCGAAGATTTCATTTTTAATTCGGCCCCTGATAGAGGCTGTTTGTTGGCTTGAGAGTATTATTTTAAATTTGGAAAGAAATGAGTTGAATTTAATGGTCCTTCTTTTCATGTAGGTATTAAAATTATTCTGTAAAGAACAATTTGTATTTTCTTTCAAAAAAAAAATGCATAAGGTCTATAACTTAAACGCTCTGCTTCCAAACTTTGATGTAAAACATTTTTAAAATACACCCTACAAATTTCCTATGCTGCGAATTATTTCTGTTTATATTAGAACAAATAGTTCATGAAACCATAAACTGTTTTTCGAAAGTAAATTTTTTTCAACAGTTCAGTACTAGTCTGCCAGCAATCACTGCACCTCTTTAAGAGGTTAAAGATACTTGTCTGCATAATACAAAGTGTTCGTTGATTTGCCCTCTATGCGGGAAATGCGGCGAAAGTTTTGATGGCTTCAACTTTCGTCAGGATTTCATCCCAAAACATACATGTGGGGCTGGAATTGATGATTCCGGATATGTCACCGATAAAATGCGCGGATATTGGCATAGTAAACAAAATTGAATATTACCTAATTATCGGCGCAAGCGCCAAAGATGTTGGCAAGCAAAAGCTGTCTATATTCCTAATACAGCGCAAGCGTCGCAACGAACAATCAAAAGAAAAGGATGCCGATGTAGGCAGTCCGGATTCTTTAGTATGAATGTTATTTTATTCATTGATTCCTATTTCTTTTATACAAAAATATTCGTTATGTACAACTTACTAACTAATCAAATATTATTTACATGTTTCTGACCTAAATATATTTCCGATATTTTCCCATGGTCACAAAATGCAAGTACAAGCAATAAAGTGTAATTTATTGGCTTCAAGAACCTTACCGCAGATGTAAGCAATAAAATGCCAATAACCCCGGATTCGTTTTCATTCATATGCCATGCTCATGCTGAACTCATTCCCAGTGCACATTGTCAGTCTTCAATTGTTTTGATGATTCGCTCTTATTTCATTGTTTATGATAGAAACAATTGACTTGGGATATACCCACAAAGCCTGACTCACAATGCTTTGACTTGTGCCGGGTTATCGAATGGCAATGTTTAAATATTGTTTACGTCCATCATGGTGGTCGGCATATGTTTTGTTCGCTTGTTGTAGTTTGTATTACACTACACCAAATCCATTCATGCATTTCAATGGTCAGCTGCAAATAAATAACCTACTTAGAACTCTATTAGGACCAATCAGTAGAAAACAGCACAAAAATATTCTATCTTTGAACTATTAACCATCAACAATGGCGCATCAGAAGAAAGGAAATTTTAGTATTGCCTCTTGCTATCTCGATCCGACAACCGTATCTTTCAATTTTCATATCTTTGCTATCTACACTTACTGTATTCTCCCTGAATTTGTGTGGTTTTCCCGAACGGTGGTTTCCTTTCAGAAGTTCTTTACATGGCCGGATGATTGAATTCTGTTCTTACTAAGTACTTCAAATTTTCAGCTCCAAGTTTTCTTGTAAAGTTTAAAATAGGTTTGATTTACATCAAAAACGACGAATTTTAAATGTAAGAATGCAATCAAAAAATTAACAATGTGTCTATAGTCAGAAGTCAAATGACAGACCTGCATCAAATCTGAATGCTTCTTTATTTCTATTGTTGATTGTTACTAGGCAAAGAAGGATAATGAAATGCAGCATTGCTTTACTAATTGTCAAACAGATGTAACGCAAACCCATGAGCTTTTGTTCAACAATACGTTACCGTTTGTAACAATCCAACCCAAGCATGATTCCAAATCCACGGAGACTCTAAACTTCCAGTCTGTTGTGGTTCAACTTCATACAAAGGTCGTAATCATAAATGCAAAACAATTCAGAACTTAAGTTCATTTCCTTCGAAGGCAACGCAAACCCAGCAACGTATGCGGGTATGTTGGGATCAGTCACGCTAGTATGTTGCCTCGTTAACATGCATGGCATTTGTGAATTAGCCAGAACACTTGACATAGCGCTGGCAATCCACCTAAGAAATCTTGTCATTATATTTCATTAAACCAAATCCAATTCTGCGTCCAGAGTCGCTCCAGGAGCTGGGATCCTGTGCAGAGTTGTACGATTGCCGGATTCCGGAGCAACGAATAAATTCAAGACGCAAAGCATGTTCTGCTGGCTCATCGGCCCGAATAAATCACTCCCGAGCTCATGTATGCTATGCATGGTGTTGGGGTTGGTTGACTAGTGAGGGCCGGCTAGCTTGCGGGCAGCCTGCAATTTGGCTTGAAACTCGCACGAAACTGGGAAAGCAATGTGCATAAAGTGCACTATTTCACCAGCAATGTATGGCTTTATAAGAAAGAGACCTAATTTGTTGCCACATAGGCGAAGGATACGCGAAATACGTGCAAACGTGAATAAGTCGTTAGCAGAAACGATTCATGTTGCCTTGCTTTTCCGTTCCCGTTTGAAGAGGCAGACAAATGGAGCTCCTTCAAAATTGCAGTGCGTAGATTCAACTTGATGGCGGGCCATCCAGAAATCTTAGAGAATTGTATTTAGGGTGGATTATTCATTTTCTATTCAATTTCTGGAAAAAGCTCTTCGATGGATCGTTAAAATCAGATATCCAAAATAAGGACGGCATTCATCAGCACCTTTTAAATATTCCAAAAGTTCCATGTAAAACTTTTGTCCACATATATATGGCCCCAGCTTAAGAAGTATTGCAGTAGCCTTGCTTATAATTTTCATCTAGTTTTCCACAATAGCAGCATGCTAGCATATTTGTTTATCTTTATGACGAACGCATTATGAACGAGTCGGGCGAATGAGGATATTGCACGAGGCAGCCCATTACCCTCTAGCGAAAAAAGAATTGGTTAATGGGCTCGTTTAGCACGAGAAGTAAATGGAAATTACCTCGTCTACATTTTACTTTAAGACGCAATCGCATGCTCGATACCATTAATGGGAAAAACTCAATGCAAACAAAGTCCGCGTTGAGACGGGCTGCTTTGGCTGATTATTATTCAAGTTGGACACGTCCTTAAAGGGTGAACTAGCCTTGATAAGCCTTTTCGCTATTTGTCGGTCGATAGAAACGGACCAAGTCATCGAGAAGGGCATATTCGCTCCTGCATTCATCACTAATCAAGTGGATGTAGGAATTAGTGCAACCATTCACCATGGGTTATGAATCGATACCATCGTTGAAGGATTTGAATCTTTTGTGGAGGATTGTGCATGAGTTATTGAAGATGATCTCAATGCATCAAACATATTTGGACTTGCAGTATGGGAAGCTAGGTTTATGATAATATACTTGGATCACGCTGTATAATGAAGTTAATCCATCCATTCATTGAATTGATTGTTTTGAACATATCAATTAGACTTAGATAAATTTTCTCTGGTTTAATGAGAATGTCTGCCAAGGATTCGGTATTGAATAAGTAAGCTAAGTCTTGATGCGTTTTGAAGAATGGGCGTAGAGAACTCAACGTTGTTATTAACCAATCATTTATATTAAGCACAGATTCTATTCAACTCAACAGTCGGTAATTTAATTGCAGAATTCTCGAATCAATTAGATATTAACACCATTCGTCAAAATGGAAGACATTTCAAAGGAGAAAATCATCAAAATTCTCTCAAGATTCTGGTGGAATTTTACTAGTAAAGTCTGCTGAAATTTTCGGTTATTTCCATGCTTGGATGCCAAAGTCCTTTTTATGGACACTTTAGAGTCTAGCTAGAACTCAGCTCTGACAAACTTGGTGACGATTCTTGTTCGTTTGAAAATGATTCCTAAGAAAGTTTTGCTATCAAAAATGTTAGCATTTATGATGCTCTTGTTATAAACATCATTTGGTATCCAGAGCAACAGTACTAATATGGTAGCGTAATATTCATTGAAACTGGAAAACTCAACAAAGTGTAACGTTCAAAAATAATTAATCAAAGGAGTAAACATTATCTGTTTCAGTCAGTTATTGCGTTGTACTGTTGACTCTGCTTTCATTGCTATTATTACATTTTCACAATGAAAACTTCTTTGCGATGTCTTACTTAAACTTTAGCGCCCACTATATAAAATCTAAAGTATCGATTAACTTTCACTGAATCAACCCTAAATAACAACAGCTACGCTTTCTACTCTCACCATCGCCGTCACGTAAAATAGGAAATTTATCCCGTTCGTGTTGATTACCTTTTGCATAATTTTCTTCCCGGTCATTGTTGACGAGTTGTTTTCACCTCCCACCATAACTACCCTTACACATGATTGTTGCCTTGTTAGAGGGGCGCCACTCTTTTTCGCCTGTCTTGTACAGCGCCTTTAATGGCAACGAGCAGCTTTCAAGGCTCCCGAACAAGACCAACAACGGCTGGAACACCAGTTTCAATCTATCGTCCTTTTTTATTCATGCTATAATTCACTTTGAATCAGATAACAATTTCCATTGAAAGTTTTCGGGAAAGCTCGAATTACATTGTCAACGGCAATAGAATTGACAACATCGAATTGAACTTTCCTTTTTTTATTTATGCAGGAAGTTAGACATAAGTACTGCTTTTTATGTAAGTTGATTGTATAATGGTTGAATGGTAAACCTCTTCGGTTAGTGAATAAAATAAGGGAAAAATAAGTCTGAGAATGCAGACTCTTCATGGAATCTCCACATATCGAACCGATTTGAGATAGAATGGAATGGTGGACACATTAATAACTACTGTATTCAATGAAGTTCCAATTTATACAGATAATTCGATTCAATCAGATAAACTCGAGTGATTTCAAATCACACAGGAAGGTCGCAAAAATAATCATCCCAGTTCGAAATCTTTACAAAAGAAAAAAGTTGTCCCAAAAACGATTGTATTTTTCACTCACATCCCTCTTTGTCAATTGTGGTCTCATGTGACTAATTTTGAATTAGAAACAAACTGAATTTTCGACCCAAAATAATTGAGTAGTATTTATTTGTGTTGAGAACAAACAATATCTTCTGAATTTTAATGCTTAAAAAAGTATTTAAAACACAGATTGGAATCAAAAAACAAATCCTCCTGTCTTTATCAAATAGAGAGAAAAAATCATGATATTTTTCTGGTACACATTTGGATCCATAAGTATTTGCTGGCACCGTTTGTTGTCATACCTTAAAGCTGCCTAACTTATAGTAATCCTTAATCTGAACAATTGATTTCATCAAGAATTGATTGAAGCATGTGCTGGTATGATTGAGCAGATAACTAATTAATTTCGTACACGTGCATATTTGATTTATTAATTGATTGATTGGCTGAGGAATCAATCAGTTTATTGAATCATCGTAACAGTAATAGAGTTCATTCAAAGATGAAAGGCAAATATAAGAAGTTATATACATAATGGTCTGATCTGCGTTCACGCTTGATTTAAATTTGACTATTGACTACATCAATTGTTTGGTTTCATTTTCAGTTTCCAATATTCAAGAAATTCTCTGACTGGACTTAGGTTATATAATTTTTTTTTTCGTGTAAGCTGCAAGACTCCTTCTTCACCTTCAAATTCACATTGTAAAGATTGCATTCAGAAATACATATTATATACCAAATATCAGGTTTTTAACAACCGCTTCCAATAGTCATGATAGATTGTATGTTTTTTTCATATTTTTAGCTTCCGCAATAAATAAAATAATGATCGATTCCATTCCACAAACAGTTTCTTGAAGAGAAAACACATGTATATAATTAATATTTTCAATTATTTCAAATATAAATGTTAGCAAAATATAATAACAGAAACTTTTTTGGCAAAATTTTTCCAAGAACTTTCCAAAATATTTAAATAGAAAAAATAATTTGAATGAAAGCAGGTGAAAATCATGAAAAGTTTTTGTAAAAGTGTTTGGACAATATTTTTGTATTAAAGACATGCTACAAAAACTACAATCACGTTTATAAAATTTACTTAAACTTAACAAGATATCTAAAATATTTTTGAAAATTCTTCCCATTAAAAAAATCCAAAGTAGAATCCTTTTGAAAGATTTCGTATTGCGTAACATAAGTAAGAATAAAAAAATAAACCGGCCGGCGAGTTGGAGGGGGTGTAAAACGTGTCTCTAAAGTGTTACGCTTATTTATATTGCCTTTACGGTAAAAATGACATTCATCAATTTTTTTATAATTCTTTTTTACCCAAAAAATATTCTTTTTTTTAATTTTTTCGACTTCCAAACATATCTAAAAATTACTTCACAGATCAATTTTACGGTTTCATATGATCTCTAAAAAAAGGTAAAATAACCATTTTTTAGTGGGAGGAACCCCCATAACTTCTGATGGGGCCGTGACCGCCACGAACTTTTTATGCCATAGTAGTAGGATAGCCCCCCTCTTTCGATCTCTTCTACTTCCGCCCCTTTTGGGCGTGGTAGCCATAATCTTATCCTTTACCAACATTTCTTGACCCAAATTAAAAAAAAACATAAAAACACTTAGCCAAAAGTAGCATTTTAGCTTCTTTTATTCTTTTTTCGAGAGTGATTTGGTGTAGTTTAAAGGTTAATAGATTTTTGTAGCATAGTATTCCACTTTTGAAAAAAAAGTCTAACAGTCAAGGTCAATTATAATTTTTAATTAAAACTCGTGAGAAGAAGTGTATTTCATGTTTATAAATGCTTCAATTTCCACTTGAATAAATCAATTAAGCATGCCTTACGGCTTATATAAAATTTCAGAAGCAATTTTCAATTAATTAGTGCTTCATAATCATCATCTATTTCGTTAGCAGATTTTTTATTTTATGTATAAATTGTTTTAGGACCCAGTTGATTCTTTTTTACTTCATCAAGAAAACTTTGAAAGAAATTGAATACAATTCTAAGAAGTTTTCATAAAATACTTAACCTTGATGAAATTGTATCATTTTTCTTCTCGGTTATAAAAAACGTGCTATAATATTTACAGCAATTACGAGTTGAAATTATTTCCCACCATGGACAGCCTTTCGAAGAAATTACTTTGAACTAAGGGTGGTTAATTTCGTCACCACCATTAGTTCAAAGTAATTGTTATTCAATTTCCTTACGACTCACTCAAATGTACTTACACATGGCATTATAAAAAGGCCTCTTAAATGAATTTCGATTCATTTAAGAGGGGAGTATGGTAGTTTTTTTATTTTTTTTTATATTTTTTTTTATTATTTTATTCGATAGTAGAAACATCCAAGAGTATTTAGTTTGATTGAAGCAAAACTGATGGAGCTACAGGATTTTAAAACTCTGCTCTTCAATGCGCTATAAACTGTAAATCAGCTGTTTCTCCTTTTTAAACGCGTTTTTCCAACATTTTGCTTTTCTAAAGTCGGTGAACGCTCTAACTCAAAATCGGTTTATGCGATCCTTTTCAAATTTTGCACACTTATTCTGTACATAAATCGCAAGGTAACCACGTCGAGATATTTTATTTTTAATGATTACAATTTGTTTTTTAATATCAAGTTTATCGATTTTTTAATAATTTTTTTTTAAAATTCGTTTTTTTACAATGATACTAAAAATTGAAAAATCGTTTAAAAAAAAACTAAACGTGGTTACCTTGAAAACATCATACACTAACGAAATCTTTTTGGGTTTTTGTCATCAGATGATCGCGTGATTAGTTATGCTGTGCAATGCAAAACTACTTGTTTAGGTGTCTACGAAAATTTCCTGTCAGTGGCTCAATAATCAATATTTTTGGACCAAAGTTTTAGAGAATACTCCTGAATAATTATATTATTATGTGTTTTGTTCAGAAGGTAATTTATATTTTCAGTATTTTCAAAAATAAAATCTCAAAAAAAAGCTTAAAATATGTAAAATTAACCATACTCCCCCATTAAGGTGAATCGATCCAGAGCATTCCAAGAATATCATTGATAGAAGACATTTCAAGTGATTTGATTGAACATGTCGATTAAACTTAATATTCCTTATTATCAATTCATTGATAGATTCACGGGTGATGAATCTAACTACGGCACGAAGAGCTATTTGACACCCCTTGTAACACAAATACAATGATAAAACGTGTCATAGATCAGCCGCAATGAAAAGCAATTAATTGATTATGACACTTGTTGCTAGGACTCGAACAAAGGCTGCATTCAAGACATTCATCAACAACAATGCAGAAGTGCATGCCAATGAAAACAGATAAGTAATATGATGATCAATAGGATTCTTATTTTCAATCAGGAGTAATAAAATAACGGAATAAGCAGTTGTAATTGATTTCATCTTCAAAAAATGTTTTAATTGTTTTCCTTTTAATTTTGTGTCGTTTTTTATTAGATTCGAAATCGATTTTCGACCGTAATCATTTGGTCTTCCTTATCGACAACCGCACTCAAAACAAAATGGAAGCTTCTTCTGAAAAACAACAGGATAAGCTTGTAAGGTGATAAGGTATATTATGTAAACTTCAACCAGAAAACAAGCACTACCGTAGGAAATCCAATAGAGGTTAGTATAAAATGTTGAAGTTTGAATATGGGTAAATTTTTTAAAACATTAGCCTCGAGTTGTTGTAGTTGATTCTTGAAAACAACCAAATATTTTTCCCAGCTACTCTAATCTAGAGTCGATGAGAAGATTTCTCCTGACAATTCAGCTTCATTAGATGGTGATTACTCTACCACTGCTAAACGTAAAGCTAAAGGATAGATGGAAAATTTCAAAAATAAGGAAAAGGACAAAAGTAAATTACATTCTACAAAAACTCAAATGGAACTGGACTGGGCACATCATGGAAACAAACAAGGAAAATGGACGAAAGATGTAATGGAATGGTACCCTAGGAATAGGAAAAGACAAAAAGGATGGCAAATTAATAGATGGGAAGATGACCTACCAAAAGGATGGAGAAGGATAGTTCGTGACAGAGATGAGTGGAAGAAACAAGTGGAGGCCCATGTCAAAGGACAACCTGACCAATAAACTGGTTGCTGAAGAATACCAATGTACATATTTTACCCGTAAAGACTATTTAAATGTAAAAACTCATAGTACCCTAAATATGTTTAAACTGTACTGTATTTGGTCAGCGAATAAAGGCTTTTATTATTATTATTATTATTATACTCCCAGTACTCCCCAATTTATCAAATTGGATACAGCGGTAGCTAATCATTAGATATCATTTTGAAAATGTATTGAGAAAAAGTACATTGAGAGAAATTTTTTGGACTATTGAATACAAATATTTCCATGAGAAACTGTTGGAAAAAATGCAATATTATAATTAAGAATTGTGCTTTGAAACTTTTTTGGCCTATAACCTTGTTATAATTCGATTTAAAAACAATAATTTTAGAATGCTACCTTCTATTAGTACCTCAATTTTCTGATAAGGTAACCTTGAATTTTGATGTTATTTTTATATTTGGTCTTTTTAAAGGTTTTTTGGGAAATATTTTTTTTCAATGAAAGATGCGAAAAGAATCTTTCAAAAGCATCCACGGCAATATTTTTCTGGAAGTGGATTTACCATAAATATGCTTATTTCGTTTATATTTGCAAGAGTATTTTTTTTTTATTTTCTACAGAATACAGTCCGAAACAGTCGACTTTCAGTAAAAAAATCACAATGTACTCATGTTCCATGTTTTGCGTGGCAAAGAAGAATATCCTGCAGTGGAAAAGACAAATTGCAACGATACTAGATATACACAGAACACGATATGCTTGACATTATCGTATCAAAACCTTTTCTTTTTTATGCTTCTGGAAAAGTACCACATATTTATTTTCTTTTGAAAAATCTTTTGCAAGTTCTGATAAAGATGCTACCGAAAAAATTTGTTGCATTAAATGATATTGTTAACTTTGAATCGAGACAAAAAGAGCTCATGAATCGATTCATAGATTAAAATCTATGAAGTAAATAACTCGTGAAGTGATTGTATTTTTCGTGGAATCTTGTATTATTTGCATATGTACACAAAACCGTCCTGTTCAGATAACAAAATGAACATTTTTATAGGTATGCGCAAGCATGGTTGTTTATCACATACGAACTTTCTGTTTCTTAGAAACCGCTAAGTCATTCTTCGGACTAATCCTAAATTACAATATTTGGGAAATTATCTAATGATCGGTTTTATCGATTAACAGATAATTTCCCTAATGAAGATGTTAATCAGCCTCAATACTAATTATGAAGCTATAATAAGTAAATATTATAAGTCCAAACTATCTCATACAAGACTGCTTGGATTATTATTACTCACCCGAAAAGAATACAATTTCACCGCGAATGTCTTAATAGCTGGTTGTTGACCCCAAAACTAGATAAAATCCCATTACTAATTCAAACAAGCATCCCGGGGACCATGGTAGTCGAGTGATTGATTTAATTAAGTGATGAAGATACTGCTGACAACTAGGGCGGACTTTTATCTTATCTGTAATGTAGATATTCCATGGGCACAGGACGTTGTCATTGAGTGTGACCGAAGAATGCTGTTCATCATTACGACTTTAATATTGTGTAAATTGCCTCACCCCGGTCTTAAATGGCCGTTTTTCCATTTTTCACATGTTTCGGATCATGTATCATGCAAAGATGGAATCACACGTTAACAAAGATACATAAATTGTCACGTCATGTGGGTGTGGATGGTACTTCCTTGAAAAATGCTGTTTTTCTTTCAATTTATATGTTTTTCTCGAATTTGACGAGAATGATATAGTGTGCTTGGCAATCGATGGTAATTTAGTCGTGCATGGCTAGAATAAGCATCCAGATTCCTCCGTATTAAGAGACGTTGGTTATTTTTAATAATACATTAGGATTCCGATCAAGTCAATGTGTATTGCTTCGCTGTCCTAAATGGCACAACAATTAGAGACATATATTTATCTTAAATTCTGTTATTCAAGTGACATATCAAATGGCAATTTAATCATCTATCGAGGTTCGATCGAATACGAGTATACTATTTTATATCAAGCCATTTTGTGAAAAAAATCTGCCTTAGTTTGCATCCTCATAAAGAGTGGAGCGGATAAACGGCCTTACTTTTGAAGAGAGATTTAAAAAGTTTCTTATAGATTGAAAAAAAAAAATTGTAAGCCTTCAAATCGGAAAGCCATACTTCACAAGGATTTAAAAATGCTGTCATGCAAGGGGCTTTCATTATTGTCAATAATTTGTTACTTGTCGACCCTAAAGTTTCGCATTACTCTTTCAAGCATATCCTGCGATGTGTGGACTATTTCTTTCCTGGAAGTTTATTGTTTTTGGTGCAGTTCATGGTTTTTCAACTTTAGATACTTTGGCATGACAAAATTGCAAAATATAAACTTTCGTGTGTTAGATGATAAATTAAAGTGCAAAAACATGTAAATATCCAAGAAATAATGCTACAGGTTTACAAAAAGGTGATAGTTCACTATTCCTAATTAAATCAGAAACAACAGGTAGAAAGATATTTGTATATTATACCTTCGTTTTTGATCGTACTTCAAAGCCATGCCATCAAATTTAACAATTATCAGTATAAGTGAAAACATATCAATTATTGTTTCATTATTAAAAAAAAAACACAAAAAATATCATGTAACAATGAGTAAACAAAGGGATTTACAGTGGCGTGCAAATGTTTCGGTTCGATATCTTATTTTATATAAATCTGGAATTAAATATACGATGAGCATGACCATAGAAAGAATATATTGAGAAAGTTTTTTATACATATTTTTACAAATTAATATATGTCATATGTCGGTACATAAATAAATGTGAGCATTTCAACGATGGACATATAAGAAAAATGGTTCAACTAAACAATAAATATTATTTATACTGAACTTTTCTAAATATATAAATTCGTTTTGAAATTTTTGAATCTCTTATGTTTTTAGTTTTTCTATTTTATGATGCCTGCGACATTTGTTTAAGTGGTGCGTGTCTAAATCTGGGCATCTTTGTTTAAATGGAATTTTGAGTGGATGAAAGTTGATTTTCATACTACGAAATTTCTATTTAATTTAGTTTTTTAACGGAATCCATGCCATAGTTCGTAATCGCTTTGTTTCATATGTGAAGTACCTCGCGTTTTCATTTCTAGCTTTTCATTTATTCCAGGTCCTACCCAGAAGTAGTTTTAAAAGAATCGTATTTTTTTCAGAACAATAACGTATTTTGGAACAATTCAATGTATTTGAATATAGTGAAAATTATAGAAATTTCAAGTTCTGTTTTCAATAATATTTTATAAATGCCTTTGAATTTCGATTGATTGGAAAATTACAAATTACAACAAAGGTCAGTAATAAAACTTTTGTATTTTTTATACTTTTAAGTTGTCATTTCATAATCATCAAACAACCAAATACATGTGCTATTGCAGTACTCGTTGTGAATTTAATTAGTTTATTTGACTCTTTTGCAAACTTTTACCTTTGGAAATTTTGATCAGATTGATTTGAAGCTTAGCAGCAAATATTGTAATTTTTTTTTGGAATTTTGAAACACATTTAAAGAAAAAAAAACTGAATTATATTTACAAAAAACATTGGATGAGATATTATTTTAGGAATCAAGAAACGAAATTTTAGTCCTCGGAGACAAATTATTAGTTTTAATGATGCAACGTAGTGTGATTTAGCAATAATGTAAATTGCGTTCAATCATATCTTCATTAATATGATTAACTTTGTGAAATCTTTCGATTGATATGGTACTATCAAGTCAGGATGCTGAGGTGAAGGAGTGACGAAAAAAATAGGACAACATACTGTTAAACTGGTGATAAATCCTAAAAAAGGGCGATCAATCCCGAACTTTGCTATGGGGTTCAAATGAAGAGGTTGTGTTTAGCTTTCTCGAAACCTTACCAGGGGTATACTGGTACCAAGGGATCCGGGACCCCAGGGACCCCAGGGACCTAGTCCCTGCCGGTGTCGGTGAGAAGCTTGTGAAGGCTTCAACTTATGGGTTGTGGTTGTACACCCATTAGCGGGTACTTTCATTATTAATACAGCTTGGAACCGATTAGCACGGTAATCGGAACCTTCTGTATTGTGGTGCATTGCGCTTACGACAGGGGTGCCGTTGCCCAAAAAGCGGCATGGATGATTGATAGGTCCAAATCCTAACCAAGGATTATGAAGAAGAACCATGCAAGCTTTGGATAAAATCTGAAACCTGTATTCGGAAAAGCAGTACCCATACTAGTTATGGTCTATTGACTAGTACGTTTATGGGGGCGTTGATGCATGTTACAATTTGTTACCCGGACTTGAGCCGTCAGTGTCTTAATAGTTAATTCTGGGAAAGGCAATTAAAATCTCAACTTAATCTGTAATAGCAAGTAGGATTTCGTATCATTTTCTAGCCAATAATTAAGGTTACATATGCAAGTGCTGAATTGGTAAGGACAAGAAACAATCTCAGATTCTATTGAAGATGATTCAACTTACCACCACATTTCATAGAATCCTTTCATGTATTTTTAACGTACTTGAAATAAATGATAATAAATCGAGCTCAAAGAGAATAAAGCTCATCATATTATATTCACAATAACATCCAATACCTTCACCTACAATTCCCATTTTCATTCGACAACAGACAACAGTCAACAAACAACCATTTCAGACGCAATGCAACCTTCTAAATAGAAACCATCCTTTTAGTCCGCAAGAGGATAATTTTTCAACCGAGACTAATCGAACATTAAATTCAGGCTGAGGATGTTTAGTAAAAAAAATGTAAACGTTTGGGTTTCCATCGTTCACATGACTGAATCATTGAAGAAGAAGCTTCCCCTTCGTGCAATTAAAAAGAATCACCATCGCCAATTTATACAAATTACAGAATCCCTTTTGAATGCGTTTGGCTATTCCGATGCTATTAAATACAATCCGATATCCTTTCTAACAACTGTACATACTATCATTTGGTTTGTTCGGTTCATTTCCCAGGCTCGTTCATTCGAATGAATCGAACGAGGCTACCGCACCGGAACCATACCCATTTCAACTGGCTCACTATTCGTCCACCGATTTGTTGTTACGCCATATGTCAGAGGTGTTTAACTTTCTTTGAAACAGGACCTCGATGACATTCAGCCTCACTATGCGGTTAGAATTGAAAGTCTGACTTTGACGATTCGAGGATACAGTCATCTGGATTCTTGAGAATAGTTTGTAAATAATTCAATGGTCCGGCGCATAGTTCGTGAAAAGGAATAGGAAGCTGTTGTTAGCCACGGATTCCAGGAATAGAGAGGTTGGATATCGCATCGCAGAAAGGTGTATTCATACCGCAGTGAAAGGAGGAACGATTACAGAACTCATTACACTAATTAAATCTTGTTTCACTTTGTCAAATAAGAGAGAGCCATCAATATAACATGGACGATTACCTAAGATCTACAATCTATATCCTCGCAATTCATGCGTCCATCATTTGAATAGAGTAGAATTGATAGTCTGCATGAATGCATTTAAGGTTTGATACTGATTGAAATTTGATTAATACTCAGCCAATGTTTAGACCTTTAATATGGAAAGAATGGCAACAGAAATTTCAAGGTTTTGTCCTGGAAATAGTGACGCTTTTTTATTCAAATTTTATTTTTTCAAGTATACGAATGCATAACTTCTGGAGGAAGTTTTGAAAATCATTTCGCGATTTCATCAAAACACTTTGAATGAAATTATGCAAAATGCAGGCGAAAGACCAATTCATCTTAGAACTTACTTTATTGTGGGATGGAAGAAGAAAGATAAAAATAAGGATTTTTTATATACTTACTTTAAAGCTAATTTGCGAAACACTTATGCGTGAATGTAAGAATGTGGGTGAATATATCCACATGCAGCTTTTATATTTCGGAATATCATGAATCATCAACCACTCGTCGACTAAAAAAATAAGATCAAGCAATCTAAAAACGCTAATAAACAGCTTAAAAGAATGGTTTTTAATAAGCCAAGGTAATCAATTGCCAAGGTAAAGTCCGTTCTATTATTAACACTCGGATACTGCTGACTTATTAGTAAATTTCGCTCGCAAGCAGTCTACCACAAGCCACTGAGGCTAGCCACCATTTTCCCGATTCGTAGAAATGGAGCAAGCAAATTGCTTTCGAAGCTTAACTATTCCCCCGGGCTCCATAAACCACATTTTGTACTTTACAGGATTCAATAAAAATACTTTAAACGCTTCCCAAGAGTATTGCTTATCCTTTATAATTGGTGGACAAGAGTTGGGGTCTATCTTCATAAATTTCAGCGTGGAAATGAAACGAAAATACTTCAGTGGTGAAAATATGCAGGGTCTGCACAGCTTTTTCGGATTGAGATATGCTACAAATTCCCCTGGCCTTGTTTTTGCACACAGCACAGAATTTCGGATAGGATCGTGGTAGGGTCCTGACAGCAGAACGACGATGACTATGGCTAGTAATATTATGGTATTCTGGATTGCAGTGCAATGAACAGTGCATCGTAATCTCGGCTAACCGTTTTGCAAGTTTAACAGCTTTTACCGCAGCACTTTTCAACTTTTATTCGATTTAACATTTATGGCCGAAGCGTTTTCATTATTGGATTCATTTCGAGTGAGAAATTTTGCCTGGGATTTTGTTCAGTGAGAATTAAAAGTAAATATCAGTTCCGCCACTGCTATTGTTTTTTTTTATGCTGAGAGCAATGCATTTATATCATGATTTTTGCTTCCCTGAAAAAATGCGACCCCACTTTTGATTTTAATTTATCAACCCTTAAAGTGGCGAAATAGGATTATCGTGGAATTTCATTCAAGCATGTAATATTTTCTACATCCTATTGGAAGTTTATCAAAGCTTTGAATTGGTAGCTTCACTTAATATTGATATTCGTTTCTTTTTGTATCCCTGAACCATAAAGCTTCTAGTGTGGATATTATTGGCATTTAAATTCATAGGATTAGTCACAACATCTCTGAGTGCTCACTAACATTTAAGTTGAACCCCAGACTAATTTTAACTAAGCTTCTCGATGCTTCAAAAAATGCAGATTCAACTCACTTCCCACATACGAGTGTACATGCTTCGTTGCAAGTAGTATTTGTAGTGCTCATTTGTAAGCGAATGTAAACAAAGAGATGATGACGATAGCGATGAAAACTGTTGGACATATAATGCTGAAGACTGAAGCGTGAGCATCATGAGGTCAAGCAGCAGGCGTCTATTTCGTGGTGAATACCCTCGAATGTCTTGACATTGTAGAGTCAAAAGGACATGCACCATAGGTCGTACTAAATCATGTTTATTGCTTTCAAACTCTAAATGTATGTTGGTGTCGCGACAGGAACAAAGTAATCCTTACTCTTTTCCTATTATTTCAGCTTTATTGAAAATCAGGTTCAACAATCTACGACGCTTGGCTTCATTTTTTTGGTATTGTCCGCATCCGAAAAGATGCTGTATGTTATTCTGTTGGGAAGTTGCGGATTATTGCACGATACTTCCAGTTTGTAGCCTAAATAGTTACAGCTCAGACATAAAGTTCTACACGGACAAAAGAACGATGCTCCATTTTAATAGTTTTTCAGCTCTGTCGAAGGGTTTGTTCGTCCATTCTCACATTCAAGGAAAATATCAAAATGGAACATGGACATCATTCCTGAATTATGACTAAATGATGAAAAACAAACCATGAATGAATAAAGTTAAGGACTTTTGTCATTTCCTAGAATGTCTCGTTGAAATTTCCTGTTTGTGACTTGGGTCAATACTTGTGGGCTGCTACACACAGGCAATTTGTGGTGAATCCTATTTAATTTCACAGAATTTAGAAGATTTGTCTAAATCATCGGATGAAAAGCGTACAATGACATGATATGTTGTCATCAGGACGTGATAAGTTTCCATTCAGTTCTATTTAGGATTTGCACATTAATGATTCAGAATTTTTTTCAAATGATTATCTAATGTGTACGTGAATTTCTTTTAGAAATGCCATTGTTTTTTTCAGATACATTCCAGCCCAATTGTTGCTTCCATTTTTTTAAGTATTTAAAAGATTCATGATTTCTGTAACTAAGAAGTCAACATTTCTTGCTAGCAATAATTCGCCATTGAAGCGCCAGTAAATAACTAATGCATTCTGAGTTTACATTTTCAGGTGCTTCTTTTGCTGAATTTTTTTTTAATTATTTAGATGTTGTTTTCAGCAATATTTTTTATTTTGGTCATGAGATGATATTTTTTTCTTCCATACTTTTCGTTGTCCCATGAGATATGTTTTGTTCTATTTGAAATTGCTGATGAATCATTTAAGAAAAGTTGTGCATTGTTGAATAAGATCCCGATCAATCAATTTGCATAGTAACCAGATGGATCTCATTTCTGTAACTGAAATATAAAGGAAAATGTTCTCAAAGCTAACGGTTTTTCGATGAAATTTTCACTGAAACGATTAGAAAATATCAAATAGCTTTCATGAGTCCAAGTTTCTCGAAAATACTAAGAAAAAATACGACACAAGTGTATTCTATCAACGTTTCATTTGGTTGTTGGTTCGTGTCCTTTATATCTGAGCAGAAGAAACATCATTGTTGGCAGTTAGACCATCCATTTTGGAAGATTTGAAAGTTTCTGGCCCAATACTCATATGCAGCATATTTTGATCATATTTACAATAATTTATCACACATTACATACCAACATGACAATCAATTTCAATTTGTATCCTCCTCTTAAACTTCCACTTGAGTCGCCGGAAGGCTCTTGTATCGTCCACCCAATGGTCAGTCAGTAGGGAGTTATATACGTGCACAGAGAAGCGTTTCTGACAATGGAGCCACTGAAAGAAGGATGTTCGTACGTTTCCCGTTGAATATAGTCTAGTGGCAATTTCCTCACTTACTACACAATAGCGAGAAACGTGACATCTAAGAAGCAATTTAAAAAGTCAGCAACACTCCCGATAAAAGAGTTTTAACAGAAAAATCAATCCCGGGAAAATTAAATTCGCCGGCTTGGCAACTATGAAAGCGAAGTGGTAGTGCAATTCCGTTTTAGGGCAAAATTAATGGCAGGAAGGTTGAACGTGTGAGTTTAGTATAGAAAAAAGTTCTTTGCACTTTCCCAGTTATCTAGCGCGCCAACAGGCGACGTGCCGAATTAACTCTTCTACGGATGTTGGATTCGCACTTGAGGTTAGTGCAGAGTTCTTCAGGTAATTAGGTAAACGTTTTTTGTGAAACTTGGATCATGGTAGATTGGAATTGGATGGAGCATGTTTGGAGTGTATGTTCAAGGAAATGGATGAATATTTACATTTTTCTGGACAATGGGATATTTTTCAGTTGCTGATTTTTCCAACATCCAAAATCAACAATCATGAAAAATGTTCATAAATACGCAAATAGAAAATTTCTTTTAATTCATGTCAACTTGTTTGCTTTTGTACATCTCATGTTAAATTGCGATAAATCGAATAACATTTAGAATAAAGGTTTCTTAGCAGCTTATTTTGAAAATTCGACCGATTCAAAACAAGTAAGGTTAAGACTATCATTGGTGTATCTATATGCAGTATTTCCTCTTCAATTTAGTATTTTTACGAATCAAAATGCCATTTTTTCGAAACAAATTAGTCCTGTCCGAAACATTTCATCACTTTGTTTTAAAACAAATCAGCAATATAATCATTTTTATTTTGGGTTTTGAACCTTCGTGTCTAGTCGACAACATCGCCCACTAGTGTGCTTTTGGTTCGCAACTTTGCTAACACTATTTTTGCACTTTAATGGAGGTTCTTTTTCGTTTCCAGATTTCTGGCTGGTACCATCATAATTAAATGAGGAAGCGTGGTTTCGTGGTAAATGACAGCACCTGAAGAGGATGCCGTCCGTCACCCCGAAACCACTTTTCCACATTTAAATCAGCAATGTTTTGAATCAAGCAGGTGCTTTGCTAATCAAATGAATAAAAATAATTCACTCAAATTGACACTTCCAAAAAAAATTGGCATATTCCCCCCGCAAATCGTCCTTTGATGCTGAATCAGTTCCTTAACAAACAAAATTGGAATATTTTTTTGAGAAATTTGGCAAATGTCATCTTACGTAGTACCGAAAAATTGTATGCCACTCCGCCTCATTTCGTGGAAAATTACGCTTCTCAAATTCTTAGGTTTTGTTCATTCACTTCCGAATTGTTTTTTTTCGCCGCAGTTCCTCACGACATATTGTTGTATGTTGTTTCTTGCCATGCTAAGAATAATGCTTGTCGCACACGTCTCGATATTGTGCTGTTTGCTTCTATCTGCAGAGATTCTGGTACCTAGTTCAGTTCTCCATCGAAGCTGGTAAAAAATTTCAAATAATCTTCAAGAGGTTCTCATATATAATGCCAAAGCACAGTTGTGTGAACTAGAAAACAATGAATAATCTTCCATTGTAAATAGTGCAGTATTACTTCAAAAAAACTGCATACAACGCCAAAATTTGTTTAATACTTGGCTTTACTGTTTTTTACTTTCGAACTATAATTGGGCTAGTGGTAATTCAATTTGGAACAATGCTTACTTGATTTGGAAGTCAATCAGTACATTCAAAAAAGTCCCAATTGTTTCAGAAAAATTTCGATTCATAAAAGTGTCGATTTCCTTTGTAAACACATAATTTGGTCAAAAAACTTCTAATTTGAATCATTTTTATTGATATTGGTTCTAATAAATAAATTTTCGAATCACGTTCACTAATTTCCGAATCAAATAAACAAATCCTACAACGTATTTTAATTGGAAATTTTGCTTATTTGATTTGAAAATTAGTGAATTTGATTGGGAAATTTGTTTATTAATACTCGATTGTTTCTTTATTATTTTCAGATTTTTGTTTAATTGATTTAAAAATTAGAGATCCTGAGGCAAACATTTACGCTAGCGTAAATCATTTATATTCCAAAAAAACTTAAAACACTGCATTCAAGCAATTCATCATGTCTACTTTTGAGAGCTGTTGATTTTAACTATGCATAGATACTGAAATATATAACTATTTGATGAGAAGAAATGCCAGAAAAAATATTATCCCTACTTGGATTTAGGATTAAAAGCACGTCCCTTCAAAACTGTTTTCCAAGCCCAGCCTTCGTTTGAACAAACGAAAACAACAGCGTTCAAATACAAACGACTGTCTTTAAGGATCACGGCAGCAAAGAAATACTTATAGTATAATAAGTGCCAGTCAAGTGAACCAGAAAAGGATACAGAATAACAAGTACATACATGCGAATCAATCAACATAATAAAGAAAAGTATCCTTGACCTACAGATGCCTTTCAAATATAATAAAAAATATTATGAAAGGTATAAAAAACAAAACAAAACAAAACAAAAATGAAATCACAACAAAAACTAATATTTTGTTTCTAGAAATCACAATCAAGAAGAGAACATAAACAATAAGAGAAAAGTAATATTTTTGTTGGAAGATATATTACGTGCTACCAATTGTCCTCAAAGGGCTTAGACTAAAACCATAAGCGAAATTTGTTCTATATTCAAGAATTCTTGCTTGCAAAATGACTGCTGACTTACACGGTAAAGGCACGTTTTCGGTGGGTACCAGCATGCTTCTGATCAGCATTCAACTGTTATGGCCCATTCATCAAAAACCGCAACAATTTCCATTCAAAGAGCATTGATTTCTCCTCCAAATCTTGAACATTATTTAATTACATCACTCCAGCTCGAAAACAAGCCGTAAAATAAATTGAATTTCAATCACTGTCCAATCAGAGCAAAAAAGACAATGGCGAAAGTTATCAAAAATAGATTAAAGGATTGTCAAAATTCAGTGCACCTTAAGCATTTTCATAGAAAAAATAATGTTTAAGCCCAAAATGATTCCGAAGAAAATAAGAGCTTTTCTTAATGTTAAAACATTATAATATTGGTTCAGCCGACGTAAACTTTAACACGCTCAGCACAGAAAATAGTGCAAATTTATCTCCTTCCAAAAGTACAAATATTACAACTTTATCTAACATTTTATTTTAAAACAATCGCTTTTACGAGAAAAAAGAATAATTATCATTTTTTATAGCTAACGATATTGTCAAAAAACCCATAACCCTTTTACAAGTGGCTTCAGATGGAGCTTGCTAGCTTGCACGAAAACATCGTTTCACGACCCATGACGTGCAATAATGCCTAATGTGCGCGGTTAAGCCTTCAATTACTTTGTGTTACATTCGTTTTCCTCTTGCGCTGTTCAGAAAAGTGGTAAAACGCAAGAAAACTTTCCCATTTTCGTTTTGTTTCTTGTTCGTTTTTTATGATATACAATAAAATATAATGCACCTGGAAAATTTTGCATCAAAAGCTAGTATGTCGAGTCTAAAATAAAATAGCGTTCTGTTAGTCGTCCGTTGAAATAATTTTTGCCATTTTAGTGTAAAAAACTGTTAAAAAAGATCCAGAATGATTTTGGTTAAAACGAAATTTTCTGTGTCTAATGTGAATTTTTCTTCGAAATTTACAGTACTTGCTATACAGGGCATCAAAGCTTTTTCGGACTAAATCTTTTCATAAAAATTTATAAATTTGGCCGAGCCAAATTGCTCCATACAAAGCCTGCCTATTATAGTTCATTATCTTTGGGTATAAATTCATAAATAGATCACTAATCAAGAACACGTTTCATGCTTAGAACCATAGTCAATTTTCAACATACTTACATTTCCTAAAGGTTCTGCATTTAAACCGATTCTGGATGAGTCCTGTTTTACCGTTCGAATTCTTATCTACTAAACATCAACTCGACAGCTAACCAAAGCTAAAAACTTTCAACAGAAATCGGTTTGAGGTTTCAGCTCATCAAGTTCGCAGTGAGATTTTGGTGGATGGATGGCAGAAAGTCTTAAAGTATTGTAATCCCCAAAAACTTTTCGATAAACACATAATCTCTTAGTTGAACTTGGTGTAAGTGCGATACGCTTGAATTTATGCGATCGAAATATACTGAACGTTATCTCCTCCTTAGTGGCAAAGAAAAATCCACCACAACGTCGTTTGGTATGGAGACATTTTGGAACATATAGGGAACCCAATAAGGAAATTACAAATTCAATTCACGGCACTTACAACGACGGTATTCGTTGTACACTTTCAGCAGTATATAACAGACAAAAGATAAATTCATATGGGGAAAGAGTGGAAGCTGAATCTATAGGCAGTTACAGCTAGAGTTCAAGGAGAGGGCTGAATGTTCGAAGTGTTGGATCAATTTCCTGCTGGAATGAGTTAATCTCGCAGATTCGAAAGCACGCTATCAGGAATTGTTTCCGTTTGATTTCTTTTTCTCAGCACTCGGTACACTTAAGGTCTATAAATTCTACCCGACACATAATTTCCAATCTTCCTTGTTTCCTTCATTGCCAAAGCTACCGAATATTATCCAGAAGGCTTTTCGATACTTCCATGGCTGTTGATTTGAATTTGTTCAGCTCAGGTACATGATGTTCACAGATCTAACATCTTTTGTTGCTCCATTTCCATTGATGAGAAGAATGGCTAGCCTGAGACTGGATGACCCCTTCGGTGAGCAACTGTTTCGAATAACAAACAATTTGGTTGGGCAATTCAAATAAATTACAAGCAGAACCATCTAACAATGTGTATGTAGAGGGTCGTGTGAAAGGTTAAGATGTAAGTTGATTTAGTCCAGCATCCTTAAAAGATACAATCCGCTTGGCTATAGGCAATTCGAATCGTACATCGCAAATATTTAACAGAAACATGTGCGTACAAACACAATATCCTACTCAAATAACAATCAATCACTGGCCCGAAACGATTCAATGTTCCTGGGAGAATATGTTTTGAAGAACATGGGAAAACCTTCAATTTTCTTCATAACACTGAATTTCGAGCAGAACATGGTTTCATAGCTCTTTTTGTACAATATTCAATTCAAACAAACATGTTGTGATCATTATTCAACTTGTCGCAATACGCGTTCAATTTGTTTTCCTTGTTTAAGTCATCCTGTTCGAATTTCCTTGAAAATTAAAATAAATTTTATCGGTATTAAAATAAAAACTTTGCATTATGTGAGTTTTATGTCAAAATAAAGATGTGCGCATCTAAATATCTTCATCAGTATTTATTAAGAAGCTCAACCGCGTAATTTTACTGGGTTAAGTTAACAATGCCCAGATTCACAATTCAATTACGGAAAGATAATTTCAACTATAATGCAATAGGACTGGTTCTTCATATTCTTTTACAAGAAAGAAACAAAAAGGAGACCGGATCAAGTTTCATTGTTTTTAGTAAAGGCAAATGAAAGTAAATAAAAAGCTTAGTATCTAACGGGCTAGAACTCTTAGGTTGTAGCTTAAAAGACGAATTAAAATGAAGCTGAAAATATAAAAGGACCCGTGTGTAGTTTGTAGAGGAAACACTGTTTGAAAATAATCTTTTTTTGAAGATGCGTAGGATGCTTTTAAATGTTTATGCAATTCGAATGCAGCAGGTTGTATTAGAAAAGCAAAGATCGTGTAAATTGACATTGGACAGACTCTCGTAATGCACAATCGTAAGCATGAGGGGGACCATAAAACCGAAGCATACTCGAGAATATTTCTGGCCAGGATTACGGGAATAGCTCCTGCGAAGAACTTTGCGAAGCTTCAAATTGAAACTCAAAGAGATGGGTTATGAGTTATAAATCCTATCGTAGCGCAGATTAAAGCAAAACATGTCATCAAAAATAACTCAATGTTAGAGTTCGTCTTTCATAACACTTTGGTACGTTTTCCTTTTAAACAACTAGCCCAGTGCATCCGCTATTTGAGTGTTCTTCAAATAGCCGCCGAAGCGGCATTTCGATGATCATGCTCATTCTCAAGCCTCGCCAATTTGAGCGCATCAAAAATGAACATCATCGAAGCGCACCTGGCTGACAAGAGGTCACAATCTCAACGAAGAAGCAAGTGGCAATCTTGTTTGGATTTTCACACTACCCCGATTAGGACACCGCGTCGTGATTGATAATAATTAAATGAAAAATGGAGAAAAACCAATACCATACCTCCTTCCAGGAGTTGCGTACGAGGCCACATTGACACGATGTGAAGAAGATGTTAACGTGAAAATTTCTATTTTCTTCAACTACTATATTAGCAACATGGAATAAATAGTACTCCATCCAAACACATGGTGCAGCGTTTCTTTGAAGCGTTTCTCTTTTTTGTTTCCCGATTACCATGATGGTGAAAAATACCTTTTCCCATGTCACAATTCATGACGAAAAGATGCTGGTAACACTCAGTTGTAATTTCGGGTTACACTCATCCACAACTGGTAAAGTAAACTTTCGCATTTCAATTAAAATATTTGTTTATGTTTTTACTTCATTGTTTAAAGCCTCTTTTAAAAAATCTAATTTTTTCAATTTTAACAGCATCTGCACTGCAATACAAATTTGAAATTGAAGTATATTACGGTGATTTTTATAAGCCTTTTGAATAAAACTTTTGTTACAAAATTGATAAGACATAAAGAAATAAAGGCAATACATAAGATGAAGACAAATCCTAGATAGCAAATATTTCAATATAGATAGGAATCAACACGGAAACTACATGAAGTTCATGATCAAATAGTATAAACGTTTTTTTTTGCTAAAAATAAAACGATATACATTCGATACGAGTTCTGAGTAAACTGTACCAAAATTTTTATTGCGATTTGCATTGATGCAGTTCACTCTAATTTCATGGTGTTACCATGGAGTCATATGTATCTCATAAGGGTGGCAGACGTATTTTTCTGTGACTGAACCTCCATCATGGCAATCAAAAGTTACATTGTGATAAATGTACAATATCCCTGAGATTCCTAGACAGAGTAATGGAAGAATTCAAGCCGAAATGAGCCAACAAACCAATTTTTTTAACTTCCCAGTATATGGGAAGTTCTTGTAATCGCCTCGAAAATCGAAATTAAAATTTTCAACATTTCTTTACGTTTTGAGGTCTATAGAGTATTGGTCTCAATGGTCGAATCAGTTCAGCAAAAGTTTATTCATAGCCTGCTCTATATATTCAACATTCCTTATGTTTCCTATAATGATCGCTTGATCCGCATCAACCTCGTCATTCTACAACAACGTAGGCTTCAGCTTGATTGGTGTCTCTTATGTAAGCTTTTCTTGCATCTCGTAGACACTACTCTTTGCAACCAGCTTCGCCTCCGTCACCCTTTTCATCCTTGCAGAGATCAACCTCCAGCCTGCATTTCAATTCACCTATGACTTGCCTACGGAGAAACCATGATTCAATGCAGTTTGGTTCTTTCGGCCAATCGTTCATGGCATATAGAAATCACCTAAAAAATCTCCTTCTAGTGTCCAATTAATAATAATTAAATTCAGCATTTATCGTACATTTATACGTGTTTTATATTTCTTGCTATTGTGTAACTGGAATTTCCTATCAGAAATATTAACGATAAACAATGACTTGATTTTCCTTTCGGATTTTTCGTACGGCGATAACGCGATTTTCTCTCATGTACATATAATCAGAAGTTAAATTTCCTCTACGGTATGTGTCACATCATTTTTAAAATGCTGTAATTCTGAATTGTAGGATTTTCGCCTAAAATTCGTTACCTGGCGAATGTAATAAATAAATGCTCGAATCCAATACAGCAGTGTATTGAATTGGAAACTTATTTTTTTGATTCCGAAATTTATTTATTTGATTCGAATATTTACGAATTTGTGGTGGTTAGGTGTAAACAAAGATCAATTCCTTGTTAAACTTGATTCGTTTAGAAGTTTTACAATATTTGTTTTTTTACAATTGGTTGAGGAGAAATTTAAAGCCGTAAAACGAAATACCATTGCTATGGAAAAATACTATAGTTCTATTTTACTTCAACAATTATTGGAGCTTAATCGGATCAAAGTTATTAGATACATTTTGCATATTGAACGTTTTATAAATGTATTCAATTGAAAGAGGTTCGTGAGCAAATCCAAACAAAAAGTACCTTATGGATATTTATACTTGTTATTCTGAAAGCAAAAAAACATGAATGTTGTTTTTGTTTATTTCAACAAGTAGCGCATCAAAATGTTCATGGTATTGAACTTTCATTTGCTCACATTATAATGAGTTGAATATTAAAAATTTGTTCTCCATACGATTAAATCGGAAGTTCACGTTACTGTGAAATGAATTTAGTTACAAAAATAACCACTTAACACTGTGACCGATGTTAGCTTCCGAATTACTATTACTCCAAAGAAACCATGCATGTCCTATCGATTTTAATAATCTGTTAAGCAGAATCAGAGCCATTCAATAATAACCATAAACATATTAACACTTAGTTTATCCCCCAAATCAACACTATAATTATCACCCGTTCATGTCGAAGTAACACTTTGCTTTCAAGGACCAACCATTAATTGCTTCGCATACACAGAAAATATATATATACACACATACAATAAAGGATAAACTTCGCTTAAACTTACCGTCCGGAATTCTGCCAACAAGGAAAAGTGTAACAATTAATAATAATGATTTCAGCGTCGAACAAATGATCCTTCGACCGTAAAAGTACAAGGATATTGATTTCCTTTTATCAGCGGGAACTCGAGTAATTCGTGTTATGGCCATAGTTCCCTCCGTTTTTTTTTATTGTTTCGTCGATTCAATTCGCTCGCAGAATAACAGGAAGCCCCTATGAGTTTTGCGAAAGTGCTTTTCAGATTTTGTTCCGGGTATTTTGAGCCAAATAATGAAATATTGTGGCTGTCAATTGATATTTTCAACGGTTCGATGTTTTCAACAATGTTTATCACTTGATAAACTCGCCCATGACCAAGCAACCTGAAAGAAATTGAAAGAAGAAAATGTAAAAAATAGATTGAAACAAGTGTTATAAGATACTATGATTTAAGAATTGAAAAGAATTTGATTGTTGGATTGTTGGAATCGATTCAAAGATTGGAAAGGACCCTTGGTATTTATTGTATAAAAAAAATTATAATCTTTTAAGATTTTAATAGGCTTTCAATGCCTATGTTAACGAATAAACGAAAGAGGAAGCTTTATTTGTACTGATTTTCGATTCTGCCAAACCATTCCTAATAAAAAAGGACAAGGAAGAATGGTATATTCGTTGAAGCAAGGATGTAATCCGCACAAATATTTGTCCTAAATATTTTAATAAGCAGGTTTGAAGCAGTTTCCGAGTAGTTTTTTAGAGAATTATGAAAATATATTCTGAAACTGCTTCAAACTTGCTTATTAAATTATTATTATTTCATATTCTTAATAAAAGACAAGTAGCTTATCTTGAGTTGAAATAGATTTCGTTTATTCGCGGGATAAATTTTTTTTAAACTATCGCAGTAAATGATCGTACTTTATGAACGGGTTCTTATATATTTGGAATAAGATACATGCTTACTCACAATTATAGAAAATTTGGCATACAATCATACGATTTCTTTTAAATTTTTCATCCAAATACTAATGACATATCATTCGATTCACCCGAACTTATTTTTCACGTTTCTTACTGAATCGAAAAAACATAATTCTTTTCGAGAAAACAGTCTAACACACTGCCGTGATTTTAAAAAATTGCTAAAAATCTTCTCATCCACTCATCCGAACATTTAAAGAGATTCGCCCAAAAATCTAGGTCATATTAGTCCTTCGCGTGTTTAAGTTTTCATAGTTCCTAAAACAAAAATTTATTCGCTTCCAAACTTTCATTGTGTGCCCTTCACATCTTAATTAACAAGTCATAAAAATTTCAAATAATTTAGATTGTTACGAAAAATTCAATGAAGCGTCCACGTCAAATTTTCTTATTTTAAAAATGCCGATTTTGTCGGTGGATGGAACTAAATTACATCGTGGTAGTTTTTTTGATCAAGGTATGAACTTCATATGTAATCAAACACGATGACATGGAAACATAAGTGTCTGGTGGTTCGCAACATCGAATTTACTGAACTTCAAAATTTTACTATTTTCCATGTGACTGTAGGTCAGAGTACTTTTTAAATGAAAAATTTCGGAATACCATACGAAATAGTTACGAATGCAATGTCTTACAATCGATAAAAAAATCCTGAAGATATTTATGGTACGGTTTCTGAAAAAAATCGTCGAAAGTGGCGAAAAATCAATCAATCACACAAGTGAAGAATCATTGCGCATATGCAAATTAATTTCAATTTTTCCGAATTCTCTCCATGTCTAAAGATTCCTTACAAATATTGTCCATATTACATGATTGCCATTTTCCAGTAAATTTTATGTACACATATTGACGATAGAAAAGATCTGCGAAGCAAGTATCATAAAATGTGTAAAATGAGCCTCAAAAAAGTATTGACTCACACGTGATTTCTTTGAAAAAAAAAATGGAAATTTTGGGAACATGGAACTGAATCCTTTTTATAATTGAATAATGCCAAGAGCTTAGGAATCGCCAGTAATTCAACGTGGTTGTTTTTTAGTTACCGATTATAAATATTGAAAGAAAAATCTTACAATCAACTGCGAAACGTGTTAGTAAGTCCGTGATGGTCTGGAGTAGTATGTCCGCGGTACGAGTAGCTAAACTACATCTTATTGACAATATAACCTATAACCACAACTGTGTCTGAGCAGCAGATGTAGCAGGAGAATGATTCCAAACGTTGTACACGTATTTTATGTGAGTGGATCCTGTACAATGTAACTAGGCAACTAAACATGCCATCACAGCCCACAGATATGAACCCAATAGAGATTTTAGCATCTAAGGGATTCAATCAGCAAAAATAAAATTTCTATTAAACAGCTGTTAAAAGCTTACATTCAAGAAAATACTAGAAGATAAAACAAACCGTGCAATGACAAAATGATTAGTGCACTCGATGCGATGAAGAACTATTTTTCTTTGAATTTAGATTAATATTTAATACAGCTTCTTTTTAATTGTTTCTAAGCAGGAAGCAAGATCCAAAATTTGTTAATTTCTTTCAAATTTAAATTTCACTAACCGCTAGTATATTACCTCCGCTGCTATTTCATCCGCTACAATCACCCTACATGCTACATGATACTCAAGGCTCTAACCCTTAACTTTTAATTGTCTCGTTATTCACTTCTAAACATATGGGTAATTGTTGTAATCGCTTCGAAAATTCAAACATTTCTTTACGTCTTAAAGACTTAAAGTATATTGAAAGTGTTTTTGGAAAGAAGTCTGAGAGTGTGTACGTACGTACGTACGTGTACGCGTGATCATTTTTTCTTCAACGATAACTCACGTAAAAAAGTCGTACGGATTTCATTGCGGTGTCAATTGAAATGTATTTACAGTGACACGAACTGGTTTGGTTTTGGTAAAATAAAAATCGGTTTTTTTCCAAAATCAGATGCTTTACAGCGTTTTCCTCAAATCAAAATCAAAATGGTTTTTTGCACTTCAAAAAAATGTTTATTGAAGACGATTCATAATGAAAAGGGAGGCGTCAGTTAAAAGGAAAAAAGGACAAAAGGAAAATTTCTTAATCCTTTGAGTTCATTCATTGCAAAGGTTTGTAAGATTTCAAAGTCTTCTTGCTCTATTTCACGTGAGATTGAACATGTTTCACAAATAATTAGACATCGACTTCTGCATATGATATGTCGTTTAAAGATTATCTACAAAATAAGAAGTGGTTAATAGTATTGGCCAGGTATAATGGTGAAATAGTGCAATTTTATGCAGCACTTACGGATGATCACAATTGATCATCACGCGAAAAAATCTAGTCGAGTCGGCGTAGAAACAAAAATTTCATTCAATAATCCTGAAATCTCAATTTCGCAAAATTTTGGTTTGCACATTTTTGTCTTTCCAGCGTGAATCTGAAAATAGCCACGTATGTATGAAAGGGTTTGTAACTTTTCCTCCTTCTAATCAGAGGCTCTACGTAAAGATTCAATCCGACCCCGACCCATAAAAAGTCCTACGTAATCAATGGACGCTTCCTAACGTGATGCGATAAAAACTAACTCTGTCCACTTATTGTAATAAGTTTTTATCGTTGTTATTATTTAGAGCATTATTGTTGTTATATCTAACAACTTTAGTGTTTTTGTATACATTAATGGGAAATTGTCCGTGTGAACGTCAAGAGTCACACCTCCTGCCTTGTTTTAATGAGCTTTTTACACTTACACTTTTACCAAATATTATTGCTGGGGCTCTTGAAGCTTGATATGAATTGACATTAATTAAACAAGAAAAACAATATGAATACACTTGGCACTTTAGAGCCTCTGATATCCGAGGATTGTGGTTAGTAATAAGAGGCCCTAGTCGTTCAAATCTCAACTTCCGCTCATTACACACAGAGTGGTTCATTTTACTGAATGCCTTTTGTGTAGACTTTCCTTTCGTTTGATATGATTTGATTCCAATTGATTTTCCGTAAAAGTCACCGTTCTGCAGTTTGCTTTCAATCAGGCCTTTGCGTAATCACGATATCATGCATGCTGGCTTTTTCCCGTTCAGCTAGTCTAGAAAGCCGGAAGCTAAATATAATTTTAACGATTCATCGATATGACTGTAAATTGAATTTCATCAAATGTATTTCTGTGATTTTGCTGTTGTAATTGAAACTCTGTAATAACGTTTATTCAAAGAAGTATGCCTTGCGAACGCCTGGCCAATGAACATCGATTCATATTTAGTACATTTACCCGTCAGCTACAGTATTTGATATTTTCATCGGAAAACAAAATTATTTCAAAAAGCTACGCTTGGCTATTTCCACATGAAGAAATTTTCGATTTCCCATGGTCCCTAAAGTGAAACCTGTTGTGCTTTTCAATGAAATCGGAAATTTCCCTAGTTAATCGCTTGGTATTATCGGTCCTTTGAAAAAGGAAGAAATCTCAAGAATTACAATCCTTGACATCCTAGTTGGGCAGAAACGCAAGCCTGCTGGGATTTCTCCATCCATCAAGCTGTTATCGGGTTGAATGTTTGTCTAGTTGTGGAGGGTAAGAATTTTCCAAGTGGAAAATATTTAATTTTGAAAAAAATACAGGCAAGGATAACGAGTGATTCGATAAATTTTCCCTTTAGTATTAAGATGCAAGTTAATTGATAATGGAAACGATCAAAGAAAATATGAATTTTACTAAGGACTGAAGCATGTCCCTGAGAAATAGATAAACAAGTCCGTGCACTTCGCATTTTGATAATGGAATTGAAAATTGTTACAAAACAAGCAGTACCCGAGCAATAAGAGCTGAACAGATTCGAAATTTATATTTGTAATTTAACACGTTCTATCTAGTTTCAAAAATATTCAAAAGATTGATTGATTTTTAAACTTACTTATGCGAAGGTAGATTTAGTGCATATATTTTCAATATTAAATTATTCAAAAACATGCCGAGAGGGAAATATTTATGTCAACATTATAAAGCGTGTTGAAAATATTTGTGTTGAAGCTAACTTTAAGCTATATAATTGAATATTTGATCAGTTCAGTACAAATTCTCTTAATATTTTGCAACGCAAACTCACCTAAAAATTATATTTCGAAAATTATGGGTAATAATTGTTAAATATGAAGAAATCATAAACTGAAATTTGGTACCATCATCGACATTAAAACGTAAGATATCAGAACATATTTTCCAAGAAATTCTTTCAAAAACCTTCTTAGAGACAAAAAAACATGCAATTGACTGGAAAATGTAGAACGGAAAATGGAATTTTTTAATTTGTTTGTACTGAGAAAAACAAGGATCATCTAAAGCTGATTTAGGACTATAACATTGTTTAATTGAATGTAATTTGTTACTAGGGAAGCTAACTTGGACAAAGAAGCAGCAGCTGCATATTATCTTCCATCGATTTGTGTTTTCAAGAAATGTGTTGAAGTGAGAATGAAAAAAATCAAGAAATCCATTCAAGTCAAATTAATTGTTGTTGTGTTTTATTAGCTCCAATTATATTTAAATAACCTGCCCAGTAAATAGATCCTGTTAACAACAAAGAAATTGTGGCGCTTAAAAGTTGATCCCCTCTTCGGGACATAATATCCCCCACTAGTGCAAAATGATTAAAAGAAACAATACCGCAAACAACTTGTGATAAAATTGTTTTAAAGTAAGCTCTGAATGATTTTATGCGATAAAATGGAAAACAAAGAAGTTGTAGCGCTCGAAAGATGATCCTCCCTTCTCGGGTGTCATTTTTGCCTTTTCACTTTTTAATTATTGACACCACGTCGAAGTAATGTATGTACAAGTTTCTGCAAATTCAATTTTGCACAAATTTGCTACATAAAGCAAATGTTTTCCAAGGATTTTCCAGGATGTCCCGCATTTTACTTTTGTCGAGTTGGTGCCCAAAGGGTTGGAGAAACTTGAACTTAAGCTCCCAGTGAGAACCATTACATAATGCAACAAAAAACTGCCTGCTTACCAAAATATTCTGTTAGTTTCACACTGGAGGATTTGCCATTTGATTATATGCCTTAAAAATGCGCTTTTCCGTGACTTTCCCCTTTTGGAACACATTAACTTCCGCTAGTCAACAGTCATTAAAACAAACAATACTGCAAATGATTTGTGACAAAATTGTCTTAAAATAAATTTCCTACGTGCTTCTTGGTGAAAGTGGAAACAATGAAATTGTGGCGCTATCCATTCCGGGTGCCATTTTTGGCTTGTGATTTTTGAATTATTGACACCACATGAAGGTAATTAATGCACAAGTTACAAATTTGCTTTTGGAAGGCATGGTTTCCGAGAATAGCGGGGTGCCCAATTTTTTCGTACAAGATAGCTCCTAAAGGATTGGAGCTACGATCCCAGAACTTGAACATATCGCAATAAAAAATATGCATATTGACACCATAATAAATTTCATGACATTTGTGTGCTATCTGACGATATGTTTAATGTGTTGACAATACGTAATTATGCACTTCATCAAGGCAACTGCTCGTAATGGCTGACTATTTTTTCACGCAAGTTTTCATTTGATTTAACACATTTTTGGTACAAATTCTTTTCTGAGGAATTACTTATTTTTATTCACACCAATGATAAGGAAATCAAGTAGGCATTTCTAATATGTGTTTTCGCCGATGAGGAGAACAAGGCTACCAAACAAACCACTTTGATACATATGTGTCGCAACGGATATATTTTTGTCAAGTCAAACGAAATAGATACGAGGATACATGATATTGGATATTCATACACTTTCTTTTCAATGATAATGTAATTAAATTCAATGCAATTTTAGGAAATCGGCAAATATTCAAAAATTTATTTAATCATTTATGTCATTCTTAAATATTTCATATAAAGAAGACGTACGTAATTTAGAGTTAGCTCTTCAATTATGTCTGCTAAAGAAATATTCATAAATAAAAAGGAAGTCTGGTCACTACTGTAAACTTTATTCAATAAGAATTGACTTTTTTGTAATAGTAATTTTTATGGAAATACATAATATGAAAATTATTTCTTTCTATGTGTGCTATGCGTTGATTTTGAACAGTGGTACATTTTTCAAGATGTTCATTCATTTTTCTGCCAATTTCGATACAACATTTTTAACCATGGCGGTAATTCTGTCGTCAACAATCAAGCCATTGTAATTTTGGTATTGGTATTGCCTGTGAAAAGTTAGTCTCACATCTAGTCTAGTCACGATGGCATTTTCAGACTTAAATGTTAGGAAATTTCCATGAGTTTCCACTTCTTAAACAAATTCTTCACATCATAAGCGTTTGCCAATCAAAGTTTTTCGAGTTTATTACATCAGAAGCGAAAATCAAAACTAACTTATCATTCTATTTGTTCTAAAAACGTACATTTTCTACTTATTTCGGGATTGGATTTTTTTAAACCATTTCTAATACAAAATGCCAATTATACAAGTTTTGCAGTTGGATAATGTTGAATGGAAAAATCAATGAATAACATTACCCTGAATGTTTTTCAAAGTAATAAATTCTGCATTGATTAAATTCACGTCGATATTAAATCATTTGATGAAAATTCATGGCAGTTTCCTTTCAACTGTTTTTTTTTGGGGTTTTTAAATGATGACCCTATTTATGGTAGGTGTTGCGAATGGTCTATCATTTAGCTATATTTCTCACATGAAACTTTTGATGAATGATGGTGAACAAGTCTTTTTTCGTTATTCAACTTTAATTTTCTAAATGCGTTTTGAAGCCAAACGAAGGTTGTTTGAACTCTTTGTATTTACACAGTATCAAAGAGGCCTATATCTTCAGTTTTCTTGCAATTTATTCTTTTGCTTAAATTGAAATATAAACATACTCCAGATTACCAAATCTCATTAAACCACATTTCTCACGGAGTGTCATTTACATTCACCCCCAGCACATAATTCACGAAAGCATTAAGCTGAAATGGTATCAGCTCTAATCTGGTTAATTACTGAGGTTTTTTTGCAAGTTCTTGTAATCAAGCAGCATTTGCGACATTCAGAAAAAGCAGGAGCCATATAATTGTCTTCGTATGTAAGATCCTAGTCTTCACATAGGTTGGAGTTGTCTCATCCTCATTAAATGCGAATCGTTTCAACAAGAACTTAGGCTGGATAATGACTGTCTGCCTCAATTGCCAAATCCGATTATACCATATTAACTACAACGTTAAAGGTGTTGTAGGCTTTGCTGGCGTAATGGGAAAATGCGTCTAGCAATTAAAGCTACTAAAATGTAATCATTGAATAAGTGACATGTTTGACGCTCAAGAAAAAATATAAAAGAGATTGAGTTTCTTGTTGTGACAAAAATGAGCTAATTTAATCCAGGTTGTATTTTAAAAAGGAGAAGAAGCCTTGCCATTTTATGCTTTGAAGTGTTCATAATTAGCGACAAGATGAAATGCGTAACAAAAGTCCTGTTAAAATGTACATGTTTTTAGTTTTAATAGTTTAGCAGTAAACAGTTTTATCTTTTCTTTATAATTATTCTGAAATATTTACCGCGTTTGATTTTAAGCAAAAAACATGAACTTTTAGGTAAAATTGACATCATTTACATTTTATTATGGTTTAAACACATAAACTATGGGAATATCATTGCATCTTAAATGCGAAATTCATGATATGAATCTCGGATGTGAGCTCAACTGAATTGACAGGGCAAGTATCTCATATCTGATTCAAAAATGTATCCATTATTTTAAAGCTACCGAAAGTTTCGGTTAACCTTTAGTGACTGTACTAATCGTCAGAATTTTGACGTAAATCGTTGGGATAAAATAACCCCCGCTTATTTGCAGTGATTGCAACAATCGATACCGCAAACGGTTTGTGACAAAATTATCTTGGAATTGTATCTGAATGTGTTTCGCGTTAAACGAGAAATTAAAAAAGTTGTGGCGCCCGAAAGATGTAAAGATGTCCTCCCATTTTTGTGCATGGTTTTTGGCTTGTAACTATTTTATTATTGACCCAAGGTTAAAGTGATGTATGAACGACTTGCTAAACATTTTATTCTACGCAAGTCTGCCATACACAACTTTCTTGTGGGAGCCATGGTTTCGGAGATATGAATGCGCCCCAACTTCTTTTGTTTTGAAGATGGAGCCCAAAGGAAAGGAGCTGCGAACTCAGAAACTTGAACTTGTGCTATCTATACCATTGCCCACGCATTGCATTGAAAAAATTTCTCCCATTTGACTGTACTACTTTATAAGTACAAGATATGTCTGTAACGAATATGTGTAATGTCAACGGTAACTCCAGTCAGCAAGTATGGAAATATTCATTCAAATTTTATCGATATGTGTTACATTTAACAAAATAAGCTAATGAGCTGGATACAAGCGATCCTACTTGGACCTGTAAAAGACATTTCCAGGAAATGCCCAATTAGTTGCGCAATTCAATGTGCAAGAACCAAGAAGTGTGAAACTTAAAAAATATAAGCACAACATAAAAATACAGAATGTCCTTGGATGTAAGTAAATTCCTAAAAACACTGAAAAATTATCGTCAGTTGCCCTGACAAATTCTTTACGAAGGGTCTTCAGTGCATACCTAGCATTGAATCTTGTGGTGTATTTCAGTAATTTGCAGTAAATTTTGAAACTTGACAACAGAGTCTTAAACATTATTTTATGAAAAATCATAACAAGCCATTTTAGCTGGCCTAAAATTTCACAGCAACTTTTGTGAAGAGCAACCTATGAAACATTTTCGAAAGGAAAGCAAGAAAATATGTAGTTTAATGTAGTGTATATGTTGAGTTGCATTTTAACAGATTCAGAATTCCTTTAATGGATGGAACTTTTTAATTCATTTTTATTGGCATTCCGAGAGCTACGATTTTTTTAAAAAGTGTATAGAAATAGGTTGTTATCTGAGACGAATAAAGTACAAGTGCAAGTTTGGATCCTGTGATACTTGCTTTTTTGGCATGGTTGAAAGTCAATATTTTTTAAAAGCAAATATTGATGACCAAACGTACAATAATTTAGTATGCTACACTGATGAATGTAAGTTTATTACAGTAATATTAAGTCAAAAATGTTCATGATTTCAAGTAAATATGTTAGTCATTGCATACCAAATTGGTAAATTAGATTAAATGAAATGATGGCTACAGAATACTCATCGACAGCACATACTTATTGTGCTTATAATCATCAAATACAAAGTTCTAAACCAAATCGATGCTACGAGGTTCAAAAATACTACATTTCATCACATAGCATTTTAAATAAAATGTCGCTTTCATTGAAAACAACATTTTCCTATCATTCCAAAATTTTCCATTGAATTTTCAAACCAGGAACTTAAGAATTGAAAATCAAATAAAATAAATCGTTTCCTTTTTCAACCCAGCTTTCTATAAAATTCTCATTGAAAAATATTTCGATCAATTTGAAGAAAGTCACTCATAGCCTCGAATGAAGCTGTTTTGAAGTTTCTATGACAACATTTTGACAAGAATCATTCGCAGCTAATTTCCACGCAGTTTTGAGTCAACTAACTATTAAACTATAAAAAAATTGTTAACAAGTTCAGAGCATTTAAGGGCTAGCAATTCTACCTAATGTACGAAATTAAACTTAACGAATCCAAACCAAACTTTTATACACTTTTCAACAAATAAAGCAATGCTCCATGATATATATATATACTCGTATATATTTGAATTTTGTAATTTTTCACTTATTAATGTAAATAATGAAATTATTCAGATTCATTCAACAAAATTCTCTGTTTACGCATCTAAGAGAATGTGTTAACTGTAGTATCAAAATAAATTCACAAGAAATCCATCAAAATTTCACAATAATAATCAGGAAGGGATTATTTGCACCAGCATTTTATATATTCCTGATGATATTGTTCATAGCCCCCTAATAGGATTGAACAAAAAGTTCATAACAATGAATTTTGAATAAATCAAATTTAACCAAATACACCAAATGCTAAATAAATGCATAGCAACCAATCTTCTACAAAATCATGTTTGCAAATTTGTGAATTGTGTTTTAAATCATGTTTCATTTGTACGCTATGCCAGCACCAGCCTTCCCAATATGAATTTTCCCAATTAACTATTAAGGTCAATTGAAGATGTGCCTCAAAATATTCTCGATTGTTAAGGTGTTATGGACGTAGCAGCAGGAATATTGATAGGATTTGTTCGTTGAGGACCACTCAATTAATTCCTGATCGACTATACATTGTGAAATATCCAACAACTCTTGTTTGGAATATCATAACTAGGAAGCTGCAGTAAGTTTTAGTGCACAATAATTCACCAAACACTCCGGCTAATAATCGAAAAGCATAGATCTTCTGATGCATTCCAGAATTTACGAGAAACTTTATTAAGAACGTCAAGGATATGGTTTCAAGATGGGCGCTCATCACAAATAAAGCAACTTTGAAATTGTTCCAGGAGCAGAAGTTTCCATATTAAGGAGGGGGTAAGGTTAATTCGTACAAAAAAAGGCATGTTTTTGTGGTTTTTTTATGACGGCACAGTTAAAATCTCTGTATTAAAACCAATGGTACATTAAAGTATGACATTCTAAGAATATTGTATAAAATTTTTACGAAGAAATATTAAAAACTACGGCAATGGCAGCAATTATTCGGACGTGTCTCTGAAAAAAGTAGAATTGCGGTGCCCCTAATAACTTGGTGATGGATCATTTGAAATCACAAAATCAAAATTCATTCGTTAGATAATAGTCTTTTCCAGGTAACGCTGGAAGGGTTTTTTAAAATTTCAATTTTTCACTTTTTTGGAACACTTTGAAGGGAAAACGCGATTTTTTGCGAAAAAAATCCGCTAACTTGTTATTGTAAAATAAAAATTATTAACAAATTTGAACAAAACTCTCCAGCGTTATCTTGTAAATTATGTACAAAGATAATGTTCAAAATTTCAAAAGGATCGGTGCAGTAGTTTTGAAGTTATCAGGGCACCGTGGGACTTTGAAAACGTGAGTTGTGGAGAAAACGCTTTAAAGTTTTGAGTACTAAAAAATCTGGTATAAAACATTCATAAGCAAATTTTATCATAACTTCGTCAAGTTTGCTCCAATCGACTTTAAATTTTGACACAATATTCTTGAAATATAATGCATTTAGATAAAAAAAATTAACAAAAATGATTTTCAGCTTTTACATAACATATTATTAGTTAGTTAGTTGGCTTGAATGTTCCAACGCACCCACTGTGTAATCGATGTTTTGTGTTTGAGCGATGGTTTTACAGAATAAGCACCGGAAAAAGATCATTTCAAAAATGATTGGAAATGCATCGGTTAAGTTTTCAAGACCGTCAGATTTTAAAACAAGCCGTGAGGTGCGACCCATGAGGTCAACTCGGTCAACTTCCCAGTAAGATCTACATAGATATTAAAAATATTAAACACAATAAAAGTTATGGAAATAATACTACTTCAAATAATAAAAATGTACCTCTCATAAAAGTTATTGGAATGATTTAATATTAATCGTAACATCTACGCGAGCGTCAATTGATTACGTAAGGGTTTCGGTGCATTGGTTTGATTGATTATTCACGCGGATCAATCGGAGGGGGGATAGGTTACAAAGCAGTTTTTCATTAAAGTTAAAACATGGTGCTGTGAAGACTATTGAAAATCTGCTCAAATTTTGCAAATATTAATAAACTTTGATTGACTTTACAACAATGTCTTCAGAATAAGAGATTTAAGGTATAATGATTCGAATGAACCCTTTTTACATGGTGACTTTGATTGATTTTTTATTTTTAATTAATTTTTTTTTGTAATCATGACAAAAGTTTTTGCTGGTTTCTCTACAAAACTTGAAAAAATTTCATAAATTCTATAAACATTTATTATAACGATGTGCAAATCAGGTTAAAAATGATTTTTTTTATAAAAAAAAAACACTACTTTCCCAATTTTTTCTTAATTAATTAAAAAAACCGATTTAATGATTTTTTTATAATATAAAAACATCATAAATATGATAATACGCGTCGATTGACACCTTAATGATGGAAAGGGATATTTAGTTCTCGAGATATAATGAATGACGTAAATGACCTTGAACGTTTAATGATTTTTTTTTGTAACCATGAAAAAAGTTTTTGCTGGTTTTTTCACAACAACTATTCGGAGTTTATAAATTATATAAACATTCATTACTTAAAATTGAAAATCAGGTTAAAAATTTTGTGTTTTTGAAAAAAACATAATTTTTTGCACTTTTTTTTTAAATTAAAAAACGGTCCAAGAATTTTTTTTAAATTTGATAGAATCACATAATTGTCAATACACGTCGATTGACACCTTGCTCAAAAAATCGTACGTTTGGCTCGCGAGATATAACGCATGACAGAAATGACCTTCAAACGGACAAAACAGCAAACTCCCCCGACCGAAGTTTCCCAAAAACTAATCAGCACTTAAAATTGCAAAGACGCTTCGATTGACATCTCAACAAAGTCGATACGACTTTGTTTACGTGAGTTATGCTCGTAGAAAAAAGTGTCCACGAACGTACATACGTACGTACGTACATACACACTCAAACATACATCTCCCTTTCTAAAAACACTTTATATATACTCTATAGACCTCAAAACGTAAAGAAATGTTGAAAATTTCAATTTCGATTTTCGAGGCGATTACAAGAACTTCCCATATATTGGGAAGTTAAAAACGTTGCAGGCTCTACATAATGCTTCCAATCAGGAAAGAAAAAAATCCGCATTTCTTTTAATTTATTACGCCAGACTTGAAACTCGCTACAAGAATCTACTTTCGAGGAAAGTACAATGGTCTCATGTTGACCCTAAGGAGATCTATTATATTTATAGTTTCAATATTTTCATATTTTCGACGTTAGATCAAGACGACGTGAAAACATAATTCTAAATATTTAAGCTAGCCTCCGTAAATCAATTTCCATATGAATAGAAATGAGTTTTGAATAAAAGTGTAATTAGTTGATCAAAAGAACTTCGTGTTTTTAGTATATTTCTTTTTTGAGAATTCTTATTCCCGAGTTGTTCATTTCTTAGCCGAGTGCGCCGAAGCTACTTCCATACTGTATGCAGTAATAGATCGATGAATTTTTTGTATGGGTATAATCAAAAAAGGTGCAATTTTTTTTCATTTTGCTTTGAATGCAATTGTTGTAAGGCAAATATGTAGTTGTATCGTTACTTTATTACAAATTTCTATCAAAAACATGGCAGTTTCACGATCTATGTTTATGGAACTCATATGCCAAGCCATTTTTTCAACGAATTTTTGATGGGTTATCAGAAATACTTCAAAAGTTTCAGAAAAATTAACTCGTTTTCGCTTATAATAAATATATTTAACAGTAGATCCTCATTAGCATATCCACACCATATATCAGTCCATATAAAAAAGTTCTTAGATGAAAAATTAGTTTTTGTCTTCCTTTTACATGCGCTTATTCTTCCTGGAGATGTTCCCGAAATAGGAAACTTTCTTTCTATTATTTACTCCTAGTTCCCCGCATGTGATTTACATTAATACTCGTGCAAATTGCCAAGTGAGTGGCTTTAGATTGTCACACACAAAACTTTGTTTAATATTTGAGACACTCGGCGTGGCATGGCAAGGCAAGGCTCTCAAGCACAAATAAATATGAAGGGAATTTCGTCGGCGCTTCTGTGTTCAATAAAATGAGAAAAAAGTATCAAAACTTTATCAAAAGCACCCCGAAAACTTTGGCTGTCGGTCTGACGTAAATGTATCTTAGCGTTGACGAAGATCCAGGAGCTATGACTTACGGCTATGACTTCATATATGTACGTTAACTAAATAAAAACACAAAACTCGGTCGACGTGAAACATCCTGGATGGAGATGAGTGACTCTATTGAACAACAGTCGAGCGCAGCCCAAAGATATTTCACTTATTCACATAAGGGTTAACTTTTGTCGAGTCGGGTGCCCCAGAGAGAATGTCGTCCTTAATATAACATATCAAAACATGCTGGTAGTAGCATATGCTCATTGTAAAAGTTTTATGAGACCATTCCTCAAAACCGGCAACTTCTCGATCCTTCTTGCAGCTGGAGAAAGTGTCTTCGTCAGTCGGGATGCGCGGGCTGTACGGGAAGGAGACCGACCCCTGCTTCAACTCTAATCCAATCAACTTTTTGATTAGAGTTTTGTTGAAGGATCTCTTATTTTAAATGACAAAAAAAGGAGCCGTTCAGGCAAACGTACAGAAGCATCATTCGTGCGCGAGCCAGTGTGGAAATGACATTGAAATAGAGACGCCTGGGAAAATGTTTTGCATAACAAATATAATTCCTTGCTCCACGAGTTGAGCATTGGTACACGGGATGCTAGGCACATCTTCTAACAACTTCCATTTGCCTTCTTCTGCGCGACATTGAAGGATGCTTGCTTGTTATTTGTGGGCCAACCAAAGGAATTCTTACCAGGGGAGTTTGCATTCAATTTATTACCGTAGGTAGCATGCGAGTAGAATGTTTGGATTTATGTTTCGTGAGAGCTGGAAAATAGATGACCCTATATAACTAGTTGAAACGCTTCCAGGAAATTCCGGCCATAGTTTACCACTTCCATTTGATAATACAGTCTATGGTCAATCCGAAACATTACAATCAGAAAATTTGATCTGTTCAATCATGAACATTTACAATGAAATTCCTACAAAGACTCATTGCGAGCCTACTAAATAAAAGGGCGTTTTCACAGCGAAGCACTACTCATCGTCAATTAATTTTATGTTGAAATAAAAAAGAATCAATCTCAACTAAAATTGAACAATTCATCCAATTTAATTTTTTTTTATGTATGCATTTCAAGACGACAGTTATTCAAAGTCTTAGCGTTTACAGTCCAACTTTGTTGCAGCTTAATAAAATGAAAGTTTTGTTCAAGCTAATCAACTATTCGTAAAAATTTTATCTTCGAAGGTCGTAATTGGTAACTCAAAATGTTGCCATTTATCGTTTTGAAGCAAACTGTACAAATGGAAAAAAATCTTCGCTTTCAGCCATATTTTGTCTTTTCTTTGAGCTCATAACTCTTGCGGATATTTCTAAGACATAATAAACAATACATAAATCGTTGAAAATCGATCTGAGAACTGTTTTATTCATAATGAAACTTTGCACCAAGTAATGATTCTATACACATAATGTTTTACGATAGATAATAGTATCTAGCAAATTTAATTGGTAAAACAAAAAAAATATTTAATTATATTTCGAAAGTAATCAATAGTCCGAAGGTTCTAAATAGAGTTTTTTTTGTCGGGCATGAATTTGACTATTCTCTTTTGCATATGGAAGATGAGGCTGGTCTTTGATTTATGTTTTGCATGATAAAAGCTCGTAATTAAGTGGTATCACATGATTAACATGTGTTTATGTACAGAGCATCTCCACCTTGAGCTGTGATTTGCATTCCTCATTTCCAATTTCAAATAGGAGCAACGAGCTGAACACATATACAACGAATCCCATATCAGACTTATTTGGATCTATTGGCACGAAAACATGTGTTTATGATTCGCGCATTTCAAAACATTTCGAAACGTTTACATGAATGTCAGGAAGATGATTTTGTTTGACAAATACACATGTTGAACTGATACGATCGTATAATTTGGATAAGTAGCGGAATGAATTGGGCATGGGCTGCAATTTTGTGAATATAGTTGGAATTTATTAAAAATGAAATACTGTTCTACAAAAGACTTATTTAAGTTAAAGTAACAAACACAGAAACCATTGCAAACATTTGAAATTACATGCGTAAATAATGATGGTTGAAGCAACTTTGTTATCATTAATAGAAACAACAGCAAAAATTAAAGTTTTGTTTGAAGCTGATTTTCAAGTTCCAGCGCAATTCAATTCATTTATTTACCAAGAAATGGATAATTTTCAGTTGAGAACACTACCTTTTTGTGGTATCTAGAGTCAAAGAGTGAGAAGAATAAAAAAAATTAGAGACATCCATTGCACATGAAAACATCAACCGCTAACTTGTTTTCATCATGGTTTTGTCAAAATCATCTTCCTAATTATTTTTAAATGCTTGTATGTTAATTATTAGCTAATTCAATTGATTGACTCCCTCGCAAAGGCTCTATCTACAAAATTGAATGAAAATGCATTTACTTGTAAGAAGAATCTTTCTGATCAAGTCTGTATAGAAATGCGAGTTTTTGATCAATTTTCAACGGAATCTTTTTAATCTTTATAGATGTGAAGCTAATAGTCAGCCTTAAAAGATTCTATTTAGGTTAATTTTTGGAACGTTTTTTTCCTGATAAGTTGTAGAGATGTAGAAAAAATCATATCAACCCCATTCTCCACAACAGGTACAATAAGCTCGGAAATCTAGATCAAAGAATGTCCTCAGAAACTTTTACTGCCGTTTGTAAAAAGCATAGCGTACCTATAATATTTTGGCCTGATTTTGCTCCTGTCCATTATCTGAAAATAAGCGACAACGGTTTCAAAAACCTCGTGTGAATTTTGTGGAAAGAGAGTTAAATCAGTCAAATGTCCCAGAGTTTCGATCGATCGAACGATATTAGACAATCATAAAAGGCAATTTAAAGAAGACTCAAAGGGCTGTAACTAACGTGAATGTACTTCATAAAGAAGGTAATCAAACAACCAAAATCATAGGCGAAGACCAAATCAAAAGTCTTATGGAAAGACTCTGAGAAAAGATCAGAAACTGGCATCGCGAAAAGTGAAAAAAACTTTTTTTTGGAAACAATTTTAGAATCGAACAACACAAATAATAAAAAAGTACAGTCACATTTAGTATTGAAATTGTAAAGAGAATTTTCGTTGGACAGCATTTAAGTGTTTAATCCTTATAAAACTTATATTCTTTCTACGTTTCATTGATTTTGGAAATTAGACAAAAGGACAAATAACCTGAAATTACTGCCTATTTTCTTGGAAGATATGAGGGTGTGTAGGTCGTCTGATATGCTGTTCGTCGATTCGGACTTGTGGATTAAGTTCCTCCTGTCGATGATTAGCCAAAGGGCAGGGTAGCCAAAAATGCATCTATAAACGATGCTAATTTCAGTACAGTTCATTCGGTATATGTTCAACTATCGGCCTTTCTTTTCTACAAGCGCAACAAAGCCAACATTCAATTAATCATCATCAATGAGACGCGAGTTCAATTTAATGCTTGATCACCTGGAAATTTCGCCGCAAACTTTCTTGACCAAACGACTGCCTCCTTTAATTTACCATTTGTAGCAGGATTGTCTGTGTGCGTTTACTGAATCCATCCAGCGTATGTGTTTATACCTGGCTGGTTGTTTCGAGTTATTTTGCAGTTCATGGTGTGCCAAGTAGTTCTGACATCATGCTTGAACCTCACGTAGTCAGAAAATTGAAGTTCACGCAAGTTCAATAAAATTAGTTAGAAATCGTAAAATCATAGCATTGCATATGTTGATGAAGACCCAATCAAAATGAAAGTTAATTAAGTACAAACTCATCATTCCCAAATATTCTGGAGTTCACATACCTTAAGTCTATTACCAATTAATTAGATTCCGCAATCATGCTGTCGTGTAGAAAAAGCTCCAAGTCGTTTATCTTCATACAAACGGATTTTTTTATTTTATAACAGACTTCCAACGATAATCTTTGCCGTGCCGTCGGTAAAGCCGTTCAACAATTTGCCGCAATTGATGTGAAAAAGTCAAACCCCGAAAGGGAAAAGTGATAAATGGCTGCTCCTTCATCCGAGGAAGGACCTCGAAACGAGAGCCGGGCGATAACTTAACAGAACGAAGGTTTGACCTCAGCCAATATATTTACATTGTCGACCATTAGAGAGTCCAGATAGTAAGCATCCCCTAGACTTATTACCTTTTAAGAAAGTGCCCCATTAACATTAAAATTTATGTGTAGTCTCTTCATCTGGAATAACTTAAAGTGTTGCTTATAAATTTGAATGGGGAAATCCACCTATCAGCGCCATTCACCCTTCCAAATGGTCTGGAAAAAGCTATTTAAACTTCAGCTCGGCACTGTTAATGGAAACCCGGCGAAGATAAATGGCGATAAATTTTTTCGTATCAAAATGACATTGGAATAAATTTAACCGTCATGACGCTACTATGTTGCGAATGGTGTCGGTCGTGGGAAAAAACGAGCCAACAAGAAACTGCGAACACTTTCAGTAAGTTTTTGCATGGCAGTTGAGGGGTTAAAGTGCTTGCGAAAGATAAACATGTTCAGCACATTATGAGTGATAAGCGCGCATCTGGAGACGGTGGAAAACTCGCGAAACTCAGCAACGCAATATTAATAATTAATATGATATATTTCCGTCGTGCAGACAATAGAATTTCCTTTGCTGCTGCTTTGCTATGCCGTGTTGAGTGGACTTTGAGTGGGTGTGAGAAGATACAATGGGTAATTGAAAATATGATTTAGGTTGGGGTCTGGGGATGGAAAGTCGAGAAGGTTGGAAAAGGTTGATATTTAGACTAGCTGTAGAACAAGTTGTTGGACACTATTTGAAAAGCATCTTAACGTTCACCATCATTGGAACATGCTTCTTTGTCTTCGATTTCAGTAACTGCTTTGCACATAACAATTGTTCTAAAATTCACCATATCTACAGAGTGCGCCACCTTTGGTGTCGGTATGTAAAAACTTTAAACTAACTTTGAAAAAACAACCCGATTTCTATATATGAGGTTTTTTATTCAATTTGGTCATTTGCAATTTATTTTCACTACTTTTTGAATACAACATCAATTTTGGCTGCATTTTCCATTACCTTTTCGAGCATCTCAGGCGTTATAGCGATGATTTCGGCACGAATGTATGCCTTGAGCTCGGTCATGCTCTGAGATTTTCTGACGTACACTTTGCTTTTCAAATAGGCTCACAAAAAGAAGTCCGAATGGGTCAAAGCTGGAGATTTGGATGGCCACTCAATGTCGCCTTTTTTTGACATCAGGCGTCCAGAGAATTTTTTTCGCAAAAACTGAATTGTTTGACAATTCTCGATGTACATTGTCATTATTTCGGCACGTTGTGTCGGTGTGAAGCGATTCATGGTACAAATTGTAATGAATTGCCGTTTCAAAAACATGTCTCATCGAATCAATCGGTTTGACCAATGTCAAAGTCAGTAAGTGTTTACATACCGACACAAAAGATGGCGCACCCTCTATTTTAAGCATGAATCATTCAAAGGGAGATAATAAAGGAACACTTCCAAGCACGGTTTTTTTTTTCAATATATACAATAGCGACGTAGGCACATACGAACTAAAAATTGACAGTCATTATACTTCGCGGATACAAATAATTATAAAAATTAATTGAAGTATGATGAGCTTAATCCATCAATAAGCCTAATCGTGGTCGTGCTGTCTGGTGGCGGATGGTAAATGACAGCACCTGAAGAGGATGCCGTCCGTCACCCCGAAACCACACTTCCCTACTTCATTAAATTATGGAACCAGCCTATAATCTGGAAGTAAATGAACCTCCATCAATTAGCAAGCATAGTGTTAGTAAGTTGTTAACCAAAAAGCACACTAGTAGGCAAAAGTTGTCGACCAGACTAGGAGGTTCAAATCCTTACTAATATATACTTTAAATGAGTTTCATGATTCTTCGCTAGAAATTTTGAAATTAAACATGACACAAACTCACATTTCAAATCGAATTCAACAAAGTTTTAGAGGTTGCATAATATGATGCAATGGAGATCATTTCTTCAGAGTTTTCAGAATTTAATTTGGTCCTTATGTAAATTAAAAGAGAAACTTCCAGGTAAGACACTGCAGAAATGTAATCTAGTTTCGTATAAGATTTACTACTTCTACAAAGTTTCACCATATTACAAATTGAAGTATGGTTTTTTCAAGCTGAGACTTCCATTGACACCAATTTGTGGTATCTCATATCGTTAGATAATACGTTTATGGATCATTTATCAGTAAAAATTTTGCTGATAAATTTAATTCTGAGCTGTATGAGAAAACATGGGAAAACATCTATAGTTTTTAAACATTTCGTCTTTCACTTAAGCTGCTATTCGACCCAACTTAAACACCGTAACAAATTCATAATAAAAATAGCAAAAACACATCCAAATCATGGAATATTATTTATTAATGCCTATTTTACCGACTACAAATTCGCATCTTCAGATTGTTTCGTTTCCAAAGCTATCATAAAGGGACAAAAAATATTCGTTGCAGAACACATTCTTACAGGATTAAGTATTAAAGCAATGCGTATACAAGTCAAAGGTGGGAGGGTGTCTGTCGAAGGCATTCGTGCCATTGACAAAGTGTTTAACAACACCTGGAAAGAAAAAAATCAATATTTATCTTTACTACAGCAACAATCGAGGTTATTTTGTGTTCTTATTGCATGTTTCGAACGATATTCTGGTGTTCTTTTAGGCGAAAACCGTAGGGACATATCCAAAATGTACTAATAAAATAGAGACACATAAGGTACGTACATGGAGAAGTATTTCGAGATAAGGCGAAAACAATGTCCAGAATTTACTAGTTGTTGTCCTTCAGATCTCGAATCAACGACGAAATGTCGAAATGGAGGTCATTAAATTGGATTGAGTCAGAGTTTTATGGTCTCACGACGATTTGCTGAGTACATGAAATGCGGATAATGTCGATGACAATGCCCGATGCGAACTTAGCATGAATAGGATAATAGAGTTGAGATATGGAAAGGAGATACAACGATAGCTTCTTGTTATCAATTATTCTGCAATAGAAGAGCTGTGTCAAAGTTTGCAATAACAAAAAAAGTTTAAAACATAAAAATGCGTATATTCGTTTACAATTTTTAGTGAAAATAATCTACCATTAAAAGTTAAAAACACGCTCCTCTAACTATACTCCTTGTCAAATGAAATTTAAAAGGACAATTTTTTTGGCATATATGATTTTCAAGTAAATTTGCTGGAATTATCAATTGATCATAGTTTAATTAAAACTACAAGTCCGTTTTGTGTTTTCAATATGCTGAAGCTATTTTCCAATAAATCAGCCAAATATTTCCGCTGTTGCTTGATCAAATATCATTAATACTTGTATTCTGTTCGTTGAAATTTTGAAATTTGTAACAACTTAAGGCTTTACACATTTCTAGATGGAAAATTCCAATAGATTCAAGTAGTTCTTGGTTGCACTGCGACTTTGACACATGTGTGCTAAATCTGTTTTTGCCTCCAACTAAACAAACGGTAACATGCAGATCGATTATCCTGATATCTTTATCATCACATACAATGTAACGATGAACTAACATCAGCAACACTCACAACTCATCAATTCGCACAAATTTATTGACACAACCACCCATTCGAAAATGACCTCGACCATGAAGCAAACAAAGTGCCTGCAACATTGCTCGTTTCTTGACATTACGTGTGTCCATTGTCAAGCACATGACAATCTCACATGACTATGACAGGCAAGTCATTAACAATCATGGCGGCTGTGACGGCTTAAATGTTCTATCACTTTTATTGGGAGGCTCATCAAATTGTATTTGAATAATTTATTTTATATTAAATTTAGTAAAGTTTTTGATTATGCTTAGCAAAGTTTTCTACTGTTGATAATAATACGCTGTGGCTAGTTGGCAAAGGTGGCTTTTAGATTTGCAACATATTTTCTTGAATCAATCCTAAACTACATTTGAAATATGAACAAAGTTTTTGAATTTGCTAACAATGGATCGAGAAGAACGAATATCTATGTTTTCAAAGGACGGTTAAGTGTAATACAGCGAAACCTTATATACTTAAAAAATCCTATAAAACAGTTTGACGTACACCAAGATAAAAAAAGTTCGTCAGGTAAAAGCATTAAAAAATAAATAAAACATAATTCCTAGGTTAATAGAAGTAGAATAAGGGCTTTATTGACAGCGTTTACACATTTTTATTTTTGCTTTCTTAGAAAACGAAATCACTTTGACCTGCTTAGCATAAACAGATTTAAACCTCAAATAAAAATTGTAAAGATGAAAAACAGACGCACGGAAGTAACTGTAGCTATAATTTTAGCTCATAAGATGTTGAACTTTTCAATTTATTTGGCCTATTTCTTTTTTTTATTCTATCAATGAAGAAAACTCAGAAAAGTGGAACTCGTATTGTATTTATATGAAAAAAAATCTTCTTGTGGAATAACAATGCTCCATAGTACTTGGCCTAATTGTTTTTGAAAACAAAAATGGAAAATGTATAGAACACCGTTTAAAGTCCGTACTGCACATACCACAAATAAACAGGAAAAAGGACATTTTTCTGTACTAGTTCATGTAAGAAAAGGCAGTTATGAAAGACACCAGGTTGTGTGCTTCAATGAGTGTTGTCGAGGAAAAGTTGGGACCACATTCAAAGTGTACCGCGTTCAATGTATATTTCGTTGCACCAAAATGGAAAATAGCGTTAATGCTTATTTAAACATAAATATATCCTAAAATCAATCGAATACTTATGTATTGATATTTTAATTTTTTGATATAAAATTTTTTTCCAATAGAATTTTTTGTTCCTTTTTTGGATATTATTATTATAGTAGTGATATTTCATTTGTGAGAACTTCTCTTTAACGAACACCTTTCGGTAACAGCCATTTTCCATTGTCGAATTTTTCCAAGTTTTAAATCTAATCTCTCAATGAAAGACGCATAGTCTAAGTCTAATAGAATCAGATAATTGAAACCTCTAGAGAACGGAAATTGTCCCTAAAAGCGAACAGTTTGTTTGAATCTGTGTGTACTTCTTGAAAGCTGAGCCCAAAATCTAACCTGCAGCTCAGTTGAAATTTTTCGTTCGCGTAACACACAAAAATAGGCACAAAGAAAATTCGTTGCTGTGTCTTTAATGAGTGGACTACACAACTTAAGAATACTTTGAAAAACTATGAAGAAAAGAACTTTTATAACTATGACGAGACAGGATTAATTTTTCGCTCTTTAGGACAAGTTTAATTTTTCGCACTTATATGAGTTGTGAAAGTTGGTCAGGAAGGAAAATATTTAAGGAAAGGATGACGGTGATACTGCATGTTAGTGTTTTTTCGTGACATGTGAACCTCTAGTTGCTATTTAAAAGGCAAAGCAGTTTTGGCTTTGTGGATTCAAAGATGGAACTATATTTTCAGATTGATTCATAACTGATGACGAGAAAATGTGAAGACAAAATAGAAAAGGTATTTTTCTAAGACAATGCATTTTTGCATACGTAAATTGAATTCACGAACGTTTAATTAGAATTTTCACACGGAAATGACAGCATTCATTCATTTAGCTGAATTTTTAGAAACATTATCGCTACAAAAGTTGAAAGCAATTTCCCGGGAAAAAGAAGTTTGTAGCAAACATAGACAGTTTTGAAAAAATCGTGTCAGTTATGGATGCGATATTCTAAATAAAATCTGCAATTAAAAGAATAGAACGAGAAATAGTAAGAAACTGCTTTGCTAAAACGTACAGATTTAGCTACAATTCTTAGAAATTTACCAGAAGGACTGCAACAACTCTAAGGCATCAACTCAGAAGGAACCAACGATTAATGGGTGATTAATAAAAATATTGAAAGCAAATATCAAATTAAATAGTTACCTTATTTGAAAAGATGGAAGAAAAAATATCAAAAATTTATGCAGAAACAGTGATGAAGAAATTATTACAGAAAATGCCAACACAACCGTAACTTTTCTTATGATTCACAATGTACCAAAATTAATCGGGACTATTTTCTTCTAAACGAGATTAATGACGGTTTGAATGTAAGCGCACAGCTTTTAATTATTTCAGAATTTATGTATCACAAGACTCAAAAACAAAGTAGAATAATCAATTTAATGGAAAGAATTAAATCGATAAAATAATTGCGTATGCGTTTGTAACATATGTTTTGGAATTCATCGTTATTATTTTTGCAAATATTTTTAATATGTGTTTATGTACAGTTTTTTTGACAAATAAATACATTTTCTGTTTCCACTGCCAATATGCGATTCACTTTTGTTCTGCAAAAATGGTGATTTATTTAGTTGTTAAGTTGTATATTAACATTCTCCTATGAATACCGAACATTTCCAAAATTTAATGAAATTCATAAAATTTACCTAAAATTGTCCTAGTAATAATAAGAATCAATAAAATTCGCTGAAAGTTACTTACAAGCTTATATCTAAAACAAAGGTTTGAGCAGATATTTTGAAACCTTTCACGGAAATTATTTTTTTGACTTTTAAATTAATTAAAACATAAATAAGAATGTTTCGATTCTTCTCATGACCTATTTGAATCTATTTGAATATTTAATTGCAGAACGTTTCCTTGGAAATGTGTGACAAAAATATTGCCGTAGCATATTTTTTTAATCATGTAAGACGATGCTTTACAGTATGATTTCCAATTGTTTATTTATGTGAGCGTGGGTTATAAAATTCACTAAATTGTTTGTTGAAAATTTTCGATACAAAAGAGGCTAACTTATTATACGATTATTACGATAAATCCAAGAATTTTACATCTCCTGTAAGATTTTTTGGAAAAATAAATCCAATATATGTACAAAATGAAAGGTTTGAAGTAACATAACCTAGAATGTGTCTCATTATTTTGTTCCTTTGTAATGATACCTTATTGAAAACAACGAAAAAAATAAGGAGCAGCTCAAAATAAACTGTTTTTCAATAATATTTCAGTTTATTGTCTTGAAGAAAATATTAAATTTTTGCGCATTTGGTAATTTTAAAAGTTTAATTTTTGAATTATTTTATTCAGCGATTTAAAGATATTATATTAGTTTTTTTTCGAATGTTTTTTCGAGAGTATTCAGGTAATTATAAGTTGCTATGGCAAATGCAAACACGAATATATTTTAATCGCCTCGAAAATCGAAATCGAAATTTTCAACATTTCTTTACGTTTTGAGGTCTATAGAGTATATATAAAGTGTTTTTAAAAAGGGAGATGTATGTGTGTGTGTGTGTGTGTACATACGTACGAACGTACGTACGTTCGTGGACACTTTTTTCTACGAGCATAACTCACGTAAACAAAGTCGTATCAACTTCGTTGAGATGTCAATCGAAGCGTCCTTGCAATCTTAAGAGCTGATTAGTTTTTGGGATACTTCGGTCGGGGGGGTTTGCTGTTTTGTCCGTTTGAAGGTCATTTCGGTCATGCGCTATATCTCGCGAACTAAACCTACGATTTGCATGATCAAGAAATTAATCGACGCGTATTTACATTAATGTGATTAAATCAAGTTTTTAAAAAATTTCTTGGAGCCGTTTTTTAATTTTTTTAAAGAAAAGTGAAAAAAATTAGGTTTTTTTCATAAACAATAAATTTTTAACCTTAGTTTCAAGTCGAAATATTCAATGTTTATATAATTTATCCACTCCAAACAGTGCTCGCAAAAACATCATCAAAACTTTCTCTCATGATTACGTAAAAAAATAAATTAAAAATAAAAAATTATTAAAAGTCATCATGATTTTCAAGGTCATTTTTATCATTCACTATATCTCACGAACCAGATATAATATTTGCATGATTAAGGTGTCAGTTGACGTGTATTAACATCTTTGTGAAATTTTTAACATTATAAAAATTCGTTTTAGCCGTTTTTTTAATTTAATATAAGAAAATGCGAAAAATTATGGTTTTTTTCATAGAAAATATTTTTTAACTTGATTTGCACAGCACAGTGATCCAATTTATAAAATTTATACATTCTTATCAGTTTTTGGAGAGAAACCGGCAAAATTTTATTCCATGATTATGAAAAAACTAAATTAAAAATAAACAAATCATTCAAAGTTACCATAAAAAGAGGGTTCATACGAGTGCTATTACTTTATATCTTTTATTCTAAAAAAATTGTTGTAAATTCAATCAAAGTTTTAAGCTATTTACATAATTTGAGCAGATTTTTAATAGTTTTTATAGTCTTTTAATTAAAAAAAATTGCTTAAATTTTGAAAACCAACAAAAAAATTTTCAACACCAAAAGGCCCCCACCGATTGATCCGCGTGAATATTCAATCTGTCCTCATCGACCAAAAACCTTACATAATCAATGGACTCTCCCGTAGACGATATGATTCATATTAACTCATTCCTGTTACTGCTATTGTAACATTTGCCCATTGTTGTAATGTTGTTGATGTTTATGTAGATATTACTGGGAAGTTGACCGTGTGGACCTCAAGGGTCGCACCTCGCGGCTTGTTCTATACAATATTTACAGCGTACAAAGCTTTGTAAACGCCTACAAATGCGTTCAGTTTTAATTAATTTGGTATTTCCAGTCGTTTATATTTTTTTGATTGACCACAGAATTATGAAAGAACACATGATTTTTTTCAACTGTTAACAGAAATAAGAAAATCATTTCTTTGCATAACACACAATTAACTTATCACTTAACATACTTTAATGAACGCAACCATTATGAATTTATTCATTTCACAGCTCTTTGCGAACCGTATCTAAATTTGCATATGTAATGTCCTTTTTTTCGACCCAAGCGCCCACATTCACAATGAAATTCTTCCGAAATAGAATAGAAGACGTCTAACTTTTGAAAGGCAAACCAAGAAACTATTGCCTATAAATTTCTCATGATTTCTATAGTATACGGAATAATTTATAGCCTTGAACATTCCTTCAAAGAACTTCACAGAATGACTGCGATGAAGGACAAGAACTAGACGAAGGAAATGCAAAGACCCTAGTGCTCAACGATAGGGATGAAAGAACAAAATTCATTGTGGACAGCAAGGTAAGTTTCCATAGGAAATTCCTTTGCTGCTGCTTCCCTTTCATTATCATTTTCATCTCTAATTTCAACAAAGTGACGCGTTTGACTACGAATAATTATTATTTATTACGGGCACTGAAAATGAATGAAAGAAGTTGAAAACTTCGTTTTTCGCCATTTTTCCTTCTTTCTTCCAGCTTTTTTTTCCATTCCTCGAATGGAAGACGATACAATCTGTCTGTCGGGTAAAATTTGCACAAAGTAAAATAGTTTCAACGGAAATTTATCGCCAATTAGTTGAGGATATTAAATCCAATTATTGTAGAGCCAGCAACGTTTTAGCTGTTGCAAAAATACAAAGAATAAAGAATTTGCGGTGTGTTGTAACTTTGTCGTCTCGTTGAGTCCTTGCCACATTCATTCGAAGGCACAAGTGATTATTCCTCTTGTCTTTTAATTTCAAATTGGAAAAATAACAAGGAGCAAGATTCCTTGAAGAGCTCTTAAATATAATTGGCATTCAGTGTTTCTCCTCACACTTTTTTATTTTGTTGTGGCTTTGCGGTTGTTTTAAGAAGATAATTTTTGCAACTGTTCTCTTCATGTTGAAGCTCATTCTTTCCGTTCAATATATGATCATGGGTCAAATTTGTCGAAAGAAAATATGATTGTTTTCTTAGTCTCGGAGCAACATTATTCAGCTTCTTCAGTTGGTTATGTTTTTTTTTCATTTCAAAACAACATGGTACAAATCATATTCCCAAATGCACGATTCGAAAAAATCCGAAATGTTGCTTATATAAAATGAAATGAAAAATATTTGATTAGTTTGTGTTTTCCTAAAGTTTGATATTACGTTCACCTTCAAATTTTCTCGACAGGCATTTATTTCTTTTCTTTGTTATCGTCTGACTTTTTCTAGATTTCATGCAAATATTATTATTTACACATACTTTACTTATGTTACTTGGTAGGAATCTAAATATTTCAACGAATTTTTTCTTAAAATTGACTAAAAAGACTTGAATTATAATCATTCAAAAAGACACATTTGAATAGTTACCTACTTTGGTGGAAGGTTTAAATTTTTTGAGCAAAGCAATTCGTCGAAAAAACTTATGGCTAAACTTAAACTAAACTTATACTAAAAAGTTTCCCACTGAATTTAATTTATACCCACAATTTTATTGGCAAGCGTTGAAATAGTAAATAATATGCTGTAGTACAAAATTTGTCGCATCACTTAAGAACTTCAGCTCTAGTTTTATTTATACGATATAATTCCTCAATTTTCGCTTTAAACTATATTTATTTCCTGTCAAAGTTTTTATGTCTCTCGGGAGATCATTGAAGATTTTAATTGCTGTATAAAGACTATTTTTAGTAGCTATTGTTTTAGACATTATAAAATCAATCGGCATCAACATAATTTCTTTCACTTTTGGAATTTGAGCTTGCATTGGATGCTAGTCAAATTTGTCAACAGGTTATGTGATTTTAATAGCAAGATTAAAGAGCACAGAACCAAATGTTGTTATTTAGCTTAAATTATATTTGTACGAATTTTTAAAGACGAAATCTTCTTTAAGTCACTGCTGTCTCAATTATTAGCGATATGAACTTGCTTTCTTTTTTATTGTTGATAAAATACCAAAAGGCAGCACATTTTTGATTATGATATTTTAGAATTTTTTCTTTGCAATCCAGATAACCAGCATCAATTTGCGCATTGAATGTGGACTGATGTATAAAAATATTGTCCTTCCCCAAAGTTTTTTAATCAAAACCCGAAAAAGTTATTGCGAAGATGCGCTCTTCGACGGACGGCAAGTTGAAATCTATCAGGAGTCAGGGTTTTTCAGACCTTAAAAGCTGAAATAGATTTTCATAAAAGTCAACTTATCAAAGTTTTCTAGGGAAAAAAGTTGCTACTGATGAATAAATGTCGTTGTGCCTAGTTTCTCAAATATTGAAGAACGTATCGGAATGTTCTATAGGCTGGTAGATGAAATTGTTATTGTACTTGCATCGGCACAATGTGCTTCATTTATTTATGTATTTTCGCATATCCAATATGAATCATAGATGAAAATATTTAAATTTAATCCATAAAATATAAATTATAGCTCACTTTATTGAACAGAGAAATGTTTGGCAATAAAATCTTCAAAAATGACGATTTTGACGGAAATCTTTACGGAGGTTTTCGTCGTTTATTTTTTTAGCTACATTCTACAAAAGAGTTAACCCCGCCGAAAATTAAAACGATTAAATCGCAAAAAAATTAAAGGCTTAAATGAAATTTATCCCAATAAAAAGTCGAACAAAACAATCTAGCAATACAAAATCTAAAAAAAAATACAAAAAGAAATTTGAAATAAATTCCTATCGAAAATTTGCGCAAAAAAATTTAATCAAACATTTCTCGGCATAATTAAATCATTTTTTATATAAAACAGTTTTTCAATTTAAATCAACCAAAAAATGCTTCAAAATATAAATAAACTATAAAGTAATAAGTTCTAGTCAAGGTGTTGAAGTTGCTGTACTTTGCAGGATATTCAGTCCAACGACGAAGTTTTAAGTCATATCTACGAATTCGTTTGACTTCTCGAAGATTTGGGAGGTGTTATTGACGGCGGGCTAGTTTAGTTCGGTAAAAATGCGGTCACCGGTATAAAACCATCCTGTAAACGAAAATTCGCAACATATGCTAGCGAGCGACAAAAAACGACATAGAAAAAACAAGTGAACAAAATAGTATCAAGAACTACATTTCTTTAATTTGGACATACTGGGCCGTGCAAATTCGCATCTTTTCCGAGGTTAAGGCCTCCATACTTGAGCTGCATGTTGACTTTTCACGGCCATAGTTTCAGTTCGGGACCAGTTTTTCACCTCTTCTAACAGTGATGGTTCGTCGCGTTTTTATCTCAACGATCCAGTAAAATATGTGATCACAAAAAACTGGCATATTTGAAATATAAACATCAGTTTTTTTTTGAAAAATTGATTCAAAAGGCACGTGTTGCATTAAATATTACCTTAATATCGTAAAAATCATTTCAGATTTCCTAGCGAAAAGCGGATCGAAGCAATTGCAAGATGGTTGTTTACAAAAATATTCCAAGAAAAGATAAGTCAATGAATTTCTTTATAAAAACCTTTTGGCATTATAAACGCTATCTTTTAGCAGCAACAATCCGCAAATTCCCTGCTTATTATTTTTCAACTAACATTTCGAATTTTTACGTGGAAGTCCCTGTAAAGAGAGCTTTGAAGATCTTTGTGGCAGGATTCATTGGAGTCTGTTTACGCCCGCTGATAATAACATAATTGCTCAGTAGAGTGCTGTTCTTTAGAAGAATATCATTTGCTCTACCTTTCAGCGCGCTTTTGAAAAGCTTATGGTTTAGCTCAATTTCTTTGAGGTTGTTTATAATGTTACGCTTTAAATGTGTTGGTTTATAGCTTAATCATCACGAAACTCGAAGTAATTTCACGAAAAACATTCAGTCAACTATTTTTCTATTTTCTTCAATATTTATCTCTAGAAAATGATAATTAATAATGAATTTAAAAACATGGCCCGAATCGCCATGTTGTTTAAAATTCGAACTTTGTAGTAGAATTTACAGCAAATTTTGTAGACGTCATTAAAAGTTCGTTAGCCTAGCCTCTTTAGCAACTATCACTATGTACCATTTATGGTTGCTAACAAAATATGCTACTGATTTCAAGGATTATTTCAAATTCGCGTATCAAAGACTTATACAACGGAACTCTAATCCAAACAGATCGCATTTGATGATATCCCTGCGACTTTGTAAATAAATCTGGTAAATATTTTGATACATGTACGAGCATATATGCAACCATCGTCAAGATAGGCTTCAAACAATTTCTTATACACCCACGAAAACAAATGCAAAGAACATCAAGTTCATACGTACTTCCTTTTACAGACTATCACACTCGGCTGTTTTAGGATACATGATAAGATAACAGAAAGTATTTGTTTCAAACGAAACGTATGAAAAACAAAAGGAGCCAAGTCGTCATTGTTTATAACAGCCAAAGAAAACTTTGATAATAGATTGCAGCGAATATATTCTCACAGTTGCTGCTTACATATGCACAATATATGAAGACTGTTAGATACTATTCATTTGGAAGCGTTGCACGTAAATCTAGACAACACTTGGATATCACAAAAATACATATGTCTTAAGGTTTTCATATGTCCTTTCTACCTTTCCGGTGTGAGATAAGGGTAAAAAAACGTCTTTCGGCTCGTGCAACAAATCATACGCTGTGTATGCTCGCGACATATTAATATGTGTTTTAATTTAAAATGAAAGATAGCAAGACGTGAATGCTTTCCGTTCGGTTTGGATTTAAATTGATTTACGTGCGAATCTGGGTAGTGAACAGATTTGGCACTTGGAATGTTTTTTTTTTACTTTAAACAATTAAACAATATATCTTTTACAACGTTAATAGTGGTCAAAACAATTACCTTTTCTAAAATACAGTTAAACTGAATGAAAAATTTAAAAAATTTGTGCAACATGATGATATTAGTGAAAACTTCTTGGAATTGATAATTAGCGTATTTCATTCGAGGATAAAAAAATAAATCGTTTATAAAACTTTAATTTGAGCCAATCAGTATGATGTAAACATATTTTCAATGCCTTACCACAGATCGGAGTAATGAGAATATCTAGTTTGGAATACGATTAGATTTGATATAATTTTATTTTTCTAAATATACTTCTTTAATTTAATACATCTAATATTTTTTTTCTAAATCCAAAATTCCTTTTTCAAAAAATCTTCATCTTGGGCTCTTAAAAAATCGTTTAGGGCGGTGTTCACTTCTTCCTCACCTTCAAATTTTGTTCGTCTCAAATGGTCTTTCAAATGCGGAAATAAAGAAAAATCACTGAGGGTCAATTCCGGTAAATATGGCTCGAGAATCTCAAAGCCAGCATCTATTTGTTCTACGTACACCTTTCCAGTTATAATAGTACCATGATCAAGGTATTCAAGCACTTCAACTCCTTGGTTGTCCCAAAATAGAGATCTTACCGGTAGATGAAAATGTTTTAAATTTCTTTGAGGTTGGAGATTATGGTCTTTTCCATGTCATTGATTGCTGTTTTGTCTCATGGTCGTAATGGTAGAGCCATGCTTCATCCATTGCTATGAATCGAGCCAAAAAACAATCAGAATCTTGTTGAAACAATTCCAATGAGCTCTTCGAAACCATGAGTCAAGTCACGTTTGCTTTTGTGCGTCCGTTAGCATTCTTGGTACCCAACGCACGGATACCTTTTTCATTTTCAAAGGATCTTGAAGAATGCTATGTACACTCCCATTTGAAATTTTTAACTATTCAGTTATAAAACAGACTCACGATCTTCCATTAAATTGTTTTTTTACCTTTTTTTTGATCATTTCGTCGAAGGCTGGCCTGAATTCGGATCATCTTTAATTGTCGTTATTTCACGTTTAAACTCGGCACACCACCGAACCACTGTAGAATTAGGCGGAGCAAACTCTGCAAATGCCACTCGTAGCTCTTTAAAAGTTTATTTGGTGGTAAAAAATTTCAAGCAAAAATATTTTTAACTTCCCAGTATATGGGAAATTCTTGTAATCGCCTCGAAAATCGAAATTGAAATTTTCAACATTTCTTTACGTTTTGAGGTCTATAGAGTATATATCAGTGGCGTACCCAAGGGAGGTGTTTACGGGTTCAAACCCCCCCCCCTTGGGTGAACAAGTTTAGCCACGTAAATGAAACCAGACATGCAATCGGGCTAAAATCTGCCAGAATTATTTTTGGAGGACTCCAACTTTGACCGGTGAAAAAGTATGATTAAGTATGATTACATAATTATATCTTCATATCTACACCGAAGCACTAGCAAACGTACCTAGTCAAGACTTCAAAAATATGAACCCCCCTTATCAAAATCCTGCATACGCTACTGGTATATAGAAAGTGTTTTTAGGAAGGGAGATGTATGTGTGAGTGTGTGTGTGTACGTATATACGTACATACGTACGTACGTACGTTCGTGGACAGTTTTTTCTACGAGCATAACTCACGTAAACAAAGTCGTATCGACTTCGTTAAGGTGTCAATCGAAGCGTCTTTGCAATCTTAAGAGCTGATTAGTTTTTCGGATACTTTGTTTGGGGGGGGGGGGGATTTGCTGTTTTGCCGCTTTGAAGGTCATTTCTGTCATGCGTTATTGTGTGAATTTATCAAATTTAAAAAAAATCGTTAAGGCCGTTTTTTTATTTAAGAAAAAAATTAGTTGTTTTTAATATAAACAATAAATTTTTAACCTGATTTACGGAAGACAATGTTCAATTTTTATAAAATTTATATATTTCAAGCAATGTTTGTAGAAACAACATCAAAACTTTTTCTCGTGATAACGTAAAAAATAAAATAAAAAATAAAAAATTATTATCAGGCATCATGATCTTCAAGGTCATTTCTGTCATTCGCTATATCTCACGAACCAGATATAATATTTGCATCACTAAGGTGTCAATCGGCGTGTTTTAACATCTTTTTGATTATTTTAACATATTAAAAATCCGTTTCAGCGGTTTTAACTTAGGGTAATTTTCATAAAAAATATTTTTTTAACCAGATTTGCACAACACAGTAATAAATGTTTATAAAATTTATACATTCCTATCAGTTTTTGAAGAGAGATGATATGATTAATATTAACTCATTCCTGTTACCGCTATGAATACCTCTCATTATGATTATATAAAATAGTACTATTTTCAAAATTATTATTGTGTTTAATGTTTTTAATGTTTATCTAGATATTACTGGGAAGTTGACCGTGTGGACCTCAAGGGTCGCACTTCGCGGCTTGTTATATTTTATATTTTCACCGCACGAATTTCAATTTTATCCATTTTTATCAAAACATATAAACAAATCACAAACAAATCACAAACAAATGCGCATCACAACTGCCAACGGTAAGATAACAAATAAATTAATGTACGAAACAATAATTATTTAATCATAGTACTCCCCACTCCATAAATATATCATTCTCATTATTTTTGAACGCTCTTCGTAAATTTGAGATTAGTGTACGTAATTGAAAATGGACAAGTTTGATCAATAAAAACTATTCTAAATAAATCAGCAGACCTATTATTATTCATTAACAAAAATATTGCAACTTTTCATTACCAAAAATATTGACTTTGTACCAAATTGTTAAATGGGAATGTATTTTCAAAGGCAGTTTAGGACTAATTACGAACGGAAGTTTGTGTTTCTACAAATGTTTTTACATCCAAATGGAACAAACGACTCTTTTCAAGGCTTAATCTTTACATCTTTCATTAACTTTATGAAAAGTTCTTGTTTCTTGAGTTTTTACAATGTGAATGAATGTGCATACACGTGGTGTGAAGGCGTTAAAACATCAATCACTAAAAACCAAGTGCTTAATTTAAAAAAAACAGCAAGCAACCCTTTCGCATTTATTCCATCTCAATTGTTCTCCGGTAGGACTTTTTGAAAACCACAAGGGATGGACCGGCAACAACACTAACATCACCTTTGACAAATATACCAAGCATTACGCTTAATAAGATTATCCTTCAAGTAATCTTTTTTTTTTTGCTGTAGGCGCCACGTCAACCGCTGGTTTTTCACTTCTTCAATAATGCAGTAAATTTATCATCCCTGAATGTAGCCTGGCACCATAGTGAAATTGCTCGGTTGGCATCCAAGTCTACGCGTCCCTGAATGCCGAGATTCTAATGACTCTGCTCCAAATAAAATCCATCAAATTAAAAAGGTCCGCTTGCCGCGCGACTATATCCTTGCAGATAAATGGCTTTAATTATTGACCGAGTTGTTAATGTGCGCCCATTGGAAACGTCCATCGAATGTTTAATAAAGTTTTTTTAAGTGAGAGGATTCCCTACTGTTCGCCGAATGAGGGTCTGGTGATTGAAGATGAATGGGGCTAGCTGCTGCATTCATTGTCCTGATCCGAACGGACCAACCTCTATAGGCAACTTGTTTGCCGATAGGATAAAGGAGAGAACGGCACCGGCAAAAAGAGTGAATTGCTTGGCAGGTTGAGTTTAATTCCCAGCAACCATTTATCTTAGCCTTGTTGTTGGTTTGTGAGATAAATAATGGGTTGAACTTTTTGTTTCACTTGTCAGGACAAGAATCAAAGAGTGAATCCCTTTTTTTTAACTTCAATTAACACTTGCAAAAAAACTAAGCGACAAAGCACTTGCGTATTTTTTCCCTTTGAAAATGATAAAAATGTTGAACGACTGGGATCTGTGTCCTAGTTGGATGCTTGGACATTATGCAGGCTCACAAGTATTTTCTTTGTGCTGCTCAGATGAGTGATGCAATCGTTCTGATTAAAAAAGTAACGGTATTAAACTAAATAATGAACTAATTAAAAAATAAAAACTTCAAGTGAATTTCTAAATAATTTAAACAGAGCTGTAAATTTAAGCACAATTCATCATAATTAACGATTGAAATTCGCAGAAAATACAGAGTTTACAGAGTTCCTGTTGCTCCTTTCCAGGATTCTTGTTGCTATTCGTTGCCAATAGATACTCTTACATTTCTACAAACTGAAAGAGCTTACCGTAGTATGAGAATGAAACCGCTAGCTCAATTCATGAACGTGGTCAATAGAATTATGATGTTGGATGACAATGATTATTGGTTTACCTGCCAATGAACATCAGCACATTATATTTGCAGGATGTCGGGCATGCTTTAATTTGAAAAAAAGGTGGATGAATAAAATGTTTCAATCAACTAAAGCAGCTCTACAAACGCGAAAGAGCTGCCAGGACGAAAACTATTCATTCAAATTGAGTTTTATTACACATTCAACAACTAGACATTTGCATTGATTACGAATACAGTCATTTTTTTTTTATTATTCCATAAATTCCAAATTCATTTTGCATTTCGTTTGCCTTTGTCACTACTTTCTTTGAGGTTTCAACCCAATGTCACCTTTAATTTATGCAACTTGATTGTAATATCTTTTGAACAAAGTGAGGACCTATTAGCAATGCTTGCAGACTCTTTATAATTGTCCAAACGACATGAAATTCAGCTGAAGTTTTCTGGAAACTTTTTTCATTTTCCCTTAAAACTAATGTACAAAGACACATTTTGCTCATCAGTTAAATTTTTTACACTCTTCCCCTTTAATTTTGCCGAAAAAACGTAGGCAGACGAAGGATTAAAGAACAGTAAATACTTCAACATTAAGAACCTATACTAAATGTGGAACCTATGCTTTCGGTTGCTAAATATTGCGAATTTCGACTTCGATTTTTTATCCTTGTAAAAAAATAATTGCTGTTCTAATAGAAATTAATTATCTCTTTTGAAACACATGGTTTTTCTGTAAAATACTTTTCAATATTCTAAACTGGCATGTGCACTCATAAGATTTTATTTAAGACGCTAAAAATTATTGAAATTTAGCATTCAGGTTCCTGTTAGTTTACATTTACCTAAAATATTGTTCCAGTTTCGGCAAAAAAATTTTATCAATTTTTTTTCGTTTTCCTAGTTTGGTTGGATCTGTTTTGGAAGATTATGAGCTTTGATTCTGCTACGATAGTATAAGATTATTTATACAGTTAAAACAGACGTATCAGTGCCATTGCATTATGGTGAATTTTATTTATTTTAGCCATTATAGATATTTCGTCTGAAAGCAAGAATCATATACTACGACTAAACAATCATTTAATGATTTTTTTAAAACCAAGATGCAAAAAATAGAAAACATTTACAAATAACGAACGATTAATTTGTTGGCATGCCTCAGACGCTTTGAACGTCTATCTGAATCCGGATCTGCATTGCTATCGTTATTGGTCACTTGTGGGCGCACCAGCTTCCACCTCAATTCGTTCGACGGCATGCAACGAAATACACGCTTGCTTGTTGCTTAGAAATTGGATTTTGCGATTGAATTACAGCAAAAAGCTGGTGATTACTGCTTCTTGCACGTTCGATACCAATCTACTCAATAATTATTCAATCTATCGATTTCGGTTACCAGTTAGCATTTTTTCATCATCCGTAGTGGGGAAGAGTCAACACATATTTAACTGCACTGAACACAACTACCTACTGTCTATTTAACCAAATTGGGAGAGAATTGGTATCGAAATATCTGCCAGCTAGATAGATTCTGGTGTCGCACACGATCAAGCGACCATAGGTAATGGCTGCGATAAATTCCCCGCAGCCAACGTTGCGTTGACGAGTGAACAACAACGATGCTAGTCCAGATTGGAATTCAGATAGAAGTTCGCATCATCTGTGGTAGGTTTTTGATTATAAGATTTTAGAATTGGTACATGCTTCAAATATTTTCAAAATAATATGGTTATAAGTGCGTTATGTGCTGTTTCTAATGAGTGTAAGGTTTGCTGGTAATCACATGAGCTAAACATGACGCGAAACGCACGAATGACGAATTTTATTTATTGTCACACAAGTATCAAAGGAAAGGTAGCGCACAGACGGAGAAAGGGATGGAAGGAACAGCACTTAAAAGTTTCACACACTTGAAAACTTAGTGTACCAAACATTTGATGCTTTCGTGACAGAAACATATCAAAATGATTGCATCCAATTGTAAAATTATGATTTAAAACTTATTTTAAAGCAGCAGCTAATATTTTTGCTAGAATAAAATATAAAAATTTTTTTTTTCTGTTTTGGCGCAACATTTGCATTATTGGAAGTTAATATAAAATCAATAATTTCGGACAAGGTCAAATTATTTTTATAAATTCTTTCGTCAACAAAAATTGAGTGTATTCGCGTTTGATAGAGAGAGAAATATTTTTTGGCACAAAAATGTAGAAAAAAAAATTTCCAATCGGACCGATTTCGACCCCAAAAAGCAATTCGGTGTTTCAACTATGATTTTAATGTTTCATAAATTTATTCATCATGTTTTTAAAAGTATCCAACTTCAAAGCTTGGGTCCCCATATCGAGAATACGTACAGATTTTTTTTTTAAAGTAGGACACAATTAAAAATTACCAATGAATATGTAATATAATGATGAAAGTTTTTGATCTACACAAATTTCAAACAAATCTATGATCGCTAATGAACAACAACATATTTTCAGGTTGTCTTGGATTTTCTAACAAATTTTCAGAAATTAACAAATAAGACAGTATCTGATGGAAAATACCTATCTTTTGATGAACTAGACAACAGTGATTTGTTTGGTGGACTTCATTGCGATTGAATTGAGTAAGTTAATGAATAGCATTTATTAAATCTATTTTTATGTTTAGTCGCGTCATTTAACGTTTATGATGATGATTACTGGAATTAATGAAATATTTATCAATATTTCAAGATTTTTTATCAATTTTGTCGAGTGTATGATTCAGTAAATCATGATATGCGTTTGTATCAACCATTTGATTCTTGGTTCATGGTTCGTTTGTGCTCGTGAAAACTCCAACGACAGATGAAAAATCTTTTATCCGTTACAATAACATCTGAACAGCATTGGAATACAAGTTAAAGATTCCCAGTCGGATCGTCAAACCACAAAAACTTCTGAATTGAATATCAAACCTGTTCATGCAAAAGCTTATCTTGATATTTTCAAATTCAATTCACCACTTTATTGCTTCCCAACTATTTGAAAACCTTATTAAATTATCTGCCTCTTTAGAATCATCCGTATATGCCACGATATCCTGGCGAGCGGCAAAGAATGATTTCTGCGAAACAGCAGTCCCTTTTCTACTCGAAACGTAAGCATTGCAAAAGGAATCAAGGCAATACAATTTATTTCGTTAAAATATAGAGTCGGGTGCAAGCAAGCAAAGCAGAACCATGTAATCTGGTCCATGCCTTTTTGCTCCTGTTTTCTTTTCGTAGGTTAGCGACCGACCAACAAAACGACCTGCAATTGTTGGAGGGTAAAATGCTTTAAATTGTAGACTTTCACGAAATAACGACAGCTAACATATAAACATACTTTCACATGCTTACCTCTTGGAAAAACGAAAGAGTTTTCTTACTAAAGTTTTGTTGGGATATGAACTGGCCGGTCAAGCAACCATATTTTCGTATTTCTTTGAGTTTCTAGTAAGACGAAATACACTTGGTGCGATTGAATGAAATGCACTTGATCATCGAGTACAGAAAGCATTTCAATCAGAGACACGAGCACAAAGAATCCTTTAGAAATATTGTAAGCCATTGAATGTTATCTCTTCAACAATAAATGATATTTGTTCAACAATAATGCATTCCTGGAAAATTGAAGTCTTAAAGATTTAAGCTGGGTAGACCTCAATGCCCGGAAAAAATGTGTTTGCACGTTGAAATTCAATATTTAATTTCAACATTATGAGTACAATGGGATACGATTTCTTGTTGTATCAAATCTATCTTGTATGTATTTTACGTTCCTTGTTTTCAGTTTCAAACAAATTTAATTTGACATTTTTCCATACGTTCCCAAGTTTCAATCATTAATTTTTATTTGGGATCTATCAACAAAACAAACGTCAGTCACGTCAATCTTTCAGAAAGGATAACCATAACCCATCTAAAGTATCAAAGGAGCTCCAGCACTAATGACCGGCTTCGCAAATCGACTACTTATATGGTTTGTTGTTAAAAATGCTAAGAAAAAGAATAGCAAAGACAAAATTCAGAAAGAAGATTCATATTATTTCTGAGCTAAGAAGACATCGAAAGGACCAACAGAATGGATCCATGGATGCATCGCAAACGGATGAGAAGTGATCTTTAATAATTAGTTCCACTCTCCTTTTCCTATCGACTGTGTGCGCGTCACAGTTTATGCTACTTCTTCTATCTTTCTGTTATATCCTTAACTTGCATCGCAAGCAACTTCTTCCAACTTCACAAATAATTCTTTGTTTCTGTTATTTCGTTTTGTCGTCCGCGCAATCTTTTTTCTCGCGTGATTAGCTGCGGCAACTTATTGATTGATTTATTTCTCTATGTATCAACATTATTTAATCCTTTTTCAAAACTTTCGTCCTTCCCTCAATTTTAGTTATAAACTTAAAGCGTCGACTACTAGATTTTTTTTTGTCCAGAAGTGCCCTTGATAAAATCTATCTTCAAAACCCACTTCTCGCTTTTACGTTCCACTTGATCCTTACCATCCATATTATTTGAAGTTCCTTTTTGTTTTCTTAAACCTCAAAAATCATGTGTGCTTCCAAATTCTAACTTATGAATAGCTATTTAGCATGCTATGTCAGATGGATTCGATGTTGTTAACTGGGTAATAAATTTTTATATCTTAGCTGTGAAAAAGCGGTCCTTAAATTGTACCGTTTTTGAAGCGTTATTTTCCGTTTCAATCTTTATTATAGACGCACGGAGAACATAGGATGTTGTAACATTCTGAGACTCAAAGGTCAAGTTGATCGCCTTCTTTAGGATTTTTGGAATTAACATGACTTTCCTTAATTCAATGCTACTGCTAAATCTGAAATCAAAAAACCTGTGCACGGTTATGACTGCAGTCAGACCAAGCGGTTTTTGCTATCTTTTTTAACAACAAACTCTTTGTCAAAGATTCTAAATACTACCTCATGTACTATGGATTATTGTTTTAGTCCTGAAACAATTTGCATTTGACTCGTCGATTGATCTTCCCGAATTTAGTATCCGTTTGTTTCGCGATATACTCCCAATATTCAATTTTACTTTCTGCAAACTGTTGAATTCATATCCACAAGCCCTACTTCTATTCCAATCCTGATTAATTTTCTTGATTCCAGCACAGAATTTTGACCAGATGGTCTTCCAAGCAAAATCATGTATGTAAATATTTCCAATGCTAGTTAACATCTTAGCATCTTTCCTTTTTGTAATAAGCTAGATAAGAATTTTCCATTGTTCAAGTCTAGTTTATCTTCCAGTGTTTTAAATTTCCGTCCCATTTTTAATTTCATATCTTTCTTACGTGGTCAAAACAGTCAAAAACAGTCAGGATACCAAAAAAAACTTTTACTGGATTCGTTTGGTGAAGAAAAAGACAAGCAAATCGAATGCTAGTGGAGTAATAAAAAAATATAACTAGAAAATTATGAATTCTAGAACAAATATTCAATTTTATTGTAGGTATTATATTGTATGGTTGTATGGCTTGCCTACTTCAAATAAATGTGTGAAATTTTTGAGGAGCCAGCGATTTTCATATGAGACTGAGCAGTCAGCTAATTTCGGGAATAATTTTTTAAAGCACTAACGCAAACCAATTTCCAGTTTAAACACGAAAAATCTTATATTTTGCACATAACAATATATAAATACTTAAAAGACGCAGATTCTGACCGACAAAATTCGTACTACCAAATTACAATGTTACATTCCATGGCAGAGATACATAAAATATTCAGCAATAGTTCATACATGAACCCCAAAATATTATTGTAAAATAATTGTTTGCTTGTGTTTCTCATACGTTCAGTTTTCTTGGCAGGAAATTCAAAGTTCAAATTTAACAATGAATACAAAACTTCAAACAATATTCGAAAACAAGTCTTTGCAACATTTAATTTATTTAATTGACCCAGAAATCTAATTTGAAATTCATGAAAAAATTTCAATCAGAAACAACTTCTCAGCCACCCAATTACAAGCTTGAGCTTCTGATGAAACATAACTTACAATTTCGTGCAAGTAAACAACGTCTTACCTAGGAAGTTGCGATTCCACAGAATTTCATTAAACATGAATTATTTTTGATTTCTTCTGTAAACAACGTTGAAATATCAAAAATATTGACTGAACATATCTTTCGTCAAAACTCAAACGTAAATCAAAAATTCTTGACTTGACTTAAATTTAGGCACTGATGACCATTGGAAAATGGTGCCTCCATGATGCGTAGGCAACAGAAAGAGATTCTTAAACGGAAAATAATTTAAAGTGGTTCAGTTTTCAGGCATCTCTGTTTTACTCTTGTTTGGCATATTTTCCGTTTGAATTTTTATTTAATCGATTAGCATCCTTTTGGATCTTGAAACTAAGAATTCAGTGGACATGGAAATGTATAATTAGTTTGATAATGTAAAAGTGAAAAATGAGTCTTCATCCGTCTTGCTTCTAGTTATGTTATAAGTTTAACGGTTTAAAATGCAACGATTTAACAAAATTTCAACTAATTGCACATTATTAACAAACATTCGTCGTCTACACATTACGCTGCTTTCTAACTCAGCACTGAATTCATTTGAATTTCGGTCGATGTAAACCAGTACAATCCCAAAATTCACTTTCCTTCTTAGCTGCACTGAATTATATGTTAAATACAATCATGTTCCTGGACAACATAGTAATCCGAAAGTAAGTTTATTTGTTCAAGGATGCAACCACATACTAGTCTATTCGAGTGTGGAGGGAAAAAAATTCTGGTCCCATATGGTCTACGATCTTATTTAGTAGAAAATTGCTTTTAAATCAGGCAAAAAGACTGGAGTTCATGTGCAGTGAAGTTGAAGTGAATTTCACTTGGATTCGGACGAGTCGTATATGCATGTAAAGTATCAACAAGGAATCTGGCTCTGAAAAAAGTTTTATCAATTTTCTTGTGATTTCAGAATGATGAGAAGCATGTGCATTATGTAAGGAAAATAACTTATTTTTTGGGGTTTCATGGAAATATTTTGCGTTTTAAAATCTGAATTGATTTTTTTATTTAGATTTTATATTATTCGGATAAATACCTGAACAACACTTTACAAGGGGGAAACTAGCTTCCAAAACACATGTTAGTATATTATGAAAAAAGATATTGTCAAATGATTGAAACATATAGCGAGAAGTTTGTACTCACTTAATTTAAAAACAAATAAAGTTTTGTTCGGGTTCTTATTATCTACTTGAGAAGTGCATGGACTAATTGAATGCTTTTCCGAAAGGAATTAGTCCAAGGTCATCTTCCAAATTAAAGTTCTTTCCGTTTGCTTAATCTATACTCTTCATCCGATTAATGAATCCATCAAAAATTCACATTGCAAGTATTTATAATGACTCCATAAACAGCCTCGAAAGTGAACCACGACGAAGAAGGAGTGAGCTCTATGCAAATGTCGTCAAGGCAAAATTATGGATGTACACTGATGATATAGCACTTTCGCAATATCCCATCAAAGCCTATTAATTAAATCAATCACAACTATCCGGGCATGCATTACATTATCAATGAGTTAAGCAATAAATTTACATTTTAATTACAGACATTAAATTACATCACACTAGATCGTCAGGTTAACAGATTCATTAAGACCTGCCGATAATGAAGCATCCAACCAGCTAGCTATCTTTACAGTACGGAGGAATGCTTTTCCCGTAAGGATATGTGTATGTCGCCATCGTTATGGGAGTCACACATCCCTTTTCAATTCCCGCTATCTTGACAGGGATCGTTAATCTTAATTGCTAGCGTATTCTCGGGCGACTAAATGTTCCTCTAAGAGACAGAGAGATAGTCAGTCTGTGGGCTCGTAAGCAATACAATATTGAAGTGTCTTTAGGGGTTGTAAAGTGGGTAGAAATTTCTAGGATATCAGCTTAATATGTAAACCTGAACATGGTTTGGCTGTGATTTAGCTGTATAAGACCTAAAGCTTTTTCCTGTGTTGCCTAAATTGGGTGCAGTAAGTGGAAAATTAAGGCTATGTGCTGGAAACATTAGCGACGAAAAATTCAGATATTACATAATTTTTTATCCACGTTTGCATCGTGAATTATTTAATGAAAGTATTTTTTTCAGTATGAAAGGTTTCAAACTTGACATATAAAAGTATTGAACTTGCCTGGAATTTTTTTTCTAAGGACGTCGGAGTGAAGAAACATATTTTTTTTTGTTAATCGCGAGTAGGATGACCACAAATAATCTAGTCAAATTAGGCTATCCGTATTGTTTTGACAGCTAGAAAGGAATCATCCCATTCTTATCGACAAGAAGCAGTGGGAGGAGAGTCTATAATGGTTATGTGAGTGACAAGGTAGCATGAAGGCCACATGGCGAACTTGAGAGTTCATTGAATGACAAACAGATATACATTTTCTGGGTAGGGTTCCAGTTTCGAAAGTGTTTAAGCGTTCATGGTCACTGTTAAATATATGGATATAAATGGACTTTCATTACCGTTCAATAAATGCTATAACATGTTATTAGTAAGGAGCTGGTGCATGCCTTATATATATATATATATATATATATATATATATATATATATATATATATATGATATAAAAGAGAGAGAGAGAGATTTTCACGCTTTCACAACGCGAAGCAGTATTTTTAACTTATGTCGTGCATACTTACCAATGCCTTTCACATCGTGTCTCGCAACCCGAAAACAAATGTAACCGTCTCATTCCCACTCTCACAGGACACGCTGATTTTCGACTTCAAGTCGATCGGGATAATGCACAAGTAAGGGATGAAACGTTCGAGGGGTTGAAATAGAATCGCAGACTCGTAAGAAAGTGCGAATGCAAACTTTGGGCCGCCGCTAATTGCGGACGTCACGTTCGAGCATTTTCTGTATCGAGTCGAAATAATTTCGTTACTTAGAAAAACCACAATTGAAATATTGCTGCATTTCATGGTCGTGTTAATGAAAAATTTATGTATAAGAAAAATAAAAGGAAACTGCAATGACAATGAACACAAGGCGCTGATTACCGATAAGTAGCGATTCAATCACATTCGCCTGAATTTTACACTCTATCAAAGTTCCCGTAAAAAATTGCATCAAGCCGGATCACAATAATGTCAATCAATGCACACACATGATTGTTTTTTTTTAACAAATTTTGCTTCCTATAAACATCACTTTACAAAGATAAATTCAAATATATTTCTGTTTGGTCCTTAAATAAGAAAATAAATAGAGTAATAAAATCGCAAAATAAAATGATGCACGTTTACCCAATCTCACCAGCCCATCGGCATGAATCCCTTGAGATTTTCATTCATATCCCATTACATTTGAAACTGTTTTTTCTAACTCATCACTTGATAAGCTAGTCGGCGTAAAAAAGTGTAACCCTGGATCTCAATGACGCGGTCAACTTTTGCCATGAATCATCTTGGTGGCTTCTGGTCGGATGGTGCTTAAAATGGTGAGGCTTTCGAATGGTGGCCATTGGGTGGAGGTAGGCTCGTGTATAATGCGTCAGAGTATAGGAATGGAATTGACTGTTGAATATCCTGTTACTTGTTTTGGAAGCTAAACGCCTAAGAGACAGAAATGCTGAGCGTTTGAAAATCCTTCTGACGATTTTTGTCAAAATTTCAGGTCACAAGAAGAGGAGGCCAGCACCATGCAAAAGAAAAATGCAAATTCTAGAGTTCCTTTCATGAAACGCCTCGCAAAAATATCTGTCATCAATGCTAATAACGTAGACAGCATTATAAGAAAATCAAAATGGTTCTTAGTATGGAAGATCTAAAATTTTCGGTGCTGTCCTTGGCCATTCTTTTGTTTCATCGTTCAGAGCTGCACCTGCAAACTATCCATCTCTAGTACATCATATAAATATTAACCTACACACCTTATATCCCACTTAAAAAAATGAGAAAAAACAAGGGCTCTATAAAAGCATTAAGGTAGGAAATAAATAATGAGCACAATTGATTCTGCAATGAAAAACTAGGCAAACGAATAGGAAAACCGGTGGCGTTTACCTTTTGTGGGATTTCATCCAAATAGGACAACATTTGTGAACATCGCAAGGAGACTTTGAGAAGATGGAACTCTTTGAATTTCGGGAAAACTTCGACAAATAGACAAGCAACCAATTGTAGATGTCACCAATTCTGGAACTGTTTGTCATCGTCCTTGCCGGTAAGCGAAAAACTTTCAAAAATGCATCTTAAAATGCATTTACTTATTTATTTAATATTAAGCTGCAATTTTATTTAACGAACACTTTACATATTCAATGTCTGTGTTCATCATATATTAAAATTCAAGATTCTTACAGATTTACTTAGAAAAGCAAAATAATTTATATTACTAAACAATCAAAATTTTGGATTTCTCAAAGAAATCGAAATAGTTCACTGAATGGACTATAAGGTTTTCACGTCTACAGGGTACAATGGGCAAAATCGGTCGAAAGGAAATGGAAGCTATTGGCTTAGCATCCTCATAGCTGAGTCTAAATAGTCAGAAAGTATGCCTTCCTTAAGAATCTGTGACATTGGCAATGAATGAAGGCAATAAGAAATTTCGGATGAATTTGAACCCAGTATGTCACGGCAAGTACATAAGCTTTCGAAATGTTTTGCACTCATATGGGTTACATACTTAATTCATGATCAACATGACACTCATAACTTAAAACAAGTTCAGACAAAAAATATGAGAAGCAAGGAAAAAAGCACTCATTTTGGCAACATTTCTTGCCTCTTGATGGAATCATTATCAATTCAAGTTTTTTATTCAGAATGAATACATCTTTTCTTTTGTAATTTTTTAAAAGATTCTGTAACATTATGATGAATTTTTGATGAACAATCTTTTTATTAAGAGCTACGAATCATTTGAATTCATATAGATTATATTAGTTTCGATTCAAAAAGTATGCAGCTTGCATTCAAAAAATGCATTCTTTCTGATGTTCAGTATCCTTCAACAATTCAAACTGAAATTCATTAAATGCAAATGTGATGATGAGCACGAAAGCAAATATTTTTTTTCAGCTGAAAAATCAACTGCTAGTATGAATTGTTGCAAAATTTTCCGACATAATAAGCTCAATGTTATAGCAAAAAAAGATCTAATAGCTTTAAAAAGGGTATGCATGTTATGTCTAAAAACATTCCAATTGAGCAAAACCAAAAAAGAAAATTTTTGTGTTCCTTGTTCTAATACAGTGGCGTATTTTCCCAATTTGAAAATTCGATCCAATGTTGTTTTTCCAAGGACTTACAGCTACGTAAAGGTTAAAGTACTTTCGTAGATGTATGACCCCTAGTAAACCAAAATCGAAAAGCCTTGTAAATTCAACAAATAATTGATATAAATGCGACATTTATCACAGGATTGTGCTTTCTTTGTCGATTTGTATTCCATCACTGGTTCGGAAGTTAATCATACGTGCACTTTCATACTCACAAGATTGATGTTTTTAAATCGTATTCTAAAAGAAACCACAAAGGATCTAAGGCTTGTCACACATCGAAGATGTTTACCAAACACAATTTATTTGATAAGTGTGTGTTTTGATTTTCACCTACACGGAGCTTTCCAACGTAAGTGATACGACCCACAATTTCCACTTTTGTCAGAATTTTTAAATGTGACTGTTGTGTTTATTCGTGCCTAGTTAAGTATTACAGAAATTCTTCGAAGCTTCGCGAAAGAAGGACAGGCATCAATCCGTGTACGTCGAATTTGCGTAGGACGGGATATTATTGTGTAGGTATAGAATTCATGTACAAATCTATACAACAGCTGCTCAATTGCGGCCAAGACCTGATTTAAACTCTGGCATGTTACGAAAATATGCAATAGTTTTTTTTAACATTTCTATTTATTACCACAGAATCAAATTACACTAGATCAGTTGCATGAATTGCAGTTTCTTTGACGTAAAAAGCTACACAAAATTTAGTAAACTCATCTATCAACACAACGATTTTTTCTTGCCACGCACAATCTGTTTATAACACACTGGAAATTATAAATTATATTTGCTAAAATTTGGAATCTTTTTACAATTATGCTGAACCATTCGAACAAATCTACTACAATTATATGGACCATAAGGACGAATTTCGTAGTAGGCGAAGAGATTTAGAAACTGCGCATTTCTGTATTTCTAAGTATAAAGTCGAGTGCAATGAAGCATCTCTTTAAATCATAAAGAAAGATATTTTCCGTGAACAAAACACAAAACGAACAACTAAACAACAAATAAATGAAAATATTTTTCGTTATTTTTCGCAATTTGAATGGTTAATGGTCAAAGCTAACTTTAAGATGGTTTTATTTTTTAATCAGAAAAATTTTGATAGTGTAATAAACACTAATCTTCCTGCTATTATTTATAGAATTAATTAAAAACTATATATACTATAATTATTTTAAAACTTTTTGGTGTAGAAAAAAGATAGAGCTTCTATCGAACAAACCTTCCACGCTGCAAAATGCAGATATTTTGATCGTTTTTCCAGAGCAAAGTTTCACGATTTTTTTCATGACGGTCGTTGAAAGCAAATTTCTGAGTAAGAGTATAAAAACAGTCTTTTTTGAAATTACAGGTTTGACATATTACTGAACTGAACTGAAGAAATAATAGAGTACAAAACAAAAAATTAACTCAGCATCACATCGATTGTAATTATTTACATCTACATTTTCAAGCATCCTGCAGCACTTGTATCATGAAATCAAAAATAATTTTGATGAAATGCTAGATCTGGATGTAATTTTCAGGGCACATCCTTTTTATACTCTTTAGCAACACAATCTATCCGGTCTTTATATTTATCAATCACAATCAAGAGAGCTGAAACTGATTTCAAGGATAATATTTCAGGATGGTAAATTTGAACGCTGAATCAAAAATTAATGTATAACAGGGAAATCAAAAATTCTTTCATTTTGTAGTGAACCTGCCAAATTGAATGAAAACTGTTTGCTGTCAACTGTAATATTTTTTTTTGTTACTTACAAGTAGGTATATTCCAAAAAACTAATTAAATCAAATCAATTTACCTCTTCATGAATGTCTCGCTGAAAGTTCAAACAAAGGGGAAGTTTTGACACAATAATAAAAGATATTCAACAAGTAATATTAAATTCCAATGTTAAGTGATGTTGACAAGCTACGTATGTGTCCAAGGATATGTTCTTCTATTTCTTAGTTTTCAGAAAAACGATCTACTACTATATACAGAGAATCAACTTTTTTATATAGTGAGCGACATTGGAACTTATGAAACTCTAATAAAAAGTTGATGAATGAAAAAAATGACGAGCGAGAATGTTTAGCCGCATCAGAATCTTAAACAACGCTTACTTTTAGTAAAACTTACACTAGGGATTAGTATAGTAAAATGGCTGGCTAGTGGTATTTTACAACAACAGACGTCCTCAGACCAATGGACTATAGTGGCAATAACGGCTAAGAAAGGTACGCTTACGAGTAGGATTTGACGGTAAAGATGCAGTTCAACTCACAACGTATTATCAGTCCGTTTGCTAAACGCAAGTCGCAAACGATGGTCCAATGGCTTCAATCGTTGCACTAGTTGGTCTAAGATATTTTCTCAAAATTTCCCACGTTTTGGACGGACAGTGGCCAAGTTGCTGAAAACGGCATCGAATCGATAGATTTAGATCCTCAGTCCCACCACCCTCTATATCAACGATAGCTGCCTCGAGACGCACTGTACGAGCTACTGATGGATGAACATTGTCCAATAGAGTATACGCGGTCATGAATCTTTCAATCGTATTGAACATAAGCTGCTCAGTTGGATGACGATTGTGAACACCATAAATTGGAAGAAGTGCTGTATAAGTTGCGCGCACAGAACGTGAATTTCAGAAATAATTATACACAACTTGAAGTCGTTTTTAGGGTGTAATTCTTTGCGTAATAATTTGTCAAAATAATTCAAAATATTGTGAAAATTACTGCAAAGTTTGACAGCCATAATGACAGAAATTGCACCATAGAAACATTTACACAAAAATAAAACAGACCGCTGAATTTGACAAGCAAGTGTATGAATCAATAGTCTCTCCAAATAATGTGTGTTAAACTTTAAAATATTGATCGATTAATAGAATGGAATTAAATTAGCCAAAGTCACAACAGCGACAAATATTGAATGAAAACAAAGACTTTTTTCACATTGGAACAAATGAAACTTTCAATCATCCGTTTGATGAAAAATCTAAATACAAAACATAATAAACCAATTTTTACACATAACAACGTGTCATTTGTCCTTAATGTGTTAAAATATGTTTAAAAACATATGTTAAAATTATAAAAAAAATTCTCGCTTGCTAAGAGAAAAACACACATGCCATGCAAAACGCACTAAAACGTATTATAGTGACACTGATACAGTCGTTTAACACACATTGCAAAATCACACGTGCTACAACATAACATACTGTCGGAGATAACACACATTGGACTTTTTGTACAATGTAATTATAATTGGAAATGAAGACTGTAAGCTATGTTCCGGCTATGTCTGTTTTTCTCAACAGCCACTCAGGTAAATCCTTAAGAGAAACCATTTTATAAGGACTTGAATAATTGTAACATTGGAACTTTGAAAAATGGTGCCCTTCCATTTTTTGTTCAAACCCGCACCATTTTTCAAAGTTTCACTTTTTTTGAATCTTCTGGGTTTAAATCGTGATCGAATAGGACTTGTAACTAAAAAACAATGCTTTTTTTAATGTTACACATCAATGCAGGAAACTCTAGGTTGTACACTAACGGGGCAGAAACCGTCTCCTGTTAAGTTCTCACACTGCCCACATTTTTAAAGACAAAATAATATAAATTTATTTTGAAAATAAAGACAAGTACTAATACCTATAAGAAATATCAACTACGTCGACCAAATGGTTTCGTCATAAAGATATCCTAAAATATTTGCATTTTACAAGACGCCTATGTTTATAGTGATGTTTATTACGTAATATATATTATCTTATCGAGATGCCTTGAATAATTGACAACAATTTCTTATTCATTATGCACTTACAACCGCAGTTTGTGTATTTCAAAACGGTGTACACACATTCAAAACATTTTTCTAGTTGAAAATTCAGCATGCCACCATCCCTTCAAGCATACATCCCTACATGAATCATTCCTTTTAAAGCCAAGCAATATAAATGAAATCGGGCGTTTCAAGGATCTGATTGCTATCTCTTAATGAATTTCATTCAAAATTATATGCGACGTTTCATGTCTGCCCACTTGACGACAATGCACACGTTGCTGAAGGATCATGAAGATTGCTCTGCCTGGCAAGCCATTCGTCACGAAGCTGAGTTTAAAATGCAGAAAAATAGAAATGAAGGCAGAAAAGCTTCTTAAACACACTCCACGCTATGTGTTACATTATTATGACAAAGGCTTTCGACGTGTCACTGGTACCCTTAAACGTTTTCATCTGTGAGCATAGTGTTGTCGATTTTAACTTGTGATCCATTTTCATCTGGAGAAAACCATAGAAACTGATCATTTCAATAAGCGAAAAATATACAGCGAAGGTTTAATTGGGACTTATGCGCCGAATGATTTATGTGTGGGAATTTTCGTTCACAATTATCTTTTTATTCCAGAAATTCAGTAAAACTTTCTGCTGAATCTTCACAGTACTCACTTTTCACTCGAATTCTATTTGAAAACAAATTTAAAATAGTTCAATCTGAATAGTTATGCTCCACCTGTACAAAAGAACCTTTCAAACCAATAATGGCATTTGTAACGACAACACCGATAGCATCTGAAGATATGGTATCACAGGCACGCATCCTGCAGTACATTGAACGTTGTGCAGGTGAAGAAGCGCCAGCTCTTATGCAGAAACGAAACTTCTCTGTCACTAATTGCAACGTGGCTGCCGGCTATGTCTGTTTTTCTCAACAGCCACTCCGGTGAATCCTTAATAGAAACCATTTTATAAGGACTGGCTGCATTATTGCGAATCAACTGTCTAATTCCCATTTCTGACCCTGGTTAAATGATGTCACAGCTTGGACGAAGCTATGGGATGTGAATCAAAATTGAGACAGTCGAGGATCCAAGATCAGAATCCGAGCCAGAAACAAGAGCACGACAGGTTAGCTAATTTCAAATGCATATTGCAAATGCTGAGTCAGTCTTGTTTCCGCTCCTTCTTTCACATCTTTTAAACGGAATGGTGGTGCACCTCACAATCGAGATTCCCGGCCGACGACGACGCGTCCTTCCGTTTTGTTGATTTATTATTCGAATGTCTGCAGGCAAGCAAACTTGAATATTCAAAAACAAATTTGGATAGATGCCGAGGATGGTCTATTAAATATTTCAGAATAGATCAAATAAGCACAAAAACATTTACCAAAATACCAACAATACGAGAGTGGTTCGTTAGCTTTTGTTTGTTGTGACGATGTTGAATTTGTAAACTAAGCTGAAAAGTAGATTTTTTCTTAATCAATTGAGGATGCTGATCTCTCAAACAAGCAATCCCAATTGGAGCAATTTAGATGGTGAACTGCTTGATGATAGGCAAAGAGAAATCAAAAATAGCAAAGACTAGCGTTGGTGACCAAAAGAATGGCCTGATTCGTTTGGTTTCCGTCACTTTGGTAAGATTCGGAATGAAATTGCTTAAAATATGGATAAACGCCGAAGACGCGATGGCAGATTACTTACTTTCATTGCAGAAAATCGTACCAGAGCCATTGTTAAATTTTCTCTCAACACATCCAACTTTTTAGTTCTTTTCCATTTAAAAGAAAACTCTGAAAATGATGTTTTCATTCTAAATTTTTGATTTTTTCTCAACTTCAACATTTTAAAATATGTTTTACAGCAATTGTGAACGATTTATTTCAAAGAAAACTCTTCCTGAAAAAGAAATAATAAAAAGAGTCCGTGCTTGCTAGCTAATTTAGCAGATGATTTTGTTCATCTAACACGAAACGAAGCTTTTTATCCTATTTTTTACAGTTTTTTCATTGAAAGAGATCTAGCTTTCCGATCATAGATATAATAACAGAATAATGCAAACATTAAATATACTATTTGGTTCGATGTGATCAACAATGGGCTATATACGAATATGTAAGCATTTTACACTGTGATTCATATAGAAATAAGCGAATATGTTGTCTTTTGAAATTTTCGATATTTTTCAAGCTACCTTCACTCAAAATTATCTTCCCAAATGGAAAGTATAGCTCAAGACTGAAATTTTCTCAGAAATGGCAATTTTTCAAATATAATATAAACTTAGGCAGCTTTTCTAAAATTGTGTTAGCATCAGCATAGCTAAAATATTTTCTTGGGTGGTACTCAGGGGGCCAGACCAGCAACCGAATGAATAACAGACATTTCGTTTTGATCACAATCATTTTCTTCAAGCGGTAAAAGAAAATGAAAATGAAAATGAATGTTGCAACAATTTTTCGATAAAACATGGAGGACATATTGATCATTTAACAAGATTTCCTGATTAAAAGTAAAATTAATTTTCCATCACTAAAATTTTACTTTACTTAAATTGATTGTGAGACCTACGCTAGACTCAAATGTTTATTAAAAAATTCATGATATTCTGACAGAATCGATACCAATTTAGTTTTTGAAAAATTTATAAGGGTTGATGATGATCCGGCGTGCCAGGTCAACAAGTTTATCAGCATTTACTGAACAAGATGTTGAAGAATAATTTATGGCGACGGCTAAATTGGCTACCTATTATGATGGTGGTAGTCAGTTTCAACTTTTTCAATCAAAGACCTATTATCATGCGTGAAAATTGTTCAACTTGAGCAAATGCATTAAGATTTCCCATTTTCTTGCTTTCGTTACGTATATTTGAAGTTTCTTAATTTAAAGGGAGAAGGTACTAAAAACATGGAAAAAAGACACTTAATATATTTCTGACCTTGAGAATTTTTTCAGCCTTTTCTGTATCCAAGATCAAAAGTTAGAAATGCCCCAAAAAATTGTTCAAGTTTCAGATTAGGCATCGGAAAATGAAACAAAATATTTTTATTGGCGTTTTTTTTGCCCAAATCGGGCTTAACATTGGAAAAGGTGTGTCAATTGAGACATCAGAACTAGGCGTTTTCGACATAGGAGTGGTTTCAAATGGAACAATTTCAATCTGGTACAATGTAGAACTTTCAGGTGTTTCCTTAAGAATTTTTTTGGCACGTTACAATCCATCGTGGGGAAAAGAAATCAGCAATCAAATGCAAGAAACAGAACTTGCAAAACAAAAGAACAAGAAAGTTAACTGATTCGTCAAATAAACCAAAAATCATGTTTTTGGCACCCTAACAATTTTTTTAAAAAAATCATTTTACTGAATCGAATACAGAAAATCACCTAAAATTGTCAAAACGGGCAGGAAATATGAATGAAAAAGGTGTTTGGTATTTCTTGTTTCTAGAAAAATCACATTTTTCAGGTAAATTAGCATTTTTCACGAGACTCTATGAATCAACGAATGCAGAAAATTTTGTAAATTCAAAAAAGGGCTATTCAATTCGACGCAGCAGACAGTTTTTCGTCATTGTGTCGTTGTGAAAAAAAAACTTTAAACCTGGGAAAACACGAATACCATTTTTTTCACTTTTGAAGCTCTTAACATATTGAAAATAATAACTCATGAAAATTTTTGTCTACCTTAAATAATGAGATTTTACTGTTGAAGATTTTATCGTCTCAATTTTTTCACATTTTGATCACTTGTTTCAGAGGAAAATGTACATTTATTGAATAGAAATCGACTTGATACCTCTTTTCCTGCGTAAAATGATATGACATCTTATAGTTTCTAAATGTTTACTTTCAAAAAGAAGAATGTGTATCTGATTTCATTCATATTGAATCACTAGCAAATTAAGGACGACTACTTGCACCGTACCGTATACGAAGCCATTAAAAGTTCGCAAAACTTAAATACTATTCAAAAAATATCCTCAACGATTTTTTTTCTTTCCTTGTGTCATTCGTTAAGAATTACAATTATAATTTTATTTTTAATTTCTTTAAACTATATGATTTTTAGGGTGTGCCCTGGGATTTCTGGGGTGGGGTGCCGTGGGCCCCACTAATTACGCGCATGTGAAAAAGTGACCAAAATTCGATATGTGATGTTAAATGGAACGCTAAGAACGTTTATTTTAACTGTCCACTGCTGACATATTTAATATCTATTGATTATTCATCGCATTCTCGTTTCTTTGTCAAGTGACATTATTTGATTCTCATTTAATCAACATGCAATTGTAAAATTCAACTTAAATTATCTAAACTTTTATTTGTGGCTCAAAACAAACAAGCAGAATAATTGTACGAGGTGCGTTTTCTTCGTTAAATACTCGTATTTACTCCCCTTTAAGTGAGAAAATTCTCGTCTTCGGAAAATCGGAAAGTGAATAACTCATTTCGAGAACAGTTCCCACCAGTCATCAAATTTTCAAGCGTTTCATTGAATCGGGATAAAAGCATAACGTGTTCTTAAAAGTGCACAAGCGTTGGGAATAAAACGTCTCTTCGAAGAATTATTCATTTAATTATCATCGATTGAAGTTTCTCGATTTTCCAAATAAATTTAAATTTAGATGTCGCCATAAAGCGAAACACAAAGCAATATGGCCAAGAAGCGGACGGTGATGAAAATTAAGGTCATTTGGTGAGAAAATTGAGAATAATAAGTACAAGACGTATTTAAGCTAGGTAAAGAATTCCATGCAAAGTGGTCACTCTCTCTACGTGCATGATTACATCTTTCTTTGTCGAGTACCATGTGTATTTGATCAAGATTTCTTGCTTGTTTGTCATAGCCCTCCTCTTTATTTCTTTTGACTGATAAGACGATATAGTTACCCTTTTAATCAACAACATTGTAAAAATTCTTCCAGGCAAAAAAGTAAAATTTTGTCGGCTATTTCATTATACATTTTTAATAAGCAATTAATATCTGCGTTTGGACAAATGATTGATTTTACATATTACGAAACAAAAGCAAATCCAAGTTCAAATAAAAACTTTCCAATTCAGTTTGCATAATTTTGTCTCATTATCTGAATGCAAAATAAGAAAATATCTTGTCAAACAGTAAAAGCAGATACATTAAAAACTTTTCAAAGCATTTACGATTCTCCTTCTCGTATTTATAGTTCTTCTGCTCAAGTTTTCCTGCTGACTATAATCTGTTTAACATGTTCATTTTCTAACGTTCATTGCTCGCATTTATCCTGTGAGTTGCCCTTAAAGTTCGTATTGACATTCCTTGCAATACCGAAAACTTGGATATGCCAACCGAGAAATATGCATTTGAAACGAATTCCTATGCAAATAAATTGCACCAACATCCTATTTGCATATGTATTCTAGTCTGACTTTGGTTGAATCAATGCGTAAAAGCGTAGCTTGTTCCCGTGAATATAAAGGACTCCCTCCATGCAGCATATTAAATTGGAATATTTTGGTTTGTATGTTTGTGTGTGAATGTTATTGGCGCCAGGATATAAAATAATAATATATCTCTTATTTTACTACCGACTATTTGTGTAGTTGATATTGGATGTAGTATTAAATGCACTGACAAGGATAAACCTAAATAATCCTGTTCTCGGTGTTGTAAGTGGAAATTCAGTGATGAGTGGGACAATTAAATCGATTGCATTGTCACAACAAGAGCAACATTTTGTGGTGAATTAATGCAGGAACATTTTATTTGGAATTTATCTTGACATAATAAACATATTCCGGAAGCCATGATATTTTTATTTTAGTGGAGCAACTAGTTTTTAATAGGATTTTTTTTCATTAAAGTTGGTAATAAACGATGAAACTTTTTTAAATTTTTATTAGATTATACACGATTTCTAAACAACTTTATTTCTTGTTGAAATTCACTATTTTACTGCATTCAAGATGTTTTAAGGGCCAAACAGCATAAAAAATAATTTGAAAATAATTAAATCGAAATAACAAATTTATTTTAATCTCTAACTGACAATAAAAAAACAGTCAGCATTGGAACGAAGGTGAACTTTCAAGCTCATTTTGTAAATGTTTTTTAAAGGGTTGTCTAAAATGCATTAAAAAATGCCACGAAACTCGAAGTTGAAGCAAAAGCTGTGTAGAAATGTTCAAGACAATTGGTTGACCACGCTCAACTGCTAAAAGTGTGCATACACGTTTAAAAATTGCTCAGGGACGAAACTGGTAAAAATTATCGGAATAACAATTACTTAACAATGTCGTCCCTAATGCAAGCGCTGAAAAAATAATAGCAAATATATCTACTAGTTTTGAAACTAGTATAAGCAGTTAAAAACCATTTGTAAAAAATATGATGGGGAGTCGTCGCCAGGAAAAGTTGACTCATCTGTAATGAAATGTTGTTGGAGCGAACGATATTTCGACGAGAATTATCGTCATTTAGGCATTTGTCCCGTTGATCTAACTTTCACAGGTCAATTTCAAATTCATTTAATGAATTGAACTGATTTAATTTTGGATTACACTGACATCTTCTCCAGTTCTCGAACACAATCTTTAGACACGCGGGATCAAAAAAAAGGCAAAAATTCAAGTTTCCTATCCACAAGACATTTTTTATATCGCCATCAAATCTGCACTGCCAAATTTCTCATTCGCACAAACATCAGCACAACCGAAAAGTCAATAAGTTGATTCCACGATACGATCAAAACTCTATTAGGCGTCCACCAGCAACTCAATTCTCGACGCGATAACGCTCCCTCCGTCATGATGATGATTTAGCTGCATCAAACCACATTCTAGAATTAAAATGGTGCAAGCATGTTTTGCGAGTTATGATTATTTTCTTTCCAGCATTTTTAAACCGAAGTTAACCATACAAAAACTCAATATTAAAAATTGTGAATATGAAATTGTTTGCTTGGAAACAGATATTTGTTGAGCTTATGATTGCTCTCATTAAAACTGTGGTTATAATCAACGATTTCATTCACGAACATGCCGTTCGTTAAAAGCAGAGTATACTAAACACGTAGTTTTTCCATACCTTTCTATCATTTGCTCAAGTTACGACATAATTTGATGAGCATGCAAATTAACGATTTGCGTCGTACATTTTTGTGAACGAATTCCTTCATTGCAGCGAAAAACCCTGACCAATTAAATTGTGGAATTATCTTTATTTCCAAGAAACATGGCATTGTCAGTTGAAAATGATCAAAAAAATTCTCCTAGATTCTTACTACGCCATAAAAAACGATGGCAACGGAGGTTAAAGCAAATTTGTGGTTTGTAATTGGTTGGAAAACAAATCTGTGATTTTCTATTTCCTAGAAAGATTTATTGTTCTATGAAAATCTTTCCGACGAACTCACTTATCAGTAATATGACTTTTGTTGTTAAGGCGTTCATCTATTTTTTCATCATTATCAATATCAACTGCCGTGAGTCCTACCACTCGTTAGTCCATTCATTACTTTTCAGTTTTGCATTGTGCGTTGCCTTGGAAAATTCATAAGCTAAACGCTTTATTGCGTGAAATCGTGGTGGATATCAAAGTTTCGCCGCAATTTGCGTTATTGCTAACAATTCGACATGAAAATTACAAAACCCATTTGAGAGTTAACCGTTGGCATGTGTAGGCAGCGTACCCTCGAGAGATAGTTGATTGTCCTTTCCGTTGCAGCTTTTGTTGAACAAAACATTTACCTATCAGAATATGGTTATGGAGGGTAATGATAATTTAACATGAACACAAACAATTAAAAGTGATGATGCACATTATTTTTAATTTTTGCAGAGCAGCCAGTATATTTTGTTTTGTTTTATTTAAGTTTTGTTCCCGTTTTTTTTCGACGTATTGCATGCATAAGGGCCTAATTTTGTTAGCAGATGTTGTGCGCAAGGGTTGCCAATTTTGGCATGGAACGATTGTTTAGAAGGTCCAGGATACAGATAGCAAACTTTAATAAGAATTGTTCATTAGCCAAAGGTTTATTGCAATTTAGGATACTGATGAAAAAAAAGCAAAAAAAGTTAATTGTATTGTTGAAGTGTAAGATGAAAGCTCAAACCACAATAAAAATATAAAAAAGTGCTTAATTTAGTGTTGGAATTTGACGCAGTATCTGCATAACACCTTTACTTGATGGGCTAGAAGTATCGAATTTGATGTTAAAAAGCTTTCGATTACATTATCATTTACGATCAAAAATTCAACTACATAGTTTAAATGAAATAATCGTTGAAGCTCTTCCTTAAGTACTAGTCGGTTGTGCAGGCCGAATTTGTGGCGATTTTGAGACCTGCCGACAAAGACATCACTTTCTTTGTGGCCAGTCAAGTTGCCATAAGATCGCTAGAATCAGTTGGACTGTCGTCCAAATTAGTTGAAGTCAGTAGTTCTGAATTGAGAGGGATTTTCCTAAAGAACAAACTAATACATCAACAAGCCAGCGGTGGTCGAACCTCCACTAATGTGCAACAATAGTGTTAGCAAATCGTTAACCAAAAAGCGCACTAGGAGACGAAAGTTGTCGACCAGGAGGTTCTAACCCATGATAAACTTAATAATAAAACTAATACTATGCTGGATTTCTGAGCACAGTGAGGTGCAAGGTAATGTCAAAGCGGATCACCTTGCTAGGGAGGGATCCCGTGGCATACATTCGCATGAAGCGGTAAGTATAAGAATCTCAGGCAGGATATTAAGCGACCTACGAGCTAGCATTAAGGCACTGGAGAAATTTGAGCCCATGTTGCATTGCTTGGCATATGTGGCCCAAATACGATACGGAAAGTACTCTTAGCCTGTTAGGTCTCGAATTTTGTGTACCCACTTTTGGATTTCCATCAGAAATTCGGGTGGTTATAGAATCAAGAAGGTTTTCACGCCTACAGGGCACAATGGAGTAAAAACGGGCAAAGTGAAGCGTAATTTCATTTGGCTTAGCACCCTCATAACCTAACCTAATTTTCCCTAGGCCAGAGACAGAACTAAAAAGGGGTTAATAACTTCGGAAATAGAGAACATTTTTTCTTTTAAACATTTGAAAGAAACAGAAATTTGTTTTTTCTTCAAATTTTCCCAAAAAATGAAGCGAAAAATGTGAAAATTCACCTTTTGAAATTGAGGTTCATCATGAAAATAATAATAATTACCGAAGACAAAATGGATCGACACCATGCTGAAAGTTTCATGTAACTGGCTTCACTTACAAAATTACAAATGATACTTACAAATTCCTAGAAAAGCTACTATTTTCTTGAGATATAAATGCGAATGTGATGCCAATGATAGTAAGCCACATGACTAGCTTTGCAAACTTTTCAAAAGAATTTCATAGGTTCGGTTACAAATAGAATAAGCGAAAGTGATTGAAAAACAGAAGAATGCAAAGCCAGCTTTGAAAACGCGTATTTATTTGCAACTTGAGTTTATAAGACTTTTTTGCATCTAGATCTTAACATTACAATGTGAGCTGCAAAGAATGATTCCGGCAAGGATTTATTTTATAATTCAGTCAGCTTAATTTTTTTGGATAAAATTTTTGAAATGTAGCTTATAAATTTTAGAAAGTTTTATTTATATAGAAGTGATTATTGATAAATTCATATCAATCATATTTTTAAAAATGAGACTGCAAAGCAAAGAGAACCGATGAAATCGAAGTTATGTTTCAAGAATCATAATTATTTGCGAAAGCTTCAAGAAAAGCAAAGAAAGCAATTTTATAAATGCAAAATACATATATATTTGGAATGCCATCTTAGCATGAATGAGAAAAAACAAAAGTAAAAAAGGATCTTTCTAGCAGAGATGAATCTGAACATAAAAAATTATTTAAAAAATCTACACTAATTTTGAAAAGCGAGCAAAATTACTTTTAGTGAAAATTATTACATTTAAAATTTTCAAAAATATCGTAGTATGAGATCTTGATTACATAATTAACTTTTTACTGTAACAAAAAATATAATGATACGAATTTGACTTTAAACTTTTAATGTTGGTTGAACGGTGTCCCAAAATTGTTTCAGATATAGTAATCAATTATCTTTAAATCAAACGGCTTAAAATAAGCCAGTTGTCAGATAAAAATATAATTACAACTTTTTGTTGTATGGATTCTTACAGTTAACTAGATAGCAAATTATTTTTAAAAAAAACTATTTTAGGAGAGCATTCCAAAATAAAAGCAGGTGAAAGCAGGTTCCTTTGGTTAATGTTTATTTTCAATGAAGGGAAAAAACAAAAGAAGAATACAATTGATATATGTTCAATGTGGGGAGCATTTCAGACGCAAGCGTATTTTTATCCAAGAATTCCAACCCTAAACAATCCCAGCCAAAATCTTGGTAATTGAGCCATGAATACTATATTACAAAATTCGAAAACGTTCACTTTCGCAACCAATCAATAAATATCAAAGTACAACAATGCAAACATTCGTGAATCATTCAAACAATAAAGTCTGCAACTGTTGGTTCCACTGAAAACATATTTATTTCTTGTATTCTCGATTTCTCGTGGAAAATTAAATTCTATTTGTTGTGTCCATATTTGATTCTTTGTTCAATGTTATCATCAACATCACCATCTCTGATATCCTTTTGTTGACATGAGGAACACCAGCGTTTTAATTCTCTCGAGGCTTTTCAATTTCATTGGTAAGCACTTTCCAACTTATATCGTATTGAAACACTCTGCTTTTAATTTTGAGATTAAAAATGACTCCCAGAATTTGTAGAGCACTTGGTAATATTATGTGCAAGAAGATTTTATATAGCAAGCTTATTTCATTCACATATATAGTTCAATAACATACATTTATATTGGAGACCAATTATCCCAAAATGCGTGTCGTTCAAAGATTTGTGTACGATAAAAGAATTTTTAGACTTTAGTTAATAAAAAAGAAAGAATTTTTCATGCTTACTCGGGAATATTTTTTTTTGAAATTAAATATACTGGCTAAGTTTTGGGTATTTCGCTTAAGATTTCATTCTAACGATATTCAACTCGCAAGTTGGATAACTCAAATAAAAGTTTTATGAAAAACCATTCTTTTACCTAAGAATCTTCAGCTGACTAGGACATATTAATCTGAATATTATAGCTCAACTTCTACTGTAGCAGTAGAATAAGTCTCATTTTGTACTAAGAAAATAAGTTCCGATTGTTTATCACGTAAAAGATTTTACGTCGAAGTTTATTTCATACACAAAATTTGAATTGAAATCTTCAAATACGGGACAAGATAATGATAGTTCGCTTTTTTCAATGAAACTGAAAGCTTACAGACCTTTATCAACCCATTCGCAGCTATATCCAAATTTTCTCTATCTGCATTCAAAAAAGTCCAGCTCAGAGTTCATTTGTGCACTACTTCTGCAGCAGGCAACCCTTTTAGACCCTCCGGGATTTAAATTTGTAGACAGCTTTCAAACAATACCTAATGAGCTATTCTGAGCTGCTCTACCTGTGCACCAGCTTATGAATATCCACACCCATGCCCCATTCCACGATTAAATCCCACTTGCATGACACAACTGCCATTCAGGCACACCACAATAACCTCCACCACCAGGACCAGCTTCCCTTTTAATGTGTAGACACGAAACCGCTCGGGACTCGTGTTAAGGACACGGGTGCACATACTATATGGCACTTCGAATTGTATATGTATGAATAGAAAGCAGCAACTTTGAATGCGTGGTACTATGCAATCTTTTTTTGTACATTTTTCTTCGCGAAGAAGCAACAATAGCAGCTTTGCTGCAAACGAAATCATTGAGCCAAGGTGCACATTTAATTCCATCGTTTCGAAACATCTTTTTCAACACCAACTTTCAAGCCATCATGAGATTAAAAACATTATTTCTACTTTCATTATATGATTTACGTATGTTGGATGAGGAGAACAAAGCGTTCGTGTTTCTTATGCAGATGATGAATGGGAAAATTAGCATAAAGGACATGCTAATATGGCGTTGGAGCCATTACGTGAATATGCTAGTCGAATTTTTCCATCATAAATATCATGCCCTTTAAGGCTTTGTTCTCGAAACTCAAGGGTGCTTATTCGTTTCGCAACTAATAGCTTATATAACTAATATGACAAAGAGTCCACGTTACGATACTAAAGTCCTTATTGTTATGTCATCCTAGACTAATATGTTTTCTTGTGGTGAAAAATGTCATTAAAAGTAGTTTTCAATTTGTGAGCAATATTACAAGATTCGAGACAATAGAACTGAGTGGACATTTAAGGTGCCATTCTTGAACTTGAACGGAGGTTTAAACCAATCTACCTATTTTGGCTGGTATCCTATCATAATTTTTTCTTCACAAAGAATGATCGATGGTCTTAATATAATCTTTTCAAAATAGCTAATGGATAAAATGATAAACTCTTCTAGTCTTCACCTACATTGGAGACTTCGAGTTCACCGATTCTTTACGATTTTGGAAATAAAAATAAAAAAAATCATCCTGAAAATCTATGACCCGTTTTAGTCTACTTCTCTACTGGTTTTTGAATTTTTTGGTGTCAATTTATCATAAATTTTGTTCAAGTTTTGTCTTCCTTGTTGCACAGTGACCTCAATTTAAATTTTTCTGTTTATTTTGGTCGCAGATATTAGAACTTCATTTTTGAACATTCTTAACGCTTGACCACTCACCACATCTTGCCAAATTTTATATTAGTGAACACTTTTTGTCCCCCAATTGAAGTTGGACAAGTTTACTCACACGCTTATTTTTTAAACTTTTCTCTTCAATCTCCGCAAAGGAAATAAAATAAATTACTAGGCTCACTGTTGAAAAATATTGCACTCCATGCTTCGTGATTTTTGAACATATATTTTGGCATGTTTTGCGAAGTAAGAGTTTCCAAATAAAGTTTCATATCCTTGCATTAAGCTTGTAAAACATGACAAACTTTTAATGAGTCCTCTATTCATTCTCTTCAAAATGAGCTTCAGCTTGCATACTAAGGAGCTAGCAGCCAAGCAAAGGATCCAACAATTCGTCAATGTATCTGTTACATTGATCATATTCCATGTTCCACATGTGTGGTACAGAGTCATGCAAGTATCCTTATTTGGCAACAAATTTCTCAGATTTTATGAAAGTTTCATGTTCTAAGCTTGCAATTAAAGTTTCTGAAAGTAATTATTGTAATCCCTAAAACGGAGACCATCTATATGAGACTTGTGATTATTTTACATTCTAATATCAACAGCTACAGACATTAATGGATATGGGATCGGTTTTAATGCTCCTGAACGTAAATGAAGAGCTCTCGATGGGGGTCACTCGAGGCAAACATCAGAGGTGACATAGTTATACAAACATATCTATGTGTGGGGTTGAGAGTGCTTTTTTGCCATGTGTCCTGACAATCGGTGCGCAGCAACGTGAGATGAGCAAGGAACATTAGACTGCATAGTGGGCCACCTAATCAGCTATTGAATCACATGCATCATTGTGATGGTAATAATGACTGAGTACGTTATAATGTTGTCCTTGGTAACGAATGTGATATTATCCAATCATCAACGAATAGTATGTACAGTGCTGTGCAAAACTTAAGCAACTCACTACATGTCGGAATGAAAGGGAAAAATGCAATCAAAATATAAAGATCTTTTTTCCTTTTATGTTTTTAATTCACACGTTAGCATGTTACTTAAAGCTCTGCAATAAAAAAAGTACATCAGTATTTTAACTGTTCTTTAAAAAAAAAAAAATACACTAACAAAAAGGCTGTGCAAAATCTAAGCAACTTTTATTAATATTTCGTGTAATAGTCGTTATTTTTTATAACAGCGGCACATCTGCGAGGCATTGATTCAACTAAATTATTTAAAATTGAAATGTCCATTTTTCCCATTCGTCTTTTAGATTTGTAAATAATTGGTCCTTGTTTGTAAACTGTACTGTTCTCTTAAGCCGTTTCAATATACCGAACAAGTTTTCTATAGGATTCAAGTCGGGCGGTTGTGCCGGCCAATCAAGAACTTGAATACTTTTAGAGCTAAGCCATTCTTTAACCAACTTCGATGTGTGTTTCGGGTCATTATCAAGTTGAAACACCCATCGAAGTGGCATATTACACTCTGCATAAGGTAACACTCTAGATTCTAAGATGTCCTTATACGTGAATCTGTCCATAATTTCTGTTATTCTATGAAAGGGACCAATACCTAATGCTGAGAAACATGTCCAGACCATAACGCTTCCTCCCCCATCGTTCACCGTTTTCCTACAGAAGTGTGGATTCAGTTGTGGTCCCTTCTCACGCCTCACACGGAATAAGCCATCAGAATTGAAGAGGTGGAACTTGGATTCGTCGCGAAATAAAACGCTCTTCCATTTAGCAACTGACCAGTCAAGATGGTTTTTATCAAATTCAAGCCTAAATGATATATAAAACGATATAAATAGTAAAATAATAATGTTTAAAAGTGTTGTTCGAGCAGTTTACCTTTTCCTTGCATGTCTTTTTGTGAGCAATGCTTATTTTAAAGCTGTATAGCTTTTTAGATTGGATTCAATTGGCCGTCTGCAAACAGGGCTTGAGTTGACATTTAAGCCTAGCTCTTTCACAATTTCTTTTCACGAGATAAACGGTTTTATTTCTATTAATTTTTTAATTTGTAAGCCAACTCTAATGGTCGTTTTTCGCGGCCTTCCACCAAAATTTACACTTTTCACACTACCCGTGTTTTCATATTTCGTAATCCATTTTAAAATTGAAGATTTGTTTATATTTAACGATTTGGCAATCTCTATTTGCATTTTTCCGGAATAATATAGCGAAATTACGTTTGATTTAAATCTATTATCGTATTGATTACGCTGCATTTTCAATTTTATTTTTTTAGCCACAATTAAACCCAAAGGGAAGACGATCTTTACTTATCTAATTGACATGAGCATCAGAAAAAAACAAAAACATCGGGAGATCCCCGTTATCTTTGCTTCTGACTGGGAATCGTAGCTGCATTTTGAAAGTTGCTTAGATTTTGCACAGCCTTTTTGTTGGTGTATTTTGTTTTGATTTTTTTAAAGAACAGTTGAAATACTGATGTCCTTTTTTTTATTGCAGAGCATTAAGCAACATGCTAACGTGTAAATTAAAAACAAAAATGGAAAAAATTCTTTATATTTTGATTGCAATTTCCCCTTTCATTCCGACATGTAGTGAGTTGCTTAAGTTTTGCACAGCACTGTACATAGAGGAGCCAATTCCGGGTCATGTTTCAGACAACGAACAAGCAATCATGTCTTTCGTTGACCACATTCTGTGAAGTTGATCGACAAATTATGAAATTGGTTTGAGTTTTCCCTTGAAGTTCCATGGAAAGCCTTCCAGGCATAACCCAACAGACAAATTATGTGAGCATTATGAACGTTTGAAACGTACACTCATCAGATATTCAAATGTAAGTATTATAACGAAAGGTACTCAAAGCTGTTGATTACACGAATATCCTTTAGTCTCGATTAACGGAAATTCGATCCTATTGTAAACTTCGATAATTCTGTTTAAGCGTCTCAATTACACTTCGTAGGTTTGCGCCACAAATATACATGTTTCCCTTAATCTTCTTATTCGATTCATATGATGGAGGATGCTATGGGATCGATGAAATGAAGGGAAAATTTTGTAAACTCGCTTGCGGGACGATGAAGTTTACTAAATAATGAAGAGGAAAATTTTATAAGTAAAGCCAATAAGTATGCTTCTTGCCGAAAAAAAACCATGACTGAAAATTGATTTGCTACAAAGTTTTAATTACTTCAAAATTGCCTTGATTTGATGCTGGAAATTAATTAACTATACTGAAAATAATGAATTTCCAACAAAAACCTATGCAATTTGGAAGTTTATTTGATCTAAAAGTTATGAAGTTATTTATGTGCGTTTAATATTCGGATAATATTTCTATTTCGTTGTTTATGTTTTACGATATTTACTGGGAATATAATATTTTTTACTGAAATTGAAAAATTAAGAACGTTTCTTAATAGCAACGAATAAATTTGCAACTATTTCGCTTAACATTTTGTCAAATTCAACTGATAGTCAATCAAAATAATAATTTTTATTGTTCGTTGGGCAAAATAAGTATTTCATTTTATTCTCTAACATACGCAATGCCAATATAAGCAACAAATTGCAAAACCACAAACCATACAGTTGTTCACACGAGAATTTTTTTCCAATAGGCACGAAACAGATTGGTGTCACCCACCAGGACACAATTACAAAGGACGCATGTATTTTACAACAGGTATAAAACATTACACCTGGGCGATTTCCAATGCAATACCAGTATAAATCATTTGAATTGAATGAAATCGTCGTACTTTAATGGAGCCGCAGGTTCTTTTTTGCATTGCTGTGTTGCTCTGTGGTCAAATCTAGTTTGAAAACGCCTGTGAAATTGTGTAGCAGACATGTGGAAACTTCAGTGCTAAATAAATTTAACATAGTAAAAAAATTATATGAATATGGATTCTATAAGACATAAATTGTATGAAATGCAATTAAGTTATAGATTGTTGAAAGCTATGAGTTCTTGTGCCATGGAATTCCATTAAAAGTATTCGAGCATGTTAAAAGTGCGTTTTCGATGAACTTCGAACTTATTTATTTATTTATTATTCAGAAATTGGATAGCAAATATGTTTTGTATTGAAAACATCGCAATATTTACCGTAACGATATATAGCGATATAATAAAGCAAATCTAGGCTGATTCGTTGTTTTATAACACTAGGATGATTTGGTAACTCTTCTTATCTAGTAATTATAGACAATTCATTCAGAAAGAGATATCGTGCTGTTGAAAGAGTTAGAGATTGAAAAGCATATACGCTTACAGATCCTGAATCGATCACCAAATTGTACAAAGAAGGTTCGGATATTGATACTAATAAATTGAATGGTTGCAACAGGAAATTATTATTATTGGCATATGTGCCGACGGCTTTGACAGTAAACACGGTGCTCTTTTAAGCCACTGTTTTATCAAACAATCCTTCATGAAATGTAGTTGCTTCCAGAACAAGCAGTGACTCAGTGATTAAAGTCTCCAAGTTTACCTACGGTTCTGAATTTTCGAATTTTTCCCTAAAACTTTAACATTTTTCCACAAAAGATTTGAATTTATAGTTGACTTCCAATACGTCTCAAAATCTGATGGTTTAGTTGAATTTTACTCAACAAACAACATCCGTTGATCAAATTATCAATTTTCTACTTACTGGAGAATTCAACGATAATTTTTTTTGTAATGGTAATTACCAAACGCTATATATACCACTCAAACTTTTCATCCAGGTTTCCACAAATATAGATAAAATGAAAACGTTTAGTAGCTTGAAAATTTTAATGGTCACCAAATCATGACCTGGCTATTCGCAATCATTGGATTTCAATCTGAATTTTCGTATAAACAGGGATGAGGCTCATTTGTGCGTTACTTGGCTTAAAAAACTAGATGAATGGATGCATATGGATAAAAGGTAAAATGTGTAGTAAACAGGTTGGCTTAAAAAACTACATGAATGGATGCATATGGATAAAAGGTAAAATGTGTAGTAAACAGGTTCGGCCATATAAAGAGTAATTTTGAAGTAAGCTATAGAAATTGTAAATGGTGGTACTGCGTTTATTTCATTTGCTTCAAGTTCACGTCGTCTACGCGTATCTATTATCCAAATTTAATGAACCTCAAATCTCTCGAAAGGATTTTCGGGGACAGATTGCTGGTAGAATCAGTTCGTATCTTTCAATTGATTTATATCTTCTTCATCATTAAAAATTTAAAAGGATGAGGCAACAGTTCCAAAGAAATATCAAATCGCACTATCAATTCTCAAGATGTTGCCTGAGATTTAGGCAGTACCGTACTTCATCATATCAGAACATAATGGATGTGTTCTACTTGTTGCGTGCTATCAAAACATTCAATTTGTTCTCCAGTTTTCTAATCAAAGATTAATATCATTTTCAGGCATATGAGTTTTGGAAATATATAATAGTACAAGCGATTAACATTTAAAAACAAGGCACGTTTTAAGAATATGTCGTCATTTCTTCTCGTTTTCTAACTGTGGATATTAAATTTTTATAAACAATCTTCTTCCTGAGAAGATGTGGTTTTGTTTAACAAAGAATTTTGTTCATTAATCATCATCATTAAATATAAGAATTTATTAATTTCCCGTTTTTATTCCAAAAATACCACCAAAAAATCCATAAAAATAAAATAAAAGACAACAATGATTCACAAGTTTAAAACATCATACATTTTTAGAAAATGCAGTGAGAGCACATTGAGAGAGAGAAATGAACTTTTTCAAGAAAGTTACAAAAACATTGTGTCAAAGATTATCACAATGAGCTTATCGTGGTCTAAGTGAGTCATCTTTCGACAAAATGTGCTGCCACTATAACCACTGTGTCAAGGATTTACGCTTAAATATAAATAGTTCTGCAAGCACAAATGTTTTCAAACATTGAAAGGACATTTGGTATTCTACCGATTGATATAAAATTCATCATATTTTAGAGAAAGCTGTTTGATTCAAGGGTAATGTCAGGTAAAAATTCTTGCAACTTTTTTACGGAGCCAAATCAGCTTGAATTGAAGAACTGTTTTTTGATCAAAAAACAAATCAAGTGTTCCATCATAAAACAGTTGCATATTTCTCAATCCACTAGGGGTTAAAAAAATGTTGCCAAAAAAATCATCATTTTTCCCAGTTAAATTTTCGAAGGATTGTACGATACTCAGCAAAACATTTATGTGAAAAAATTTGAAGATATTACTACCGACTTTTTTATTATTGTTCGTGTCGTGTCAACATAAAAATTTAAAAGAAATGTTCAGAAAATCCATGAAACCTATGACGATGATAAACAATAGGTAAGCTTCGTTTAGAATTTAAAATTATCAATTACTTGAGTTACAAAACATTCAGTTACCATTGTTCTCTAAATACAAAGTAAGATTACAACATTTCGAATGCTTTTTACATTCGACAGCATTTTTTAAAAATTCATAACATAAATTATTATTCGAATAGAATCACTGAAAAGTATTTACTCAGAATCGTCGATTCGAACTAAAGACGATATGCCTGGTAATTAATCTAGTCTTAACATTTAAGTCCGCTCACTTAACTTTCACTACTAATTAGAACTACACGATTGTCTTTCCGATAAATTGTAATTAGCAAATACCTGAACAAAGAGAGTAGTTCAAGCGAATCGTTCAAAGGAATACTTTATATCCTAGTTCTGTACTTAATAACAGAGCCCATCATTCTTCAACACGGATGGACGACTGGGTTATCTTTGGTTCGCAACCAAACGTGTCTATCCAATTTGCATTTGCCAAACAACTCATTTATGAATTGAACTCAATTACAAATTCCTTTTCACTATCCACTAGCCTAGTCACCAAGAAAGGGAGCGAACTTTCCAGCATTAGCAAATAACTCGTCGACGTCGATACTCGAAGTCATTCCCAGATTAAAAGCCTCTTCAGACAAATTTCGCTATCGTAGAAATGAGCTCAAGCATCCACCGACGTATCTTTTTTACGCCCGATTTAACATCAAAGCTTACGTAGCTTAAAAACAAAATCTAATCCAATTATGATTCAAATTTAACCTTCTGCAGAACTCTTTGATAAGATACACGCAAGAGCGTCTCAGAAGAAAATCATTACCCAAACTCCGAGAAAATGTCTTGAGTTGACTTCGTATCTAAGTTGAGTGAAATTTCGTTGGAATGCAAATTTGTAAAGGATTTACGAAAATCTTTTATGCGGAAGATATTCAATAAGAATTGGATAACATAGTGGTTTAGTTAGATAACCAATTTTCCAATGTGAATTAAAATGAAAGACAAGGAATATAGACTTTGATCGATTTTGAACTAAGCAGATGGTGTAAATGATAGCAATCACACATTGTAGTAGATACAATGGAATTGAATACATATTTTCAAATAATTGTGTATGCACATATTGAAAAATGTTTTGAAGCTAAAAAATGAGTCAAGTTGTTGGAAAATTTAAGATCACAAAAGGAAGTGCATGGTAGAAAACTTCAAAGTGCTATGCGATTTTGCAATACAGTTACTTGGAAAAAGTTTATTGCTTATTTTCGCCTTTGCTATGACGTTATGACAGTATGTAACAACTTGATTGCACCATTCTGCGTTTCACCTTTAAATTTTCGAAAGATTATGGCATTTATTCTGTGAATAAACATTAATCAGGTAAAACATATGATTCTCGCCGAAATTATTTCATTTTTTATCATAAAATTTCAGGAACAGAAATGGTGAACAAAATTTTTTCACGTCAAGCATCTTTTTCGTAGCCAAAAACCAATGAAATCATCAATAAACAATACACTATAAACATTGTTTGTTTCTGAATAAACAACATTTACATAAAGTGTAAATACGACAAACTATGCAAATTAAATACTCAAATAGACATTTTCACCTTTAAAAAAATAAACGTACCTAGCGAAAAACCTACAAATGAAGTCGATACTACCTTGTTATTAATTTATTATTTAAATCCAATAATGAAATTTCATTCGTTATTCAGTTTCATTATGCATTTTAACTAGCAGTTCTCACATAATTGATACCATTAAAAATGTTACTTTCAAAAATTATCGTTTTTTTGACATGAAAACGTATTGGATTACATTTTGCAAATATTTTTTCCGATCATTTCTGGAAACGATACATGAATCCCTTCTATCAAATTATAATTAACATTTTGTTCGTGTATATCAAAGTGTTGGTAAAAACCCTTGGCATTAAAACTTTCAAAATTCAAAACAAAATAATTGAATCGCATATCATTGACTGACGATGTTCCAATTTAATTGATATTTCAGCGGCAGGACAGCACAAGTGATGGAAGTGTACAGAACAGGCCAACAGAGTAAGGATTCCTAGCAATGAATAAAGCACTAATGGAAATGCATATGATTGTATGTCTGTCTTCAGTTATTAATTGTAAAAGGCAACATTTCATATTCATTAATGAGAGCATTGAAATATCGAGGTTTTGATATGCGTGCACATTGATAAAGTGATGAGGTGATTAAGATAAACTTATACACGCTTATCTCTATGTCGTGTTTTTAAGTTTAATTTGAGTCATTAGCATTGATGTATACTTTCATAGAGCAAAGCTTGAT